>JAQPCC010000094.1:0-600000 GCA_028392965.1 Lindernia subracemosa | reverse complement strand
TTTCGAAAGTCGAATTCAAGCAAATCCAACTAATATGAAGCTTTACGCATGTACTAGGCTGAAGGATAATGGAAGCTTATTACTTGTGCTATTATGTTGAGAAAAGTTTTAATAAATTATTATGTACTTCTTGCATATTATTATATTATGGATCAATAGGGCACTTTTTTGATCCTCCAATAAATTAATCATGTAGGGGCTCCATCACTCGTAATTATCTTCTTCAAACTATTGAGTGTTTTGGAAGATCCTTTGGAATATCCGTTTCTTCCCTAATTAAGCTTTTTTTTTTTTTTTTATCTAAACGCAAGAACGCCTCTCCTACCGACGAAAATCAATTAGTTTGAGAATATGGCATGAAATAGAATGGAGCAATCATCACTAAGACGCAAAGTAAGCAATAAACTAACAAAACGTTGATCTATTACATGAATTCATGTTACAATGGGCACTATACATGGATTTCTCTCTCAACTTCAAAGAACATACATACATACATAAGATATATTATCATTGCAAGATCAAGGAAGAATACCTATGTATGGAACAGAAACTGCAGGGTTAGAACTGCCAGAAATCAAAGAACCATTTGGGCGACTAATAACAAAGCCAACTGCTTCAACGAACACTATCATAAACTCAAAGGCCATCTTCATCACTTGTATGCAGATTTCTAGCCTTAAAACTACCATTGCTTCAACTTCTATACGTTCTTTATTGTATTTATTTCTCTCAAAGTTCAAAAGTGATTGGTTTCTGGTATTTATAGTGATGCGTCACTATGAATGGGTCAAATAATGCATTCCACATATATATGGCCTTTTGAATCCCTCAAGGGACGTAATATAATATATCCCTTCAACCAAGATTTCATCCGAAAATACAATAAGAGAAGAAACAAAAATAGATATTAGTATTTAGGTCTTCATTGAGAATCATAAATATTAATATCATATAATCCACGCGGAACCTATCATGCATTAGAATAATTGGCATCCAAATAATTGAGTTTTGACACCTCGAAAGATGGTTTGTGGTTTGATATTGAATGGCCAATTGGTTTGTATCAGAGTAGAATATCTATTATTTTATGTATACAATATACTGTGAAAATGACATGATGATAAACGAAGCTAAGTAGAAGCTTATCCATTCTTCCCTATATTATCACATATTATATTGGCATGTAGGTCAGAATGAGTAACCGAAGGGAGAAATATTGTCGTTGAAAGAGACGTTTTCCATATTCGTACACATTCTATGAATTGTATGTAAGGATGTATAAGAGAGAGAGATAATGTTCATGCATTTGATAGTTATGTATTAAAACGTATAAAACGTGGGACATACCTGAAGCAAAAGACGTTGACTGTTTCATTCCTTTATATAATGGGTGAAAGCTGACGTCATCACAACAAACCCACTCAGTACAGTTAACTCAACCCTTGCGATTTTCTTCCCCATCAATCAGAGTCCTTCGTGGCGCTGAGCCTCCACCGTTGGATGCACGGCGGGCACCTCAGCCTCAACGGCGCAGATTCCCCTGTTCCAGTCGCACTTAGTTGCATCGTCGTACGACGTGTGATGGTCAAAAGTAGATAGGTGCTGACTGAAGTGATGCACCATGTGAGGAAAAGGCGAGGAAATAGCGTGGACAACGATCCTGCTGTTATGCAGCAAGTCGATGGTTGTAATCTTCACGTAATTGATCTTCATCGGAGCCAGAGGTCCTCCGCCGCTAGGCGTCGTCACCACGATGCTGTTCCCGGCGTCTAGCGTCGGAAGCACCGACATCGGAGGTAGGCTCACCAGCTCTGCGGCCGTCAACCTTCTGTTCGGAACTACGTGGTACCTGAAATTAGCCAGATAGGCGTTTCCACCGCCGGCGAAAATTAGCGAGTCCTCGAGAGCGAACACCGTCGCCGATCTCAGTTCCGAGATCTCAGGATACTTCACCCGCAGAGCCAGGGACACAACGCTGTATCCCGAAGTCCTCAGGCGTATGATAGCGTCCTTGATCATCAGGCGCATGATAGAGAACGTCGGCGAGCCATGAGCATTCAGCAGCGACGACGAAGAGAACGACGGCGAGTTGAGAAACGTGAGCGATGTCATACGCTCGACATTGCACGAGAGCGGAGAGAGATGAGAGATAAACCCCTGCATACCGTGGATAATGACGTGGCCGTTGTTGAACATATCAGGTTTTGTGATCTCCACGCCGTTCACGAACACAGCAACCTTCCGATTGGCATCCTCGCTTTTACCGTTCGGATCGTCGATGGTTTTGGTGAGGGTGAGGCATCTGTTGGGAGCTAGAGTCTCGATTTTGGTGCCAAAGACCAGCGACTGGAGGAAACTGATAGGATACAGCGCCGGGAGAGAAAGTTCCAGAAGGAGCTGTGGCGTCGAGCACGAAGGACAAGTTAGGATGGAAGAATCTGTAGGTGCGAAGATGGTGAGAGTAGTGGCGGCGGAGAGGTTGTTAGCTGAGGCAGCAGCGGAGGAAAACTCCTGGAAGCCGAGAGAGGAGAGGATTGTGGCGAGGAACGTCGGATACATGGTGGAAGCTGCGGCGGATGACGGTGATTGGACGTCAGTGGATGCGGTGGAGAGGAAGAGGGAGATGAGAATGAGGAGAAGGATTAAAAGGAGAAGCTGGGAACGAAGTGTGATTGCCATTGATCGATGGTGTGTGGAAAATGTGAGTGAGGATCTCTGCGTGCGTTTTGGGCTCTTTATATACACCACGTGAACTGGCCACTAACGTTGTAACAAATTATTGGCGGGAAATGAATTTATTTTTTTTCTTTTTTCTTTTTATATTTACTTTTATATCTTCGTCCATGCAACTAGTAAATGGTTGCTTGCCTTGTAAACATCCTCTCGATGCTTCTTTCTCAGTTGAATATTAAAATCGAATATACATAGAAAGGATTACAACAGATTATCGTTCGATGAATTTCCTGATACATTGATAATTTGGTATGCTCGTAGCTCTGAAATCCACTATTACCTGGCGATGCATACTTTCCTAGCTCAGAAATTTAAGGCTCCAAGCTGTTTGATGAAATTCCTGACCTAAATCGCACTGTAAATCCCATCTTTGCCTCAACAGCGATATTGTTGTCTCCCTGCCATGTCGATCTTCGAACCCCTTGTTGCATCCCAGTTTTGTGAAATTGCCCTCCAAATCTGCAACAATGCTCACCTCTCTCGCCGGTTCTTCAATTTCATTTGGCACTTCTCTCTCACTTCCCATTCTCTTGCATCCTGGGGAACAATCCTTCGCACACTTTTCCTATCAAGGCTCAACAATCTTTCACTTTGTGGACGAGGTTGAAGAAGTTTGGATGGCAATGGGGAGCACTAGCTGTGAACCAAATGTGTATAGTTACAGTGTGTTGATGGCTGCATATTGGGATGGTGAGAGAATGGAGGACGCAATGAGAGTCTGGAAGGGCATGAATGATAAAGGGATGGAGCAGTGTTTTGCTGGCATATAACACCATCATTTGGAGGGTTTTGCGGTGTTGGATAGGTCGAAAGGGCTGAGGAGATTTATAGGGAGATGGCGATGGAGAGGTCTTGAGGGGACTTGTTTTACCATTGAGCATCTTATGAAGGGGGATTGAGAAAAAAGCGGTGTTTTTCTCGAGAGAATTCGACTGCATGTAGTCGTCAGATCACTGTGTGATGAGGATGAAGCGGACACAGCGGGGGAGTTTTGGAAAGGAAATTTATCAAAAGTTAATCACGGGTTTGTGCCAGAAAGGAATGATGGAAGAGGCTTTACAGTTTCAGGTTGAGATTGTTTGGACTTTGGACAGGGTTTGAATCGGATTCTAAGATTTATCATGCATTCATCGACGGGTATGTGACGCAAGGAAATAACACTATAGCCAAGAAGTTATGGGAAGAAATGCAAATGCTGCTCACTAGGTAGAAGTGAATGGTGAGACAGACTTGATATCTTCCCATAGCTGTTAACTTGTCTCGTGATTTCAGTAATGGATAGGAAACTTTGTGTTTGTCTCTACGGAATTTATTGAGCATCTAATGGCAATGAAGGAAGAATCCAAAGATTGGAAAGGGATGATATCATGGTGAAAAGCCATGATAAGAAGGCCAAAATGGAGGAAATCTGATACCTATAGCAAACTCTTGCAGGACAAAAGGATTCATCAGCTTTGAGCAGAAGATCGACGATGCTCGCACTCGAGCTGGCTGCGGCGAGAGTGAGAATCATCAAGACCTGCTAAAACATCAAATTTATTACCCGCCGAGGTTTTTCTCATTACGTGCTTATATTTCGAATTGAAAGTGGATGCAGATATTACCAAGTCTCCCAGAATAACAGCATGGAATATCCCAGGATGCTGCGTCGGGCACTTTGCTATGATGAAGTAGCCATCGAGCAGCAACAGAGTGAAACTCCATGGAATAACCAAGCCCATGATTGTCACCAAGAAGCTGCAGAGATGGAGAAGAAGATTTAAATAAAAAGCTTGCTCCTTTCAGACACACCTTCTATGTACGAGAAAGAACTGGCTCTATACAAGCATAAGCAATCAAATCCTCTGTATGAAAAATTACCAGAAAGCTGTGTAGCTGTAGAATTCAACCGCCTGGGACATGAAGTAAAGAGCTGACAAAGAGGAGATGGTCTGGCCGAGCCTCAAAGCAAAGCTAGCGTATGTCCCTGTTGATCCTTGTACAGTTTTCATATTGCTAGCAGATAACCAGGTAATTAATTACATCATTAAAGCTGCCGTTGGAAACATATTGGGTTTTTTTTTCATGCAGATTTTTGAGGATAAAAATGATTAACATTGTTGCTCTGCTATTCTGGAATCTGTATAAGATGTTTGATGGGCTAATCCTGATGCTTTTATTACATGTGTCTTGCATATGGTTCCAAGTGTGCGGTCAGATTTGTTGGATTTGGTGTTTTAAGTTCCTTTCTAATTTGATTGCAACGTTTCCTTCTTTTAATCTTGAGACATGGAATCACAGCCACTTAACACTTGCCGACATCTCACCTATTTCAAGACTTTTTTATATAGTAGTAAGTAAGCTATTGTGGCCTGAATTTTGATTTTCTGTCTCACTTTAATATTTATTATTTTTTTTAAACATGTCTATGCTATATATAGTTGGTGGGTATCTAAATAACTATCCTTCAATTAATTTGGTGTGTCAAGGTCGAATTACAAATATTAAAATTATTCTAATTATACCCTCATAAATTAATTTTTTTTTTTATATACTTACAAATAATGCTTGATTCGAATTAATGTTTTCATAGATTAAATATTCTAAATTTAAAATAACTCTTTAATATATAAATATATATCTATACTATATATTAAGGGAGAGCACCCTATAGTAACTACCACCAAATTAATTTGGTATGGCATTATAAATTACTATTTTACCCTTAGTTTTCAAATTTATTTCAATGATATCTCAAAAATCATATTTTTAATTTATAAAAAAATAATTTACAATTAAAATTAATATTATGATTAATTAATATAAAAATAATTTTATATTTTATTTATATTTGAAGCACACGCATCGAGTGTGCGGAAAATACTAGTATATAATATGAGTAGACAATACAATTAGCATCTCTCTCTCACTCAGGAAAATGTTTTTAAATTGTTGTGCAAGAAACGGGCTAGCCGAACAGGTCCGGTGGGCCGTAGCTGAAGTTCTATATTTTGGGCCTTAGAATGGAGGCCCATCTCCGAACAAAAATAATAATAATTATTACTATTATTTATTATTATTTCGTGATTCATGATCTATAAATATTTATAAATATTTGCTTCTAATATACGTATCTTAAAAGTCTTATGATACTGAAATTAGGTAGCATGGGGGGGACGACGAATCAGATAACTTGCTTATAATGCGTAACCATGTATTCAATCATACTAATTAGTAATTAGTATTAACTAGTATTTTATATACTCTATGTCTCTTGCTTAATTTTAATTGTATATTATTTTAATTATATAAATAGAAAAAAATTAAATTGCAATAATTTAAACCTGACATACCAATTAATTGAAGGTGACTAACTTATATATTTGATAATTATAGATTTTTATATAACTTACGACACTGATCCATTCGATGATGGAACTGTCATAAGATCTCACAAATCGTCAAATGAAGTATTCAAATCACTACTAAATATCTTGATGGCTTCATGCAAAGCGTGCATTATGAATTATGATATATTTTTTATTCTATAAATAGCAAGCATCTTCATTACATCTAAACCAGAATATCATTCATAGGTTACAGTTCAGTTGGGAAAAGATGAAATCAGTTCCCTTGCTTGTTGGCCTTTGTTCCCTTGTCTTGGTACGTTTACGCATATACATACATAATATATATATATATATATATATATATGCACAAGCTCTAAATACTCTATTGCATGCAGACTGTCTATGACCATTTGTTTGTTCTTGTTTTCGTCGTGAAACTAGTTCGCAAGCTCCATCGATGCAAGAAAAGATCGAGGAGAGTACTGGCAATACGGTGCAAGAGATCAATCGGCTAGTGATTGCGACCATTCGCCGGAATCATCGAGCTTCGAGCACCGTTCAACTCTTACCAATGGTTTTAAGCCGAGGCGTGGGACATCATCGTCACACTCCAAAGAGTTTGAGCCCAGGCCTAATGTTTCGGCTTACACCGACGGTATCAAACCTAAAAACGTAAATTCTCACGTGAAAGATTCCGAACCGAGGCCCAATGTCTCAGCATATACAGACGATAAAAACCCGCAAGGAGAAAATCGTTACAACGACGATTTCGAACCAAGGCCCAGCATAACGGCATATACAGACGATAAAAACCCGCAAGGAGAAAATCGTTACAACGACGATTTCGAACCAAGACCCAGCATAACGGCATATACAGACGATAAAAACCCACAAAGAGAAAATGCTTACAGCGACGATTTCGAACCAAGGCCCAGCGTAACGGCATATACAGATGATGTTGGAACAAAGAAAGAAAGTTCATACAAGAAAGATTTCGAACCGAGGCCTAGTGTAACGGCTTATACGGATGAGGATGTTGGAGAGAAAGTGCAGAAGGGGTTTGAGAAAGATTTCGAGCCTCGACCAAATGTTACGGTCTATGAGGAGTGATGAAGTAAGAAAGAACTTCTTTATGAATATATATATATATATATAATATATATATAATGCAGAATCTGTTGCTATATGTATATGAATGCATGTTTGTACGTTCCTCTTCAATAAAACATCGTTGTATGATATTGTGTTCTTTCAGAGTAAATATAGAAGAAAGAGCAACTTCTTTGTACACTCTTGTTGTCACATATGAAGTAGCAATGAATAACAATCCATAACTCAAAATGATGTGCATAATAAACAAGTCGAAAAAAGAAAAGAACTAAGTTACAGTTAAAACACGGAGAGCACAGATGCAATTCGAATGAAGTTAGGAACTTCGAAGACGACAGAGAGTTTGTTTAGGTCACTTAACCGAAATTATGGCTTGTGAACTCTGTTCAACATTCGCATCCAGTTGATCTTTGGTGACCGCTGCTTGCAACGTCGATCGTATCGGGCAAGTATCTTTTATCAACCATAAGAAATTTTCCAAAAAAAAAAGAAGAATGAGGAAAAATAAGATTATACTGCCAAACATAGTGATTAAAAGTAAAAACTATTAAAACTTTAAACTACTTAAGATAAAGTGGCGATGTAAGTTTGTTTACTCACATTTCTTCTTCTTCTTCTCCGGCCTTGAGTGCATTCTTTGCAATGACCTGAAAAGCTTCTTCTACATTTATGCCTTCCTTGGCAGATGTCTCAAAGTATGGTATGTTGCCTTTTGAGGCGCACCAAGCCCGAGCTTTTTTCTCCGATACCTTCGCCAAAATGCAAACAAGCTAAGTAGAATAAAACATAACACACACACACACACACGTATAATATAAACTAAATTTATCAGTCTAACTAAAAGCTATTTCCATACAAAGGGGGTAATCGAGAAAGAATCTTACCACTCTGCTATTTCCACCATCGACGTCAACCTTGTTGCCAATCACAACAAATGGAAAGTTTTCGGGGTCCGAAGGGCTTGCCTGAAACGTGAAACTAGTTTATGACACAAATGAAAAGTGAAGAGAAGAGTAACATATAACTGAATGGATGCGGCGATGAAAGCTTATGTAAGTTTCCGAGAATTAATGAAAACTTTACGACGAATGCATATATGACCCATGCCGATCAAAAAGGGTAAACATATACCTGAATCAAGAATTCTTCCCTCCAATTATTAAGATTATCAAATGACTTCATCACGTTAACATCATACACAAGAACGCAACAATCAGCACCACGATAAAAAGCAACCCCTAGACTTTGGAATCTTTCTTGGCCAGCTGTATCCCAGATCTGCGATTGGATATAGACTCTATATTACAGCCGTAATCACGAGAAAATACTATAAACATCAACATACAATGATACATTTACTCTCGTGTTTTCTAGCCAGAGCTTGAAATAGCTTTCATGATTAAAAAGGGGAAGTACAGTAGAGACTAACCTGTAAAGTGAAGACCCTATCCTCAAACTGAACTTCCTTTGTCAAGAAATCAGCACCAATAGTTGCTTTGTATTGGTTGCTAAACTTCTTATTTACATATCTTTAATAAAAAATTAAGGGAAAACATACAATGATCCATAATCAATCTCAATACTAGCAGTAAATATCCAGCAAATATGTTCATAAATCTATTAAGTCGTTAAAGATACTGATTCATCAATGAAGTCTTCCCCACCCTGCGAAATTCGAAAACAATAGAGAGGCTATCATTATACACATTTTAGTACATATCCATACACAAACACATATACATGCACGCTGGGACATGCAGTAAAACTTTAAGGATATATGCCTTTGCCCCAACAAATTAAGCAAGTGGACAAACGAAGTATATGTAAAGAAAAAAACTACCGCCTCCGACATATACTTTCGTTTCTAAGTTCTAACAATAAAAAACCGAAGCTTTTGAGCTGAAAAACCATAAAACATCATGGTGTTGGAACTTAAAGAAAGCTGCAAAAATTTCTCCAAAAAGTCGATCACTTCGATCACAATCTATCACGATTCATCTTGTTTTCTTTATTCAATTTCCTTAAATCCTTACAAAAAATCGAGCCCACCTCCAAAAAACTAAATAAAGCTAAACATATCACGTACAAATTAAGATGCAATGAACAAGAGTAGGAGCAAATTAAAAGAAAAATTATCCTACCCGCTATCTCCGAGAATGATAACCTTGAGGAGAGCTCTTCTGCGAGAAGGCATCGTTTGCGCTGATCTGAGATTACTAGAATCAAAAAGCGTTGGGCTCCAATTATATCTCTTTAAAAGAGATCATAATCGATATTCAGCTGCGGCCTGATGTCGAAGAAGACGATGATCGTTTAAATTTCTTTTTTGGTTTTATGGACAGAAAAAATAGTGGCAAGAGTATTGGTTTGTCCCCATTGGCTCTCGATGGGCCTCATTAAAATAAATGGGCTCGGCCCATTGGTAGCCAATTTTTAAGTCGCAGTTTTATGCCTTTATTACCGTCCACTGTCCAGCATATATTTCTGCAACTAGCGGAAGAGTTTGAGATCTGAAAGCTCATTTATATTTGTTGTTTGCAACAGAAATTTAATACTCTTTGGATCTCTCAAAGTCTCCTCTCACAATTGCATATATAATAGGTACTCAATCCGTTATCAGACTGTTTTGATCTGAAGCCAAAGAGATCTCCGAACAATGGCACAGCCGCTTGTGAAGAAAGACGACGATCGCGATGAAGAAGGTGCGGGTTGCTTCTTTTCCATTGACTTGATCGCCGATTGTTCTGCATTTCCTTTTATTTTAGTTGCTACTTTTCTAGTATTGGTTTTAGATCTGGGAATTGGGTCGAACTGTGAGAAATTGCGCATCAAATTGTGTTGGAGGGATTGGAATTTATGATTGACTGATTCGTTCGATGTGGCAGCTTGTGAGATTTATTGTATCTGTTTTGGTTTGTTCGAAGCTGGATTTGTGTGATCTGTTTGATCTGATCGCTGATCGTGATTTATTTTTGAGTGATATTGATCGAGTGGTACATTTTTACCATCTTGGTATAACTTGCAGTACTATGTGAGCTTAGGAATGATTTGTGAGACTTGAACTTTAACTGGGAACGACTGATTTGATTAAGGATCAGATGTTGATCGAGTGGTACATTTTTACCTTGCTACGTGTCGGTGTCTTTGTATACGATTAGTTATTAACTAATACTGCAATGCTCCACCACTGCATGATTGTCACCAGGATCAGATGTAGACGAGTTTGATACTAATTTATGAAACCCTGAACCTCTTTGCAAGGAAATCACAAAGTCATAGGTCGGATATATCTGTTCATAATATACGATTATGAGATGCATGCCAAGTGCTTCATTACTAGGATCATCACATGCAGGTCTTCATTTCTGACTTGTTGGAATTGTGGCAGAGGAATGTCATATTTAATTTGTTAACATTGGGAACTTTTTCTCTTTTTCTTTATTTGCATTGTGATCCATGGTCAGATCCTTTGCTTTAGATGTATGCTTTTTTTTTCCTATCTTTATTGATTTAACTTTGTGGTTTCAAATTCCAAAAAATTGCAGCGGAATTCTCTCCATTTATGGGGATTGAGAAGGGTGCAGTGTTACAGGAGGCTAGAGTTTTCAATGACCCTCAATTGGATCCAAGGAGATGCTCACAGGTATTCATTGGATTTGTTACATTCCAATGAATTTTTTTTTACTTGCTCTTTTATATTCCCTGTAATAAGCTGTTCGAATCTTATCCATCTTAGGTCATTACAAAGCTGCTGTATCTTCTAAATCAGGGGGAAACATTCACAAAGGTTCAGTTCTGAAATACTGCACTCAATTTTCTATTTTTTTTGCAATATTTTAATTACAATGATTTATCACTAGCAATTGTGTGGTCATCTGTAGATAAACTTTTCTTCATCTGAACTTTAGGTTGAGGCCACAGAAGTATTTTTTGCTGTGACTAAGCTATTTCAATCAAAAGATGTTGGTTTGAGAAGGATGGTTTATTTAATGATAAAAGAGCTTTCTCCCTCTTCGGATGAGGTACTAGAGTTATACTCCCTTCTTTTCCAGTTAGGTCTTATTGTGCTTCTCTGCTTTCTGAGGTGACAGTCATTTGTTTCTGGTTTTAAAGGTTATCATTGTGACAAGCTCCCTGATGAAGGACATGAATAGCCGCACTGATATGTACCGAGCGAATGCTATCCGTGTCCTGTGTCGGATTATTGATGGAACTTTGTTGACCCAAATCGAAAGATACCTTAAGCAGGCTATAGTGGACAAAAATCCCGTGGTTGCCAGTGCCGCTCTTGTGAGTGGTATTCATCTTCTCCAGGTACTGATAAGTCTTGAATGATCCTCCTTATTCCTTAATCATTAAACTCTTTGTCCAGGATCATTTATGTATCTTAAAATTTTCAGACTAATCCGGATATAGTTAAAAGATGGAGTAATGAAGTACAAGAGGCCGTTCAGTCTCGGGCTGCACTTATACAGTTTCATGCACTTGCTCTACTACACCAGGTAACATTTATTATTACTGTAAGTAGTATTGGTAGTAGTAACTGTACAGTATTAATTTCACTACAACTACTTCAATCTGAGCTTTGAATGCATTTTTTGCTACTACACCAATTTTTTAATTGTGAAAATATATTTTACATGTTTTCTGCTCATGAGTTTAATCCCAATTGATGATTTGAAGTTATACTCTCATTTTGCAGATAAGACAAAATGATCGATTGGCTGTGAGCAAGTTGGTTACCAGCTTGACAAAGGGAACTGTTCGTTCTCCTCTGGCTCAGTGCCTTCTTATCCGCTACACCAGCCAGGTTTACTCTTATAGAGAGATAAAAGTTAATAGTTTCTTGTTGATTCAGTGCTTTCAAATGCTTACAGAAAAGTTGCTAATTGGTTGATGTGTAGGTTATCAGAGAATCAGGTGGAAATGCACAAACAGGCGAACGCCCATTTTATGACTATCTTGAGAGTTGTCTCCGCCACAAAGCTGAAATGGTTATTTTTGAGGCAGCTAAAGCAATCACAGAACTTAGCAATGTAACTACCCGAGAGCTGTCTCCTGCCATAACTGTTTTACAGCTTTTCTTGAGTTCTTCTAAGCCTGTTCTCAGGTTTGCAGCTGTTCGGACTCTAAATAAGGTTGGTATAAGCTTGTTGTTTATCATATTATATTCATTGAATTGCTATTTGTTATACAACATTGTGATTTGTGAAATCATTTATTTAGGTTTCTTTGTCCATATTTATTTTCCTGCTCAAGGATTCCGTCAAGTCATACTTTTTGTAATTTGACGCTGTACTTTCTACTTAGTGCTGGTCTAACATCTGCTAATAACCTTGAACGCAGCAATAATAGAAAAGAAAAATCTCCGTATTCACTGTCGTATTCCTGGTCCTTCAGTTCCTGGTGCTGCATGTATTTTGCATTATTTGTTTTTTCGTGCAATTCTTACTTAATAGTCATGCAGGTGGCAATGGCACATCCAGCAGCTGTGACGAATTGTAATATTGACATGGAAAGTTTGATTTCAGATCAGAACCGAAGTATCGCAACTCTTGCCATTACTACTTTATTGAAAACAGGCAATGAGTCCAGCGTCGATCGCTTGATGAAACAGATCACCACATTTATGTCTGATATTGCTGATGAATTCAAGATAGTTGTTGTGGACGCTATAAGATCTTTGTGTCTGAAGTTCCCTCTCAAGTACCGATCATTGTGAGTGATAGGACAGTTTTTCCTGGATGTAAATGACTCTTTTGAATTGTGACCATTTTGTCACACTTTTGGGTCTTTTGTAGGATGAACTTCCTCAGCAGTATTTTGAGAGAAGAAGGTGGATTTGAGTATAAGAAGGCAATTATAGATTCGATCGTGATCTTGATAAGAGATATACCAGATGCCAAAGAAAGTGGACTGTTGCACTTATGTGAATTCATTGAGGATTGTGAATTCACATATCTTTCCACTCAGGTTTGACAACTATTTGTATTCTAGGCTGATTTCATCCATATTTGTTTAGGTAGAATCACGTTGAGTTGAAAATTTTATTTGGCTTTTAATTTCCCTAGATACTTCACTTTCTTGGAAATGAGGGACCAAAGACCTCAGATCCCAGTAAATACATCCGCTACATTTACAACCGCGTGATACTTGAGAATGCTACTGTCCGGGCCAGCGCTGTGAGCACACTTGCAAAATTTGGTGCTGCAGTGGATTCACTGAAAGTAAGACCACAACTTACTATGCTAATCATTTATTGAAACTTCCTGAATAGCTACCTTGAAAATAATGAAATACCATTTTTCTTGCAGCCTCGTATATTTGTACTGCTGAGGCGTTGCCTTTTTGACACTGATGATGAGGTCAGTACAAGCATCTCTGGAATTCTTCAATAGTGATGCTCCCTGTATACAGCATTCTTTTGTTGGTATCACAGTTTTCAAAAACTAATGTCCCGTATGAAACCTATTTACAGGTTCGAGATAGAGCTACTTTGTACTTGAATACTCTTGGAGATGGCTCAGTTGCTGAAACTGACAAAGACACGAAGCAATTTTTATTTGGATTTTTTGACGTGCCACTGACAAATATGGAGGCTAGTTTGAAGAGCTATGTGAGTAGTTGTATTTGATATGGTTCTTGATAGATGTTCTCAACAAATCTTAACGCGAGACTTCATCTGTTGTTAAAAGGTCGAGAATCCATCAGAAGAGCCATTCAACATTAATTCTGTACCCAGAGAGGTCAAATCTCAGCCTCTTGCAGAGAAGAAAGCCCCAGGCAAAAAGCCAACTGGTTTGGGGGCCCCACCTCCTCCGCCCACTTCTGCAGTCGATGCTTACGAAAGACTTCTCTCATCTATACCCGAGTTCTCAAGTTTCGGAAAGCTTTTCAAGGTTAATCGATCTACATTTTGTGTAATACATGATTTTTCATTTTAATTGAAGGTCATTTTGTTATTTTTTGTAATATTTCAATGGGATATCTGCAGTCATCAGCGCCTGTGGAGCTCACGGAAGCAGAAACCGAGTACGCAGTCAAAGTAGTCAAGCACATATTCGACAGCCACGTGGTTCTGCAGTACAACTGCACCAACACAATTCCAGAACAGCAACTTGAAGATGTAACTATTATTTTCTTAGAGTGAATTTGTTTCTTTTAAGATCCTTGTTTGCAAGTTTTCTTTCCTTTCAGCATTTTTTCTCTCTAATTGTCGTTTCCTTAATGTTAGGTGACTGTTATAGTGGATGCTTCTGAAGCAGAGGAATTCTCTGAACTAGGAACAAAAGCATTAAAATCTCTTCCATACGACACACCGGGACAGACATTCGTAACTTTTGAGAAACCCGAAGGCGTCCCTGCAGTTGGAAAATTCTCGAATGTACTAAAATTTACTGTGAAAGAGGTACTCGTTCGACCCATCAAAATCCTAAATATTCTTGGACGATCCTCCAAAAATTATTGGTAATTGCTGATGTGATTTTTCACTTGTTTATTTACTCGCTTCCCACTAGGTTGATCCCTCAACTGGTGAGGTTGAAGATGATGGAGTCGAAGATGAATATCAGCTTGAGGATTTTGAAATTGTGGCTGCTGATTATATACTTAAAGTTGGAGTCTCTAATTTTAAAAATGCGTGGGAAAGCATGGGACCAGATTGTGAAAGAATAGACGAATATGGTCTCGGGCCCAGAGAGAGCCTCACAGAAGCCGTAAACGCAGTCATCAATCTTCTCGGCATGCAACCTTGCGAGGTATGTGCTTTTATAAATTGTATTACATTCTACAAGAGTAAAATTTCCTCTATCAAGTAGCACATATCTCCACTTTCCACTTCAGGACTATCTTATCTATTACCTGAATTTTTTTTTTAATTGGTGTCGTAAAGGGAACGGACACAGTTCCTAACAACGCGAGATCGCATGCGTGCTTATTGTCGGGCGTATACATAGGCGGTGTTAAGGTCCTTGTCCGTCTGTCTTTTGGTATCGACGGGGCTAAAGAGGTGGCTATGAAGCTGGCCGTGAGATCAGAGGATGAAAGTGTTAGCGAAGCGATTCACGATATAGTTGCAAGCGGCTAATTTCATTTCTTAAGTTTTTCCTAATATTTTTTGCGCAAGTATAATAGATTTGTCCCGTCTTTTTGAAGTACATTACACAACATACGTACGATGCCACCGCAACTTTGATTTTTGCCGTGTGTGACATTTCATTTGTTTATGACGATCGAATAACAAAAAAGAACTTGTTTTTTTAACTTCCTCACAGTTCACAACATCTTTGTATTTACTTCACTCGCTATTCGAATTCTTGGCTGTAGTCCTGTCTATTGTTTGTCATGTGTGATATTCAGGCTAGACGATTGAATAGACATTTTTAGCATCACAAAAACTTACCGTCGATACAAGCAAATCACTGCCTATTAAGTTTTCATAATATATATAGATCAATCAACTGATCAATAGGGCAGTATCAAGTTGATGGGAAAAGAGCAGAAGAAAGTAATTCAATTGATAAACACATAAAGCAAAGGAAAATCCAACTTCAACAGAATAACTCAAGACACAGCAAACAAGAATGGGATAGAAAAACTCTAACTTAAGCTGAGAAAATCTTTTCCAAACAAGGGAAGAACATTGCCTATAAGCTTAGGTGTTGGTGGACCTTGTATAAATCTGCTGGCTAGAATGGGCGGAGACCATTCTGATCGAGCCTCGAGCCATCAGTTCCTTTATCGCCTTCCTAGCTAGTGATCCACTTATCTGTATGCACATATTGTTTTGGATTAGATGTAATGGGACACAATGAAAACAAACCATAGCATGAATCACCAATAGAAATCTTTAAGAGATTCTGCAGAATGTCGAAGCCTCTTCTATTCTGTTCTAACAATTATCCAATCAAAAACTTGGACGTCTAAGTGATAACGTTATAGTTTCCAGCCACAATAAAGGAGTGTATGTATAGAAGGATCGTTTTTTGAAACAATTCGACAAAAGACGAAAATTTCAACAAGCAAGTGTATGTAAAGAAAAGGATGAGTAACAGATGTAGATCTTCACAAAGTAAGGATAGGACTCGACAAGTAATTGCTTCGGAGGCGGCATTAGACTTTATACTTATTGCAGAGACTGATGATAAAAACACATTTTCGAATAAAAAGATGAACTTGGTGTCAGATATGAAGTAAAATTATTACCCTTAGACGATCTGACAGAACAGAAGGTGTAATGAGCTTGAACTTAGGCGCCTCAGACAGCAACTTCTCGTACGTTGCCTTATCGAATAGCACCATGTTGTTCACCTTCTCCTTTTGCTTTCCTTTGCTCCATTTCTGCAAAATTTATAAGTAGTAGCATCATCATTCATAAGAGATCTGATCTATAGCAAAGGAGAGGAATGGAGGTCAATTAGCGTCTCAGACCTTCTTCTTCTGCTTCCCGCCACCCGATTTAGCTGGCTTCGACGATGGTGGAGGAGCCTTGTCCTTCTTCGGCGCCTATGAACAGAAATCATCACAAAAATACGTAAAGAGATTGAAAATAAGGATCGATGCAGATATAATACGATGATTCTCAGGTCGAAGGATTAGAGAAGCTTTTGATACCATACCATGTTGTTAGGAGTGCGGCGGAGATTTCTGAGCTGGTGGGGAAGAAGAGAGAGTCGACGCCTTTGAGTGTTGGCGCTGCGCAGCGAGGGTTTATAAATTTGGTCTATAGAAAAAAGGTGAGTCGATTTTGGGCTGTTATTGGGCCCATTGGGCCTCAGATATTGGATTGGCCTTTAAATCGTTACGGCCAACAACGTTTTCCCTTTGTCCTTTTACTTTACTGGTAGGGAACACGTGCGTTGCACGTGGACCCCTATTATTTATGATCGATTAAATTCAAATATTATAGTATAATAGTAAACCAAAGCTTCCTTTGCCACCAACCACCTCGTCGCCCGTACCTTCACTCTCGGAGCTACTTCATTCCTTGCTAACACTCATAACTGATTACCCGAAAGCTAGGGAGCGAGTGGTAGAATGAAACATTTCCTATCGAAGGAGTTTTGAAATTGGATTGGGTTGAAGCATGTGCAATTCAATTGGAAGACGAGAAAAGAAGACGTTGTTTTCGTTACTTTATACAATGTTGTTCAACTTTATGTTATTTTTTAAAATATACCACAATTTCATTCTCTAATTTCTTCAAGAACTTGTGTATACAAAGCAATGAGAATCCGACAAAGCGAACTTGTAGGATAACTTTCGTTGGCTTTTAAAACAATCTCTCGAAAAACAATGATTTACTTTAGCAACCTCGTTGGAAACACATTTAATAAGTTTACTTGCACAGTTAACACTAACAGTAGAAATGAATAAATGATGAATAAGAACACGAAATTTTTAGCGTGAAAAATCCGTAATGGGAAAAACCATGGGACCTAGTCCGATCAAATATCTCCACCAACCATGTAAATGATAATTGGTTCAACAATTTTGTTTTTGGTAAGAAGAAAATTCTATTACCACCGAACTATGTGTCAGTACATCTCATTCTAGGTGTCATTACATCTCATTCATTCATAGACTATTCTATCTAATTATAGGAAATAATGTAGAAAACTTTCACTCAATACATAATGTTTGAATAAATGATTTCTCAGCGGCTCTTAATTTCTTAAACCAGAGAGCTTTAATATGTGCTCTCGTTTCTTTTTGTATGATCGTCACCAATTCTTCTTCACTCCGTTCACCTCCATAGTGTAAGCTTGTGTTCCTTTCCCTCCATATTATGTGTAGACTAAAGCTGCGAAACCCGCTATCTTCAATTTGTGCTTTTTATTCTTCCTTTTCCCCAGCCGAGCTATACACTTTTCCCAGATCTCCATTCTGCTCAATATTGTCATTTTAAGCCAGCTAGCAATCCGTTCTATCACCTTGCTGCTGTATTTACATGAGAAAAATAGGTGGTTCACTGATTCATCTTCTTGTTTGCACAACATACATCTCATATCAGGTACTCTTACCCCCCATTGTGCTAGTCTATCTCCTGTGGACAATCAACCATAAGTTAAAGGCATGCTTCGGTTGATCCCTTCTATTCCACACTGCTTCAGCTGCCTTGAACGAGCCATTACATTTTTTCAGCCACTCATAACCTGAAGTGGTGTTATAACAACCTTCTCGAAACAATTATTTCACTTTATTCAATTCCCTCCACTGCCAACTGCAGTCCTTGGGTATCTTATACATCCAAAAATCAGCCCCTTGTAAATGGACATTGTTCAACCATTTGATCCACAAGTTATCTTTTTTGCTCGCTATATCCTATACCAGTTTTCAATGCAAGCATAGTTCCACTGTTCACATTGCTTGATATTTAGTCCTCCAGATTTCCTCTTTTGGCGCACCAAATCCCATGCCACTGCGCCCGAATTTTGTCCCCTGAGCCCTTACCTCATAGAAACTCTCGGCAGCTTTGATCCACCATCTTCACAACACTCCTTGGCACCAGAAAAATAGATCCCCAGTAGCTATGAAGTGATAATAACATAATTTATCAGACAACACCTCCCTGCATATGACAGATTCCTTGAGGGATACCTCATCGGGTGATAGTGATACACCAAGATACTTCATCGGGAATTCACCTTTTGCGAATCCTGTCATTCGCAACTGTTCTTGCTTGATTGAATTAGGGACCCCTGCAATATACATATTAGATTTCATACTGTTTGCTGCAAGGCCTGATGCATCCTGAAAATGTTTTAAGCTTGCAGATACCAGCTCAACTGATTTCTTCTGAGCCTTACACACCACCAGCAGATCATCTGCGAAACATAGGCTGACTATCTGCATTTGTTTACATTTGAGGTGAACCTAAAAGCCTCTTGTTTTGCTTCCATGTAGTTTCCTAGTCAAATATTCCATTGCCATCACAAAAAGTAGAGGGGACATTGGATCCCCTGCCTGAGTCCTCTTGCTCCTCTAATACTCCCTTCCAGGTTACCATTAATAGCTATTTTATATGTGACAGAAGTGATGCATTCTCTTATCCAAGCCCCAAACTTTACAGGAAATCTGAGTTTCCGCAGCAAGCTGAGGATGAAGGGCCATTCTACCACAACAATTTTCTTCATACAATGAATATCCTATAAATTAAATCAACATAAATAAATTAAGTTGCAAACTTAAGAGAAAAATATATGTAGACAATTTGTGTGAAGACTAAAACGTAATGCCAACCAATCATTGAATTTCTGGCTTATGAGCATGACTTTATGCGTCGATTAATGTTGATACATCATATGGTGTATTTTTGTTCCATCTAGTTGTATCACGCCAAGTTCTTTAGTGCATCCGACTCTTTGGCCTCGATAAACCATACATTTAAATGAGAACATACATGAAAATATGTAAAAGATATATTATTTAGGTTATTTTAATCATCTATAAGTAAAAATGACTAATGGGTGTAGTTAAAAATTTCAAAGAACTCATATTTATTGAGTATTATTTGTAAAAAGAAATACAACATTCCAAAGCTTCATAAAAATAAAATAAAAAATGACTAATGCACCGACCCTCGTCACATAATTAATCCCAAAAACCATATGATAATCGGCTAACCTGGATGGATGCTTTTTATAAACTCCATATAGGTTGCCATGATTGGTATTTGATACATTCGTTTCTTGGCAATATTTTGTGTAAACTGCATCACTCTATTGGTAGGTCCTCGGAGGATTAGCACATGTTAACAAAAATTGGAAATTATTAAATATATATATATATATATATATATGTGTGTACATGTGTGCATTAATACATTTAAAAATGATAATGTATTGGAAATAACAAATAGATTAAGAAAAAAAAAACAAATTATATGGAACTCACGCTTATATGATATACTAAATGGGTCAACTATCGCTACCGAACTTGAGGTAGCATTTCCTTTAACCACAAAAAAAATAAAAATTCCTGTTCATTAGCTTCTATGATGTATTACCGAGTTTTCATGAGAATCAATTCATTGGTAGGTGGTCTATATTATTTTTTGTAAAATACAATATTTCTCTGAAAACTTATTGTTAAATATATTTTTGTCTAGATATTGTACGATTACCTTTTACCCATTAACATCTTAGAAGATTTTACAAAGCCCTTATCACTTAGTTTTTGACTTTTCGGGAATAACTTAGGGGATTAATGAAGGTGAAACTGTCGGAGTCCCCGCATCGCCCGGATCACGAACACGAGTATGAAAAATGACGTGAAAATAAAAGGGTCCAAATCTTTTTACCTTTTACGAAAAGTTCGGTTCTTTGATCCCTGGGTTGCCTTGCTTCGCCCGTACGTGTTGCGCCTTCGTCATCTTAATCATCATAAAGTTACATATACCTTGGAAAATTGTTCACTGGAATATTGATGCAATTTTTGCATTCTTTTTCATTTGATGTCTTAAACACTGATCTATTACAATTTCCACATGATTCATACAATGGCGATGATAAAATTTTCCACATGATCGAGAAGGCTTTGATGTAAAAGTAAGTTCTTTTCCGTCCATTGTAATATATATGTTAGGAATATTTATTGTGTTCATCATCATTTTCCTCTTGTAATTGGTTAGTTTGTAAATAATAGATAGTTCGAGGACCAAAATGTAAATATATACCAAAAGTAGAAAGGTATATATAGTCAAGGTCCTCATTTCTCTTTGGTAGGTTTTTGGGAAGATAATTTACGCATGTAAAGTTTGGAAAGCTTAATAGAATTTGTTGGAAAATTCTCTCTCTCATCCTTACTTTACGCGCGCGCCAAAACCTCACACACAAATCATACTTTTGATCGAATTCATCATTGAAGGCTGTTTGATTATCGTTTGGATTTGCTGCTTGATAATCAAACAGATTTCGGATCCACACTGCATTCGATCGAGCTGCAATTCGACAGTTTAAGGTTCGATTTTAGCTTCCGCACATTTAACCTTTCGTTCGAGCCTAATTGTGTGTTTAATCTCATGTGTTGATTGAATTTTGGATCTACAATATATACCTGAATAAAAACACAATAATAATTTAGCAACTATAATAAATAAGAAGTTTTCTATAATAAATAAGAAGTTTGTGATAGGTTAAAAAAAAGTCTAATAAAATTATATGATTTGCCCGAATGTTAATCATGATAATGATTTTCGACTGAAAAGATGAACAATCAAATGCAAAACAATGAAAAATATATTATGAACTACGTACCTCTTCGTCAATCAATATGCGATTTCTTATTGATTTTCCGACATGATTTGGAGGTGCACTCGTTCCTTGTTGAATTACCATTACTTTTACGGTGATACCTCGCTGTTCTTGGCGTAGGGGGTGAACGCGAGCTGAAGCTTCTCCATTTCAAAGCACGATAAAATGGTTGAGTAAAATGTGTTGTAGGGGGATAAGATTAAATGATTGAGAAGATAAAATGATGGATTAAAATATTCAAAGCATGTCTTTAAATCTTCAAAACATGCAGTGCTTGTAGAACGGTCAAATATTAAAAGCATGTTGATTAAACTATCGATTAAAATATTCAAAGTACGTTGAATGCTATATTCAGAGCATGTCTTGATTAAAATATTCAAAGCACGTTGAATGCTTTTATCCTTTGAGATGAGATGAATGGTCAATTATATTATTGATTAAAATATTCAAAGCATCTTTCAATTATCATTTAAAACAACAAGTAACAAAAAGAAGAAGTAACCGACCATTTTATTTCAATTGTATTATTTATTTTATTTGCTTATTTCAATTACTAATATGGCGGATGATATTCTTTTTAATCGACCATCATTGTTAAATGCATTTTATTGCAAATTTGGATGGAAAATATATTAAATTCATGTGTAATATATGTATGGTGTACATGTAATATATGTTAATTTATTGTTTATTGATTATTATTGATATATTAAATAATAGGTAAGGGCGTAATAATCATTTAACAATAGGACGAAACACCTTTTCTTGATTCACACTTTTAATATAGTATAGATAGCTTTATGAAGAGCCGTTTGAATTAAATCCATGTCGGTAAAACTCAATAAATATTGGAGCCTGCATTAAGCGATGACCATCTCTCTCTACAGTCTACACATTAATTATTGCCCACTAATTCTTGAATCATAGTAGTTGATAATCGGGAAGATGGTCGTCAACGATATAAGAATCAGCAAATCATAATTGTATATTATATGTTACATTTATTCTTAAATGATTGCGTTGAGGTATTCTTTATTTTTTTGTGAAGAATGATTCGGCAGTTGACAGATATTAATCATCCATTGATCTGTGTGGGAGGGAATAAATAATGGGCAGCCATTAATTTTTCATGTTTTAGGCCAACTGTTTTGAGTGTTATTCGCTGTCGTAATAAGACCAAGTCTTTCCTTTCTTTCTCAAACGCCCTTCACTTTGTCACAGGTAATCTGTTTTAGGTCGAGTTTCTTTTGTCTCTCCCTTTTTACTTTTCTATCAATTTACAAGTAATGGTTTATCCCTATTAATTTTGAAGCTGGATATTTATGTTTGTTAGACATTGATGGATTGTTAATGGTTCTTGCATCAATGAGCTTGTTTGTTTGACTAATGTATCATGTTTGTTGATTCAAGATCGCCTTTTTTTTTTTTTGTTGATTTATGTCTATGCTTGATATAGTTTTTTTTAATGTGATTTGTCTCTTTGTCGAGCTGTAATTTGATTCATCTGTAAGATTATTTATAAATATTGTTTTAACGAGTTATGCCAAGAATCTTGATTTCATGGGAGGAGTTTTTCTGGATTGCAGCTTTTGCTGTCATTTATTTGACAATGTTTCTCTTTTTATCTCCTTCATGTAATGCAGGTTATTGTAAACACCAAGATTCTGTAAATATTACTCTTTTGGGACGTTATCTAACGTGCGAAACTGTAATCATGAGTGACAATAAGTCAGGACCTCTCGACCGCCCCGTAAGGCCAAGTGAGTAATTTTCTCAGCCTATGTTGCTATAAATAATTGCTGCCCTACATGAATTTGATAGATGGTCTTGGATGAATCTTGGAAAAATCCCTTCTTTTTCTTGATAGGTCTTGAGAAAATTGATTTCGAAACTTCAGAAGATGAGAGGAGGACAAGGCTAGGATCTCTCAGGAAGGCGGCTATTAGCGCCTCGTCCAAATTCAGACATTCTTTGACTAAACGAGGCCGACGCCATAGCAGGGTCATGTCCGTTGTGTTTGAAGATGAACATGATGCTGAGGAATTACAGGCTGTCGATGCTTTGCGTCAATCTCTAATACTAGAAGAATTATTGCCAGCGAAGCACGATGACTACCACATGCTTCTGAGGTCCTTTTCAAAATTATAACAAACTCAAATCCTAGCCTAGCCTAAATTACGAAATTACTCATTTTTCTTTGATCAAAACAGATTTCTGAGGGCCAGAAAATTTGATTTGGAGAAAACAAAGCAAATGTGGGCTGATATGATTCAGTGGAGGAAGGACTTTGGTGCAGACACTATCATGGAGGTACACTTATGATGCACCATTATCTCTGGCGAAAGTTTCTAAATTTTCTTTCGAAAAATCAACCAGCGTTGATGTATGATTCATACGAACCCATCCCTTTTTATTGCACTAGGATTTTGATTTTAAGGAGAGGGATGAAGTTCTCAAATATTATCCACAAGGGCACCACGGTGTGGACAAGGATGGCCGTCCAGTTTACATTGAAAGACTCGGACTAGTTGATGCAACAAAGCTCTTGCAAGCTACAACGATGGATCGTTACGTTAAGTATCACGTGCAAGAATTTGAGAGGACCTTCATCGATAAATTCCCCGCCTGTTCAATTTCAGCCAAGAAGCACATCGATCAGAGCACAACCATTTTGGATGTTCAAGGAGTGGTACGTAAATTCGAAAACTGTGCACAGTTATAAACTTATATACAATGCCCTTTCTTTTTGAAATTATAAGTATATACATGGATTTTTTTTTGGGGGTTTAGGGGCTTAAGAACTTCAACAAGGCTGCTCGAGAGCTCATTCAGCGACTTCAGAAAATCGATGGAGATAATTATCCTGAGGTATGACTTTCTTTTTCTCTCTTAACATAGCTCTATCTCATTATATGTGTACATACATACATTGGAAGTCACCTTGTAGAAAAAGAAGAAAATAATCAGCTTCACTTCCTTTTTAGACCCTTTGTCGTATGTATATCATCAATGCTGGATCGGGATTCAGGCTGTTGTGGAACACTGTCAAGTCATTCCTCGACCCAAAGACCACTTCCAAGATCCATGTAAGTTATTTTATAAAGTTCTTTTTAGTATGGCGTGTATCACATGCTCAATATCGATCATTTTAAAGTCATCATGTTGCTGATCGCCAGGTCTTGAGCAACAAATACCAGAGCAAGCTGCTTGAGATCATAGATGCAAGGTACGGAAGATTGGGCTATCATTTTTCTTCGAACGCTTAGATCGATCCTAGCTGGTATTAATTTCTGGGATTTGAACATGCATCAGTGAGCTGCCTGAGTTCTTGGGCGGCACTTGCACTTGTTCAGACAAGGGTGGTTGTATGCTTTCCGACAAGGGCCCTTGGAATGATGCTGACATTATGAAGGTTGCTACGAGTCATATTCCCTCGTTTCTAAGTTTGATCACCTTCAAATGATGAGCTGATAAAGACAATTGTGATTTCTTACTGTTAGATGGTGCGCAATGGCGAACACAAATGCTCGAACAAAATCGTGATTTCATCTGTGGATGAGAAGACAATACCCGAGGATGAATGTTTTGCTTCCAAGGTAAAAAGAGAAAAAAAAAAAGTCATCTTATTACAATGAGATTACAATCTCAAAGAGTGATCTAAGTCAACTGCTTTATTAAGTCGGCTAACTGTTGAACCCGACATACAGAATGTGAAGAAGAACGGCTCTTTTAACTCTTCAGATTCAGTCTGCAGAGATAGTGTCGATCATCCACATCTCTCCCCACTTCGCGAAGTAGTAAGTCGTTTTCTTTTCTTTTTTTTTTTCTTATCATATTCCATATGCGATATCAATCATCTTATGCATGTTTTAGAAATTTTCGGTGGTAATAGAATTTCTTTTTCTCGTCAGGTAACTAAAGCCTATCCCAGTGTATATACGCCTGCAAAATCTATACCTATGGTCGACAAGCCCGTAACTTCTGCTTGGCGAAAAGTATCGAAATGTGATGACTTTGCCAAAGGTACTTACTCACCAATGTAGTAAGAATAACTCAATGCAAGAGTGCCACAATAGATGTATCTTCTTTTATTACCTCTTTGTTATTCTTCTTGTCTCATTGCAGCTACAAATTACTTCACCGTGCACGACGCCTGCAAGCAGTCTGATAAAGCAAGCAATTCCGTCTTCAACGGAGTGCTGGCTGTGGTGATGGGAATCGTCACAATGGCCAGAATGGCCCGAAACATGCCAAGAAAGCTCACGGACGCAACCTTATACTCCACTTCTATGAACGTTGGTTCAGACAATGGCGTTAAAGTCCAAAACAGCGGCGTTTCGAACGAAGAGTATTTCGCCATGATGAAGCGTATGAACGAACTCGAAGATAAAGTAAACGCTCTTGTCAATAAGCCTCCTATCATGCCGCCGGAGAAGGAAGAAATGCTGAATAATGCCATGAAACGCATAGACACTTTGGAACAAGAGCTTTCTACAGCAAAAAAGGTGGGCAAACTCATTGCGTTCGAAAGAAGTAGAATCATGGGACGGTGATCTTAATGTATACGATTTTTTTTCTTTTGGCAGGCGCTTGACGATGCTCTCGTCAGACAGGCGGAACTCCTTGCATATGTCGAGAAGAAGAATAAGAAGAAACACTTCTTTGGTTTCTGAAAAAACGTCAATGGTTTCTTGTCAAGACAAAGATATGGTGTGTGTGTGTGTGTGTGTGTCTCTTCCATCATCATCTGATAACCTTCATTGTATCTGCTGCTAAGCCTTTTGTTGTATATATTATTATTACAAACCTTTTTTCCCTAACAGTTTTACTAAGCGATGTATTTGTGTATTGACTGCTGAGTAACATAAACAATGCGGCAACAAAGTATGTATTCTTTTTATCATATATATAATTTATTCATTCGTTTGAAATAAACACTTGCATAAATGTTTGAAACCTTAAAAAAAGATGTTTTTTTTTTCCACGCAGAAGGAAATATATAGGTTCAAATACACACGACTTTAAGAATGCTTCCTCAAAATGTAATAAAGAAAACACCATCAGATAGATATTACATAAAACCATGAAACTGTAGATATGTGTAACATAAAAAATGGACCGAAAGTAGTATTCCATCGTATCAGCAAACTTCGGTTTACACGTATTTCAAACCATATAGCGAAACAAAAGTTGAACCCTTCAAAACCAAACCGTTGGGCAGCGGTTTCAGAAAACTTCGGCAACTTTGCTGGCAAGGACACGCTCGCGCCTCTCGATGTATGCAAAAGGGAACCAACCTGCTTTTCCTTTGCATTCTCCTTCAGCCCAACCATTGTTTGAAACCTTAAAAAAAAAAGGCACAGTATGTATCAGCTTTATGTTGTTAGTAAGGAGATATGGCCAAAAGAGGAGATAAAAGCTTGCGAGAATAGGTGGAAAACCTTTCGGACGACAATATAGTCTCCAACTGACAAGTTAAGCTCCACGTCAGATTCAGCTTGATATGAGTACATAACCTATTGCACGTGCAGTGAATAACCGTTATGTTTGATGGATTTTAAATCTTGATTTTCAGTAAAAATTTCTGAATTCTGGTTGTTTATACTTACCTCTCCAAGAAAATAGCCCATACTATCAGTTGCTCCATTTGGCATTGGAGCAGTTGATACATTATTCAATTCCTCATATGCTGGAGGTGGAGGAATGTTTTCGGCAGTAGGGCTAGGAGCTGCTTCGATTCTTTGGCGTTCAGACATCATCTAATATAAGGGTACAGGGATGCTCAAGATTTCGGGAAAGCTTAGAGGGATCTCTCTTTTGCTCGGTTAGAAACAAAAGAAAATAGTCAAAACCTACCTCGCCCTCTAACTGATCAAGTATCTGAAGCACACGTTGATGGTAAGCACGTTCTGCTTCAACCTAGAACAACGGAAGATACAGTATGACATTACCATGAATACTCGAACTTTCAGTTTGTTAAGTCACACACACACACACACACATATATATATAGAGAGAGAGAGGCTTATATCCTTAAGAGATGGAAGGTACTACCATAGCTATAAGTCTTTGCAACGTCAGCCTCTGTTGTTGTGCCTCGACAGCAGCCATAGCTGCAGAAGCTTCTTTACCCAATGAAGCCGCATTCGACTTCAGATCTAGCATTTTGGCTTCAGCTGCTTCGAGTTTGAAAGCAATGTCCGGATTAGCTGTTCCCTCTCTGACTTTGGCTTGTCGTCGGGCCACCTCAACAGCCTATAAGTGGAAGTATAGAAGTATAAGCTAGTGAAATGATAGTTGAAAAGTCTTATAGATTTCAAACGTGACGGAAGGATTAAACAATATAGTAAAAAACATGAATTGATCAAACAAAGAAATAAGAAATATCTAGCAAACATGTACCTGAGCTTCTGCTTCTTGCCGCATCCTGTCATACCGTTGGGCAAGATGGCGAGCATCCTCTAGAGGAGCACCCATAACCATAGCTCTTAATGGTTCGGCTACCTGGTACACAAGAATTCATGCCTTAGCTTATAGAGATATCAGATTAACTATCACAATAAGGAAGCAAATTCTTCCGTCTAAACTCCAAATTAACAATGCCAAAAGTATCTTGAGAAAGTTGTTCACAGAAAGTGCATCACCATGCACCTCAATGGCAACAATAGAACAGAATCAATTAAGTAATCAGTGAGTTAAGAATCAGAAGCCATGGTATTTCATGAAAATTAACATTAAAATGTAATACAAGTTTGTTGTTCTGGTAAAAATGACACAGCTAGAGCAAGCCTGTTGACGAAGGCTGTAGCTAGCTATATTGCTTATACCATAAAAGGCACACCATATCATCGATAAGTAGGATCACCGTGTGTCCAGAAAAGTAGGATAACCAGAAACCTGGGTGCCTAAGGCTTTCAGCATATTTCCTCGTTCTCTCTCCATTAGGGCACGAGCTCGTGCAAAACTTGATGCAGCTTTTGATAACGTATTTCCACTGGTGCATGTATTTTCAGCACCATACTTCCGGCTATCTTCTGACAACTTAGATCCTAAAAAGGAAGTAGATCGAAGAAAATAAATACAATAACAATGCTAAAATGGTCTACTAGCCATAGTCATGAATGAGATAAAGACCTATCTCCACTTGTTTGGAACCAGTGACAATATAGCCTTCAACCCCACGAACAATGTCCCTTTGGAAATGCTGCAAGAACAGTAGAAAACAATGCCACCCATGAGATTGTACTGGTTCTGATTGAGAGGACCACCAAGTTAAATTCTCAACCAATTATTTTTCAGGGTATATTCCATATCAAATCCAGAAGAAGACACTTTACCTTGGCAGCACGAGTAGACATGTATAACTTTTCGAGCTTCTGGTGCTGCTGAAGCTCAGCATCATCACCCGTGACATCTTCAGATCCTCCATACACTCCAAACTGCTTCAGAACAGCCTGAAATATACTCAAACTCAACATACATTAGAAATTTTTCAGTTATACTGATACATAGAAGGAACAATGCCATTGCAAACTACAGCGACATGACATACAACCAAAACGAATACATCAAACTTCACATAAAGCTCATGAACGCCAGTTGCAAAAAAGTTACTGAGTCGAGTTGGGGATATATATGATAAGTAAATTCAAATAGCAAGCTACTAGATTTGCTAATTGTCAAATCTCAAAGCCTTGGGAGATATACATTTATATAGGATCCTAATACATCCACCAAAAACAATAAGCTTGAATACCTTCGAAATCTCATCCGAAAACCAAAAGGAAAGATTAGGTTCGAAAATCGCCATGAACATGAAGTAGATTAAATAAAATCTTTCAAATTTGCAGCGACGGAGATGCTCCCCAGATAAACAAGCACTCAATTCAATAATAAGGAACAAAATCTGCCAAACTTACAAAAATGCCAGCAGATCTCAACTAATGTAGGTCACTAAAAAATGCCTGAAACTCATTTATCAGCAAAAAACATAAATCCAGATAAAGAAACCTATAAGCATGCCACTTAGATGACTATCTCTCTGCCACAAATAAACAACAGCGCGTTGAAATTTTAAATAAAAAAAATGACAGAGAGATCAAACAAACTAATTCATACCTGCTGCTGCCTGGCGACTTGTTCGCGTAACCTCGAGGCCTGTTTTCTGATGGCTTCCATTTCAGAAAAAAATAAATAAATCAAAATTTCAGCTGATTATCCGAATACTATCAATTGCGCACGCCCGCGGCCTTCTTCCAAAATCGAAGAAAATACAAGCATGAGATTGGGCGTTTAGATGAATGAGCTCAGAGACAATAAAGCAATGAAAACAAAATCGGATCAGCTCGATCTGCGAACTTCGGTTAGGCAATTTTGAATTTATGACTGTTGATTTCGATCTCTTCCACCTAGAGAGAGAAACGAACTCTTTTATCCTTTTTCTTATTTCTCTCTTTTTTCCCATTTATTTATATAACTAAACTACTAAAGTTTCCTTTTCTTCCCTTGACCTTAACCCTTGACTTTATTGCATCTATTCATTTCATATTGGCCCTAACGGCTAGAATAGAATACAAATTCGGACATACATATGCAAACTCTTGGCACACAAACATACTCAAGACTGAGGAAGGAGCCTCTTGGTACAATCACTGAGAGAGAATTACAAACATTATTGACAGAAGAAGTTGAAAGGAAGCCTTGGCAGCGAATAATCCATGGAAATGATCTTAGAGGATATAAACGAATTAGCAGCTTCCGTGTAATGAACTCCATCCCAGCTCACAAACCGTGCCGATTCGCCGCAAACGTCGTGGCCTGGATAGCCACAAGCCACCCTTTGGTCGTAGTTGTATGGTGGTCCTCCACAGCCGCAGCATGCCATTAACGGGCTCGAAAAACCTGAATATTTATTTATAAGGTCAGAGCATGCCATTCAGTTCATTCACTCACTTGTTCTTCTTACATTCTATTTATAAGGTCAGGTAAGTATGAGCCTTACCATGCTTGGTGGAGTTGACTATTAGGTCAGACTTGATGGAGTATATATCTACGTATACAACTGTAGCATCGGTCAAGCCCGACCTTAGTCCTTGGCATAAGCGGCGTAGGCCTTCGTTGAAAAGTTTTGCCACATCGTTGTAATGGGAAATGCATCCGTAGGAATCCATGCTTTGGGGAGGAGTGTTGTTAAGCATGGCGAGTTTTTGGGGTAGACAACCCAACGGCCCCGTGTTGTGAACCCAGAATCTTCGGCCTCCTTGATCGTAAATAGCCTATGAAATGTGTATATATTTCTTTAAAGAGAGATAAAAAAAAGGTATCACAAACACGTCTGAATTACTCAGAAGTGGAACCTTAACAGCCTTGTCGATCTCTAGTAATATAGAAGGTATCGTTTTGACCACTTGAGCATAGGATAGGCCTTTGGCAAATGCATCAGCTATGTCGTTCTGTCCGATATCAATCATGTATAGAGCTTTGGCAAACTTATCAGAACCTATCAAACTGTAGAGGCCTGAATGAAAAACGAAAAAAAAAAAAACATCATCTTTGGACTAAATTCCATTTCTTCTCCAAGAAAACGACTGAAACTTACCTGAGGAGACAAGCTCGATGGATCGGGCTTTAAAATGCAAGAACTGCATAATCTGAATATTTAATGCAAAAGGGATGTATTCCGGCAGCGTTTTAGATCCAACGATGGCGAAGTTTGCTCCGTTTGAGAAGTTGGAACCTAAAGAGTCCAAATATGGGTTCAGAAGGCTCGTGTTTAGGCTTTGACCTGAATAACGGGAAAAAACAGAGTATTTAATCCTCAACTTCTTTCTAGCATGTCTCTCATTGATGTTAAAAGTGTACATACATCCTAAAAGCTTAAATTTTTCTGAGCTATGAATTATTGCATAGCTTACTTCAAACAATAAACCAGCATGAGACAACTAATAACTTGGGTCAATATAATTTCTTGGTATCAGACAACACATCTCAACACGTCCCTCAGTCACAGACGATATTTAAGTTCATTACAAGGCCGGGAAAAGAGCAATCTAAGTTGGTGCAGTTCATTACATACATGGAATTTACCAACATTTTCATATGATAAAGAAAGAACAAAACATATTCTTTGGAGCTACCATTCCATATGACCCCCACAGAACAAATAAAGAACAAGAACAAACAAACATCAAAAGGAGTGCCTAGCACCAGCTGCTTCTAATACATTACTTTTTTCACGGATATAGTTTTGACCCAAACACAAAGAATACAACTTGCGAACATCTAATGCTTTAAACACTAGCGAACATTAGAAGATCACAACAAAGTAACTATAATCTGAAAAAAAAGACACCTTTTTTGGTGTAATAAACAGAAAAAAAAAGGAATGATTAGGAGGATTTTGTAGTTTTTCCTGTGTACTTCCAGCTCATTAATGGAGTTGGATAAACGGATAAATCAGGTAAAATAAAAGAATAAAATGATGCAAGAAAACTAAAGGAAGTTAGTGTAGACTGTGACACTTGAACAACTCTCCGTCTTAAACCTGCTTAAGGCATTTATTACACTAACTTGCATACTTAATCGTCAACTTGAAACGTACACAGAAAATCAACGACGAGCCTTCCGTCACACAGCCTTCCCGTCGATCGCCGGAAGTAAGCTCGTCCGTTCGGCAACTTCACCGGAAACCCAAGCCCAGAGACAAGCCCGCCAGTGTCCGAGTTCGAGTCTCCGAAATTGAATATTATCGGAGGATTCTTACAGTACTGTCCATCATCACACAGAGATAAACGTGGAACGCATAGAAGAACAGTAATGGCCGACACTAACAGCACTGTTGCTGAAGATCTACAACAACACATTATTTTTCTTTTCTTTTTTTGCTGGGGCGACGAGCGAGTGAAGTGAAGGTTTGTTTGGATTTTTGCTTAGCGTTTTCTTACACGTTGTTGTTGTTGCTTTCTACGAGTTGTCGTATGATTGTGACGTGTGTTTATTTTGTCGGGCCCATCCTTTGATTGCTTTCCTTCCTTTGTCGCTTGAGGCCCATTTATAATGTGGGCTTCTAAACTACGCCTGTCCATGTTAAGCCCATTTACGTTAACATTCTGGCCCATTTGTTAGCATTGCATTTGCATTCCACGTGGTGTAATAATGTGGCAGCAGGGCTGACATGACGTCTATGTGGGACCCATTTGCCAAGTGTCACGTGGCCACATTGCGGTGGACGTGGTTGTATCTGTTGAGAGTATTTGTCCCACATCGATAAATTATCTTCATCCGACTCAATATATAAATCAAGAGGCCTCTCATTCTCTCATCAGTTACTTTTAGGAAGGACAATTTAACAGTATCTTCGTCCAACCGACTATAGATTTTTGTCACACTAATTCATTCAGTCGGTGTGACAAACTCAAGCCCTTTCGGACTGGCTATGGGCTCGTGTACCATATTCATCGGTTTGTAAGACTAATTTCTAAAGTCACATGAGGATACGGCATTAATTAAATTATTCAGTTTGAAATATCAAGGATCTATTCGCTAGATATTATACATTGAATTTGTATTTTTTTTAATATGATTAGAGCCAATTCATTCTTCTTTTGCGTGGTTTCTAAAATTTATGATGGAGCGTTATATTTAAATTTCTCTTATAATATTTAATTGAAATACAAATATTTAAAATTTAGTTACCTACCCTAACGAGCACACTCGGGAGTGTTCCAGAAGACACGTGTCCTTCTGTGATACGTAATTAACCACAAATACGAGATAATTCTATAAATAATTAAATTAAATTATATATAATCCTCTATATATAAACCTTCAACCCAAACCCCTCACATCTCCTAATATAACATTAAACCATTAAAAACAAGTTAAATCTTCCGTAATTAATATGGTACCTCAGATTGTGACGTGTACGGACCTCAGCCGGGCAGTCTCCGGTCAGCTTGCTAAGGCGGGCAGATATGCGTATGTGACCTTTCTAGCGGGCAGCGGCGACTACGTCAAGGGCGTGGTTGGTCTGGCCAAGGGGCTCAGTAAGGTGAACTCGGCCTACCCGCTCGTCGTGGCGGTGCTTCCAGACGTCCCCACCGACCACCGCCGTATGCTGGCGGCGCAGGGGTGCTTCGTGAGGGAGATCGAGCCCGTTTACCCGCCGGAGAACGACACGACGTGCATCAATGGCATACGGCGTATTACGTCATCAACTATGGGGATAATTTTATTTTTATCAAGTTTTGATTTTTTTTTAATAAATGATATGCATGCACATAAGCATAGGCCCAACTAGAAAATTAGAAAAGCTCGAATTCTCGTAAGGCCCAACGGCCCAAAGACGGAACCCTATAAACAGCTGATTCTTATTTGCAGTCGACAACAGAAGAAAAGAACCTCAGACGCGGTGCGACAATGGCCGGCGGCAAAATGAAGCGAGAGAAATCTCGCGCCTCAAACCCACAGTTCCAAGGCGGCATACCTTTCCACAAGTCGAAAGGTCAGCATATACTGAAGAATCCTTTGTTGGTCGATTCGATTGTGCAAAAATCGGGCATCAAATCGACTGATACAGTGCTCGAGATCGGTCCAGGTACGGGAAATCTCACGAAGAAGCTTCTGGAAGCTTCGAAATCGGTTATCGCTGTGGAGCTTGATCCTCGTATGGTTCTCGAATTGCAGAGGCGTTTCCAAGGGACGCCTTATTCTAATCGTCTGAAGGTGCAATCCCTTTCTATATATATATTTTTTTTCGCAGTAACTCGTGAGTTTTTGTCATGTTCATAATCGAGGGGTGTGAGTTGAGTTCACTGGCGTTTTCGGTAAAGCTTGGTTTTTGGTAATTGATGATCGTTTGAGCTTTATTTTCTGCTATTGATGCTCAGACCTTCTATGTAGACTTATTCCGAATCTATTTTCAATGTAGAAGCTACTATAAGTTGAAATGTATGTTATATGTGTTAGAATTTAAGTTTAAACCCTTAAGAAAGGCCTATGTTGAACATGTTTTGGTTTGTTTATAGCGTATATGGTATTGTATGTTCAATTGTTATCGATATAGCATTACAAGATGTGTGTTGAAAAGTTGATATTTTTCTTGCTATATCCTCGCTTCAGGTCATACAAGGAGATGTACTGAAATGCGATCTACCATACTTCGACATCTGCGTCGCGAATATCCCATATCAAATTTCCTCGCCTCTCACGTTCAAATTATTGGCTCACCGCCCGTTATTTAGATGTGCGGTAATCATGTTCCAAAGAGAATTCGCCATGAGGCTCGTAGCTCAACCTGGCGACAGCCTCTACTGCCGTCTCTCAGTTAACACTCAACTACTAGCCCGGGTCAACCACTTGCTCAAAGTGGGCAAGAACAATTTCAGACCGCCGCCAAAGGTGGACTCTTCCGTGGTCAGAATCGAACCAAGGAAGCCACTTCCTCCCGTGAACTTCAAGGAATGGGACGGCTTGATCCGAATCTGCTTCAACAGAAAGAACAAAACTCTGGGAGCTATTTTCAGACAGAAGACCGTCCTTGCGTTGCTTGAGAAGAACTATAAAACCCTGCAGGCCCTGCAGCTTACCCCTGATGGGATTTCAGATGAGAAGGAAATGGCCTCGTCTGTTACTGCATTGGGCGATGCTCTTGGTGACATGTCCATGGAAATCGATGAAGGTAAAGATCATGATGATGGCGACGACGATGAGGAGATGGATATGGAAGATGCTGCTGATACAAAGACCAATGATTTTAAAGAGAAAGTCGTCGGTGTGTTGAAGGTTGGCGGGTTTGAAGACAAGAGATCTTCAAAGCTTACTCAGGCTGAGTTTATGTACCTCCTTTCTCTGTTTAACAAAGCTGGGATCCATTTTTCTTAGTTATAAGAACTGTTTTTTGGTCTTCTGCGGCTGTTGATGTTATTTCTTTTGCTGAGATGTAAGACTTAAACAAAGGTAAGAAAAGAAACTCAATATGAATTATTTTTTATTATATGTGTCATTTGTTATAATAATTATTCACAGTTCAACTTCAATAACACAATATATTGCAATAGTTATAGAACATAAGAACTCAAGCTTTTATGAGGTGTCACACTCAGACAGTATACACAATTACAAAGCAAGGAAGAACAGCCCTGGGATTAACCACCACAAGCTCATCCTGATCAAACTGACCAACCAAAGACTCGAACTTTGGATCCTTCCTTTCCACCATATCCGAGTCCGACCCGACCCGACCGGCCACAACCCGGCAGAGCAACAAAGCTCTTCTCACACCCATAAACCCGAACTCAACCTCAAGGTCCTCAGGGACTGCCACGTGCGCCTTCCAGCTCGTAGGCAGCATTGAGATTCCATCGGCCTTGGGAGAGAATCCATTCCTTATGATCCCACAAACGCTGCAGTACTGCTGAGTGCATATGCTCGAGCTTAGGTCGCATGTGTAGGTCGTGCAGTAGAACCTCAGCAGCTCGTTGCCATCGGCGATGCACCTCTCTAGATTCGATGTGCTGTTAGTCTTGGAGTCGCAGTGCTTGTTGTGATGAGATGACGATGATGTCTTCTCCGCCATTGACTTGACGCATTCTCTGTACTCTTCGAACTTCGAGACGATCCTCGGGCTGTTGTGAATCTTGAGGACCCGATGGATCGTAGGGTTCTTATAATCGATCTTCTCGGGCCAGCCCATTTTGAATATGATCCTTATGATGTTTTCTCCGTCGGCCAAGAGCTCGGATATGGCGTGCTTGGTGTACTGATGGAGCTGGAGAAGGCCCGAGGTTGCGAAAACTTCACCGCAGGTAGGACATGGATGAAGAACATCATTTTCGTTCATTCTCTTGTTTTTCCTATGATCACCGGCGTTTGCTGCATGGTTAGGCTTAGGGTTTTTAGTGCCTTGCGAGGATGTTAAGGTTGTCATGATGATCGGAGGATTCGTCCGTAGCGAACGTGTGGAGGACGATGGAGATGGGATTCCAACGTGCAACGGCTGTGATATGGAGTTTGAGGATGATGACGAGGAGGACGACGGAATGAGGGCTTTGAAGAAGGAGAATATCTTCTTCCTCGGAGAAGTTATGAGCTTTTTCTTGATCAGAGAGATGTTATTGCCGTCGTGGTGGCGGACAGAGAAACAGCCGAAGTGAAAGACAAGCATTATCAAGAGCGACAACATGTTCGAAAAGAGTGGTCGTAGAGAAACCATATTTGTAATGAAAGATAACAAACTATATGAAGATGCTTCTCTGTGTGTGTGTGTGTTTTTTTAGATTGAAGGTCTAAGACAGCGAGAAAGGTGGTTTAGTAGAAGAGATTGTAAAGGAAGAAAGCATTATACATTGTTTAAATCATCATTCTCTCGAGCAAAAGACTATTATTAAATAGAAATAATGTGCATTGGAGATTATATTGTCGGTCATCTTATCATAAGTTTTAATTATTTATTTTCATGCTTGAAATAATATATATATATATATATATATATGTAAAGATTTATAATGATGATACGAGGAGGGCCACACATGCTCATCAACCACTTCTTTACTTCCAACTACATGTACATATCTTTTTGCTCGTACAATTAATTACTTCTGCATGCTTCTACAACTACGGGCCATAGCATGTTCTTGATGATTAATCTACCTTTAAATCATCTTTATATATACATGTTATATGTATTGTAAGAAAAAAAGAAAGATCCACTAATTGCTGTCAACTTTGAATCCTTAATATAATATATATTCGTGCAAGTATATTTGCTTTTTAACAAAGTAAAGGGTCCTTCAAGCTTCCAATACAATGATTTTGTAGCACAAAAGAATTATTTATTTTCAATATTATATGTAGTATGATAAGTTAGTTGAGTTGAGTCCAGCTTGTAGAGCTTATAGGCTTCGGCTCAATTACTACATAAACAATTAACTTTTCTTCCAACCTTAACGGCAATAAAAAGGCTACAAGATAGAGTTTTTATGGCACTAAGTGAGTTTAAAGAGAGTAAGACAGCTCTATGACTTTCCTTAGTTTCGAACACATAGGTTTACATCATGACACCGAAAGCCTAGGAGCCAAGTGTATCATTCTCATTCCACTGTCATCATCGGAAGATGGGTTGTCAACATCACTACCACTTCTTTGAACCTCGTCGGTTAGCTCTCTTGCTGACGGAGAGTTTTCGACAGCACCGTACTTGACGAACTTAACCTTGTTCTTTCTTTTGATACGTTCCGTTTTTCTTTTCCTTCCACCTTTATCTGAGGATTGCATCGAGCGTGCACCAGCCATGAACGCATTGCTCAAGTTCCCGTTGGTTTTTTCGTCTGCTTCATTTGGATCGTCTTCTTCTTGACCTCTGTTGTCTATGTAAAAGAGGAGATCTGAATCTGCGTTCTTCCCTTGCTCCATCGCAGAATGTTTCTCTATGTCTTGTTTCATATTAACTGACGAAAGGAGCTTCGACATGTCGTCGTCAAATATATGTGCTCCTCTGCTTTCTATGCCTAGCATCCACCCTGAGATAGCAACAGTGGGCTTTTAGAACATAACTAGAATTTTCAATCAAACAAGAAGCTCAATGTAAGTAGAATTACTTACTCAGTAATGCTGATGGTGAAAAACCCTCTGGCTCATCGATGCTGAACTCAGTTCCAAACTGAGTTTTCACCCATTTAGTAATTAACATAGGCAAAGTCGAACTGGTGAAGGCAGTCGAGTACAGAGCATCTCTTTTATGGTCATTACGCTTCCTGCAAAGAAGAAGAGAGGTTAATCTATGCATCTGTTTATATTCATGCAATTTATGGAAATAGGATCGTTTATAAGGCATTTACCTAAGCAACACAATGGCTTCATGAATAACGATTAGTTTGGTAAGAATTATCCGCTTTGCATGTGTGGCTGGGAGTTGGCTCAGCCTGTTGGGGCTGAGGAAAGAATACTCCACCATTAATAAAGCATCGAGAAGAACTTCCCTCAGACTACCTTCATATTCAGCATTCTGCTGCATTTGAATAGTAAAAATATCATCGAGAGCAGAAAACATTTTACGTAAAGAACAGACAAGCATAGGCAATATTTGAAGCAACCATGAGCAAATAAAAGAGTCTTCTTTTTCGAATAATTTGATTCGAGCAATATTTAATATGAAGTGATTATCATTTAAAAAACGGAGAAGATTATACATCGGTGTGTATCAACTAACCATGGTGGAGGATGTAGGCAACACTGGTGTAAATAGCATGCTCAGAAGGGCAACTGCAAAACCATTCATAAAAGCCGTAAAGACATTTAAGTCTTATGAGGCCGCGAGCAACGATTAACAATCACACATCACTGTTAACAACAGTCCATATCATGAAGTTGCCAACCATCTCGTTATAATGAAAAAAAATATTCAAATCACCAAATTAACAAGAATATAATCCATAAAGACATAATTATTGCTAACCATAGACATATGAGCTCTGCAACCCAGTAAGGGAACCCACTACCCAAGACTTGAGCTCATTCTGTATATTCTCTTCAAAACCATCCTCTGCAATTTTCCAGTAAAGCTTCAACAAAAGGGCCTCAGCAGCCACAAAACCTGCAAGGTCAATCATCTGGAATTCTTCCCCATTAACCATCTTAACAATGGTGTTGCCTAAGCATGGAAAGAACATTCTCAAAGATTCCTCTCCGTTCTGCACCACATTATCCATCATCCAAAAACTTATCAAATCCTCCAACGGTCTTACAAAACCCTCCAAACTATCAACATTTCCATCGAATGCATGGAAACAGACATTTGCATATGAAAGAACTGAATCCAGCAGATTTTTTATCTCTCTGCTAATCTTTTTCCCATTCTTAGACCCCCTTTGACTACCCTTCATATCAACTATTAACTTATGCAAATTGTACACAACAGGTGCAACTAAAACAATGCTTTTGAGAGGATGGCACGAAGCAGAGCAAGAAGCTACGAGCTGAAACAAGTCTTTTACGGCTGATACACGGGCTGATAGTTCAAGCTCTGATGCATTTTGACAGCTAAAAGTCAGAGCGGCATAAATCCATATGCTTTCCGCAGGTGGGTCAGCTTTAGACTGCACGAACTCTCGAAATTCAGACCTGAAACTTTCTAAATTAGTTGATTTAAGATTATGCAACGAGGTTGAAAGAGCTTCTATTGACTGGTTCATTGCAGTGTTGAAGTTTTGGCCAATCAAATTGGGTAGATTGTGGGACTTGGCGGTGGTGATTGCTGATGCCATGGCTGAAAAAAAGTCAACTTTGCATAAACCCTAATGTCGACTTGGGAGATTTCAATTTCAATTCAAAGGCTACTTCAAGTAGGCGACTAGGGTTTTAGCACAAGGTGACTCATAAATAAAAAAAAATGATAAACCATAAAATAATATAATTTAAGCAAATGAAAAATAAAAATGGAAATTACTTCAATTTCCTGCCACGTGGCTTTCATCAACCAATGAGAATCAGGCGAACACGCAAGACCCTTCGGGTAGAAGAGACGACCCAACTCGAACGGCGGGGTAACACTCTATGCATCAAACGAAGTAAAGATCAATACACTGATTTTCTGTTTCTGATAATCCATGGAAAAATCCAGCAAATCGTTGCTATTGCAGCTGATTTGCATAGCTGTAATAGTATTTTCATGTATGCCTATATCCATCTGTGCCAAGAAACCAGCTGGAGTCGCGCGAAGAGAAGACATACCATACATAAAATGCCAAGTGTGTGAGAAATTGGCGTCACAGATTTACGCGCAGGTTCAAGCTAAGCAAGAAGAGATCTCGCCTAAAAAGGTGAAGCCCTGTTGTGTTTTCCGTTGATATATATCGGATTGGTACAAGTATGGATATTTGGTTTGCTGATTGGTTTAGCAGTGTTGTGCTTGAGCTTGAATGATTGGCAATTTCATAATGTGATGGAGTAATGACATTATGGGTTTTATTTGCTTGCGTTGATTGAAGTTTCTTGTGAATTTTGTTGAGTATGAATGCTTGACAATTTCATAATGTGATGGAGTGATGACATTGTGGGTTTCATTTGCTTGCGTTGATTCAAGTTTCTTGGCAATGTTGTTAGCAGATATCGGAGTATGAAATTATCGAAATCGCGGAGAATGTTTGTAATTTGAAGAAGAAAGAAGCCGACTGGATCCTCAAAAACGACATTGTGGAGAAAGGGGATAAATTAGAGGTAAAGATGTGATTTTTTTCTTCTTCGATTAGTACGTATTAGACCAAAAACAGTTGATTACCTTTGGAACCCTTGTGCTCAGCTCATTGAACAAGACTCCGAAGGACAGTGTAACTCGGAATGCAAGACGATAGAGAGAGCTTGCCAAGAGGTAAATTTTTTTTCGCAATTATGCTAGTTCATCGTCTCTATCGAAGGGATAGACTCTACATCTATTTTGCTTTATGATTCTTCTGAATCATTTACTCCATCTTATGCTACTGACTTGTCATTTTTCCTTCAAATCTTAACGTCCTGAGATTCTCAAGATCGACAAGCAATCTCATGGCTCCATGTCCATATATTTTTTATACTGCAGGTTTTGGGTTACTCTGACACAGATGCTGCAGAGTACTTGTATAGGAAAAGACCACGACTCGATACTTTCGTAAACTATGTCTGCAATGACCTCACTGATGCTTGCAGCTCAAAGCCACCGCCAGTTCCAAAGGTATAGTTATGAATGCTAGTTTGTTGGTGTATGATTGTTTCTTTGTCATTTAAATCAATTTAGCTACAGTATCATTGTATAGGAGTCATGATCCATATGTAGGAAAATAAACCGAAAAGAAAAAATAGAAACAAGAAGAATTATTTCCATTTCGCCAATGTTTCATTTTCGTTATGTTGCCTATTTTCAGGATAGGGCTCCCGGCGAGCCATTTGTGGCCAAATCTGAGAAAGATGCTGAAATGGAGAAACTGATGAAATCATTAGAGGTACATGAATTGAAACGTCTTCTTTATCTAACTTCTAATCTCAACCTATCTAGCTTTTACTCGTTTCAGGGCATGCCCGGTGCACCAGGAATGAAGATGTACTCTCGAGAAGATTTGATGAACCAAAAGTTTGGCGGTGAAGACGCTGACGAGGATGACGATGAAGATGAAGATGATGAGACCGATTTTCCATCGAACGTGGTAAGAGCACATCAAACTTAATAATACAACTCCCATACATAATCAGCCATTCCACTCCCATTCTCGATTTTGTTCTCACTAATTATGTAAGAAAGATACAATCATAAGTCGGATAACATGGAAACCTTGTCGCAGGGAAAAGTATTGAGACAAAAGGACTCTAAAAAGTCCGATTGGAAGGAAAGAATCAAGAACACCATCGTAGACGTCGGAGACAAAGCGAAACACCATGCAAACAGAGTATCGAATAGCATCAGACAGTGGTGGAAAAGCAAGGGAATGAATGCGAAGAAGAATTCAAAATCAGGTAAAAGTAAAACTGAGCTGTAGGAAGCCTTTCCTTACACTGTTTTCTGGTTAGTTTTATTTTCTTGAATGAGAGCATCAGACCACATTCGATAAATGGTTTGTTTGGACATGTCTATTTTGTTTAATGTCTGATAAATATTATTTTATTTTTAAGAATGAATTATATATTTAATTGAGGCCACGACGCATATGCTCGGACAATATTCACTTTATTGATATTTATTGCAAATATTTTATATTAATTTAGATATTGACATTAGCCGTAACAAGTTGAACAAACACATTGACAATAACACATTATTTTACGTTATATATCTATTACTTGGCCAATCAACATAATTTTTTATTTAATTAATTAGATTGGATAAAAGCTAAAAACTTTATAGTTGCCTTTTATAATCAAATGTGTAAAAGAATATAAAGGGCCGTAACAATTTAATATTTTCAATAAATGGAAAATACAATCACTAGGATATATTTATAAATTGAAATCGACATTAATGCTATGTGTAAAAAAAGCAGATATTTTCTCAACTAATTTATAGGTGCATTTCGTGATTCATCCAAAGGGAAGACGAACTAGTAAAACTCTCCGCGCAAGTCTCCGGCGAATATATATAATATTCTTCTGTTCCCCCAAAGACAAATCTGTTCTTGCCTCGTTTCTTGATTGATTGTTCGTTTCTTCTAACAAAATCTCATCTTTTTCCAACCCATCAAACCCAATCCTATATAGTTATCAGAGAATCCCAAGTTGTAACTAAAAGTGTTGCACCATGAAGAAATCAAAGTTTCTGCAAAGTTCAAAGGACATGCTTTCCAAGAGCTTTAATTCTTCAAAATGGTAATATTAATTGGTTGGCGTCATTTTGTGTAGATCTTTATGTATATATATATTTTCTATAGCTGATTGATGCTTTCGTTCGTCGGCATACTGTGTTGTAGACAGATAGTTTTCTTTTGTCCTTTTCTAGATGTCCGTTCATAGTTATTAGTTCGTAGAAAAAATTTTATGTAGTTGTCGTCTTTAAGGTTGTAAAAATGAAGATAGATGAGATCCATTAAATAGAAGCCTGTTATTGAATGTAACAGTTTGGTGATGATGGCATATCTTACCTTTTGAGGTTTTCTTTTCTATTTTTTTAATTCATTTGTCTGTTCTCTTGCAGTAAGGTATCATTGAGACTGGCGATTTCAAGGTTGAAGCTGTTGAGGAACAAGAAAGAGGTCCAAGTAAAGCAGATGAAGAGGGAAATTGCTCAGTTACTTGAGACTAGTCAGAATCAGGCCGCCAGGATTCGAGTATTTACTGACAACTTTCACTATTTATCTATCATTCTAGTTTGATGGATATGTCAATCTGTATATTCCCGAATAAGTCGGTAGAATGTAATCCTAGATGGCCTTTCATCTCCGTCTTTTCTGAATCTTTCAGGTCGAACATGTGATCAGGGAAGAGAAGATGATGGCTGCTTTCGATCTGTTAGAGATATATTGCGAAGTAATTGTTGCCCGTCTGCCAATAATTGAATCGCAGAAGTATGTATCCATTTCTCACAGCATCCTCGTAATCTTCCCTTTTGTCGATCTTTTTTGTTACATGGTTCGATTCTGACACGATTCAAATTGTTATTAGGCACTGTCCCATTGACTTGAAGGAAGCACTGACGAGTGTAATATTTGCATGTCCGAGAATTGGAGATGTCCCGGAACTTAAAGATGTGAAGAAGCACTTGACAGCAAAGTATGGAAAGGACTTTGCCACTGCAGCATTAGAACTTCGTCCAGATTGTGGTGTAAGCCGTATGGTACGTGCGACAAGCTCATACACTATGGTAGATCGTATTGTTACGTTTGGAAAATTTTCAAACTATTAGGGCATGTTTGATCCAGCTTGTTATCTATGACAGTGTGCTCAAATTACTTTTCATATCATCATTGTGTTTTAGTTTGAAATCTTTATGTTAAAATATAGCTTGTCTTGCTTTTTTAAAGACTAATCATCAGATATTTTAACCGTCTTTATTCCAGCTCGTTGAGAAGTTGTCTGCAATAGCACCTGATGGCCAAACCAAAATCAAAGTCTTGAGTGCAATTGCAGAGGAACACAATATCAAATGGGATGCTACGTTTTTCGAAGAGAAAGAATCGCTACCTCCCAATGACTTGCTGGTAAGATCTTTAATCCCTAAGGACGCGTTAAAAGTTGTTGTTTTTTGACACACGGTAATAATTCTATGCGGACAAGGATTTCTTATATACGAGTCTGTGTGTTCAATCGTCTGATCAGAATGGACCAGCTACATTTGGGAATGAGAACAAAGTTGAGGTCGAAACGCCTAATCTTCAAGCCCCTCAATATAACACGGAGGCATATGGTTCACAATCAAATATTTATCAGCAGCATAATATTACATCAATGGAAACCAAAGCAACTGCTCATCCTCGAGGTATGGAAGAATGGGCTTTAATAGTCTCACACTGCTCTTTTCTGATCAAAATGTTCATTCTTTTCCAGTACCAGGTGGTAATAACACAGTACTACAAGGAGATGTCAATGGTTTATCAACCCAGAATAAACAGAGGTGGAATATGGATTTCAAAGACGCCACTTCTGCTGCAAGAGCAGCCGCCGAGTCTGCAGAAATGGCGAGTATGGCCGCTCGAGCTGCAGCTGAACTTTCGAGCCGTGGAAAGATAGTGAAGCAGCACTCTGATGATTTGCATGAAACGGATGCTTATGTTTCAAGAAATGAAGCACATGAATCTTGTAGTGCGAATTCAGATTTGAGAAGTGATCATTTTGCTGATCCAGACAATACATTATCTTCAGGAAATTCTAGGCTAGGGAAGCCTCAAGTAAATGACATCAGATATGATGATGTTGAAAGACTCGAAGAGGAAAACCATGGTGATACTAGGAGATATGGTCGGCCTTCTTCTTTGAAGGAGGACTCAAGAGCTAGTAGCGTGAATACGAAAAAAGAGTCGTTTACAGACCCAAGAATGTTCGAGAATTTTAGAGGAAAACAAGCTGATAATGTTCGAAGATTCGAAAAGGAACACCATGGTGGCACGGGTAGATACAGTCAACAATCTTCTTCGAAGGAGGACTCGAGAGGTAGTAGTGCGAGTGTGAAGAGAGAGTCTTTCAAGGATGCAACGATATTCGAGAATATTAGAGAAAAACAACCTGTGAGACAACCTAGTTCAAGATCTTCTCGATCTACTTCTAGTGTTTCTGATGATGCCAATGGATTTTCAACTTCAGACGACCAAAAGTATTATTACGAAAAAGATGAGCCTCTTTCTTCACCTAGTAATAGCAAAAAGGGCGTTGGAAGTAGTTTTACGGCATCCCAGGAATCTGCTGCAGCTGTTTTCGATAGCTATGACTTGGATGGTGAAGTCCATGGATTTGATGCTGGTCCTATATACGATGAACCTCAACCCGAGATTCATGTATCTTCTCCAAGCTCAAGATCATCCAAGCATCTACCTTCAAGTAATAGACTTGGCTTCTCTGAAACAGTTCATTCAGACTCTCCTTCGCCTTTCTTCATCACACAAAGATCATCCTCGGACATGTCTGTAAAATCGGAATCTGTTGATAACCCAGATAGACGTGCCATATTTGATAATTCAGAAGAGTCATCTTCAGAATTTGATCAGGACATGAAGACGTCTAGGCTACACCATGGACAAACTTTTGATCTTTTAAGTGGGGGGCATAAAAGTGAAAAGTCATTTGGATTCTCATTCAAAGAGTCTCGTATGGACGATGCTGAAGATCCCAGTTCCGAGAGTAAAGAGGGCCTCGATTTTAAAAAGTTGACCGGCGGGTTTCGCCATAAGAGTTATAACCAACCTCTTCCCTACAAGAACTTATCAGATGCTCCGTCATCATTCAAGAAAACTAGTGAGGAACCTACAACATCTACTACAACCTCAGCAGTCGAAAGTCCCTGGATTGTGAAACATGCTGAGCTGGATAGTGACAGCTCAGAGGATGAAGAAGGGGAAAAATCATCGCGAAAGGTTTCAGCCCACGTTCAGAAACTCCATAAACCGGGCGATGTAAAAAATATTAAGACAAAGCCGATTTTGAAAGGAGTTTTGGTCTCTGATGAAGACAGTGATTTGGAGGAGGAGAATACACCAAAGGAGACTGCCCTTACCAAGAAAACTCATCTTCGAAGTGGCATTTCTCGGAGAACAAAAGCAAACCCTTCTAGTCCTTACACAAATCCCAGGTTGAGATCCGAAGCACATGATTCCGAAGCTGGCAACGATAGAATAAAGGCAGCCACATTTGTTTCAGATTCTCCAAGGAGGTCCGAAGATAACTTCAAGAAGCCTAGCACGCCGAGTAGGCCGAATTACTGGGGACCTCCCGAGCCTTTCAAGTCAACAAAAGCAATTTCTGAAACGTTCCAAGAGCCGAGGAGGAGCCAAAAGTCATCCGAAGTAGAAGACCGTTCGAACCTTCCGCCTCAAAAGCCCGAGGTGGTTGTTACATCACCAAGTAAGGCTTCTTCTGCATCATCATCATCATCATCAACTAAGGATGATAAAGCTAGCAAGAAAGCCAGCCATGTCCATCCTAAGCTTCCTGATTATGATGCTTTTGTGGAAACTCTAAGGAAGAATCGATCTTGAGAATAAATAAATACAGGCGAGCTATTCAGCAGTTGTTATACATACATAGTTGGTGGTTGGATTGCTTAGTTGTTTGTAGTTACTGTTAAATATATCTATACTATATTATTGGCAAGGGTAAATGTTTAATTTATTTGGTATGTCGTATTTTTTTCAATTTTACTCTTTAATTATAAGTTTATTTTCTTTAATTAAAATTTCAGCAATTAAACATTTTAATTTAAGAAAATTTTAAAATATAAAATATTATATATTTTTTTATTGCATATTGCATTGAGTGTGCGTAAAATATTAGTATACTTATATCCATTTTTTTACAAAACAAATACCATGTGTAGCAAATATTATTTTTTAAAATAAATTAATAGAACAATTATTTTTTTGTTAAAAAAATATATATATGTGAAGGATAAGAGAAAATTTGCTGAAAGTGGGCTATTGTCGATTTCTATATTGGGCCCAATACCCAATTCTATAAAAACCTAACCCTAGTTGCCTTCTCCAATCATCAGCCGTTGTCTACTACTACTCTCCTGTGGAAGAGAAGGCCAGAGCTGTTTCTTGAGCTACAGCACAATCAAATTACGCAATGGGCAAGTCTTAGTCTGTGGATATATGCTTTTGAGCTGTTATTCTGTTTGATTATTGGTTGGTGATACAAATTTTCAATTGCAGGTAAGGTTCACGGATCATTGGCGCGTGCCGGGAAGGTTAGAGGGCAGACCCCTAAGGTTGCGAAGCAGGACAAGAAGAAGAAGCCACGTGGCAGAGCCCACAAGCGTATGCAGTACAACAGACGTTTCGTCACCGCAGGTAACGCTGGATTCCTCCATTCTTTTTCCCTGTTTCAGCTGTTGTTATTCAGCTTTCATGTTTCTAGATGTGTGTTGGGCTCAATGAACCATTTTCTACGATTTGTGGATTTTGATGCCTTTGCATTGTCGTTTGATTTCTCATAATTTTATGTCGAGGAAAAAATGTTAGAAGCTTGTTGGGGTCTTTTACTATGAATTGCTTTCTCCTTGGTTGCTAAATTTTGGATGGTTGCTTTTGATTTGACTTATCAAACGTGAGTTAAACTAGCTCAAGATCTTGAATCTATTAGAAATCGAGGGCTTCAAACTAAAACCAATTGGTGATAGGTGAAGTTGCCTCTTGGATATATAATATATTAAGTGAGTCGGGTGAGTAGAATTATCCGATGTGGGATAGAATAGAAATGTCAATAGAATCATCCCCACCTGATTATTTGTTCGTTTTTGGAGCCTTCATGTTGCTGATTTTGTTCTTAGATTATTGTCTTTTGGTGTTAGTAGTTGCCCTTCCCTATCGGCAATTGCGGAGAAATGATTACAAGTTTTCCAGTGCGTTAAAAATGTCCAGCATAGTGTATCATTCACACTGTCGTTTTCCTTTCCTCTCCTATTCATATCACTCAAATGAAACAAAAGAATCAATGTTTTGGGATGAAAAATGGTAAACTCATCTCTAGCCTCTGGAGCTTGTTCATCTACATGTAGCCATTTCTGAGACAGTTGATTTTGATAGAATCTAATGCAGTATAATCATGTAAGGATATGAGCTCAAGTTCTGTAGTAACTGTTGAAAACATGAAGATCAGTGGGATGATGGTCATATTCTTGTAGGTCACTGCGAGCCCCTAACAGAACCACAATAGTATCTGAAATTATACTTGTGTTTAAGATATATTAGGAGCACACCCCAAAGTAACGACTCCCACATCTTCCCTAATATGTTGCTTGCGATATTAAGAGGCTGTCCACAGTCACCTTCTAGAGTTCAAAACCTTGCGTGAGATAAGAAAAATCCCATTATTTTCATATTCATATCAGTTTGTAACTTGTGATTCTACTTTTGCAGTGGTCGGCTTCGGCAAGAAGAGGGGACCAAACTCGTCGGAGAAGTAAAGCAGTCGTCATAGCAAACTAATGGTTACTCTTCTTTTTGTTATTGCAATTCCCACCCTTTCTATCTATTGAACTATATTCTAGAGTCTTTTGTTTGAATCAATACACTCAACTATTTTGAAATGCTATTTGTTTGAATAATTACAATATATCCGCCCAATTGTGAATGCAATCATGCGAAAATCGTGTTTATGAGACTTCCGATGACTACTAAATTACGAGTCATAACTTTCAACTTGCGGCAAGATTTTTCGGAATGTTCCATGATATTAGTGAAGTCATAATCTTTCATCACATGGACAGAAGCTTCGACTTGAAGTTGACTAGTCAGACACGATTTTTGACTTGTATTCATTTCCACTTCTCAATAAATTAGAAAATTATTACCTTCCTTCAACAAGTCCTTTTCACATTAGCTTAGCTTTTTCAGACGTAAAATGGGATTTATATAGAAAAAAAGAATGAGAAGTACAACAGTAATAATAAATGCAAACATACATAGGATTCACAGAATTTTCATGTGCGTGTTGGCAAGTCTTTTAAGCTGTCCCAACGGTCATAGTCAGAAATGACAAACTCTAGAAAGAAAGAAAATCTTTTTATTTATTTATTTATTAAAAGGAAACAGAGCAAAAGAACGTTTGACCCACCCACCCACCGATCATTCCCTTCCCAGCATGTGCTTAATTAAGACAAATTTGAATGGGATTCCACTTACACAGCTCATCTTCACTGTACACATAACGTGCAGCGAATCCCAGCCGTCCACGTGTCCTCCATCGAACCCACCTCCTCCTCTTTATATATAGGCCCATTCTTTGGCAGCTCCCCAACAAGCATTTCCAAGATTTCATTGAACTCTCTCCTTCTTCTTCTTCTTCTTCTTAACGTTCAAAACCATCTCTCTCTCTCTCTCTCTCTCTCAATGGATACGCTGAGGCTGTACTTTGTGATGACCGTTGCTGCGTTGATAATGGCTTTGGTGGTTGTGCCTTCCGTCAATGCTCAAGCCCCTGCGCCTGCGCCTGCGCCTCATCCTTCAAGCGACGGTGTAGCAATCGACCAAGGAATAGCGTACTTGCTGATGCTGCTGGCGTTGGCTCTTACATACATTATTCATTGATTCTTAAACCTTTTTAATGCTTTTGCTTGTAAGGAAGGTTATCATTTAATTTAATCTTGCTTGGTGTGAAGCTTCTTTCATTATTCTTTTTTTATTGAGTTGGCTTTTTTTTTTTTAATCTCCTTTCCTATAAGATATGTACATGTTCGATTCTTCAACCACCAACAACTCCATACCAGGCTGAGCTTAGCTTGATTCAATCTTTGATTTCATATATTTATTTTACTGAATCTTAGCTTCTTGCCCATTGAGAAAGAATGGATTTGACATTAAACTTTCGAGTTTTGAGGAGTAAATCTAATGTTTATTACATATATCATCTAAAGATTCGAACAGGCAAGTGGGCTTGCGAATCAAGACAAAAAGCTGGTTTATTCGACAGGCTGTAGTAGTGTTCACCAATTTGCAATATTTGCTTCGAAGAAAAGATAAATGGGAAATAATCTATCACACATATATAATATTCTATCTATTATGAAATAATTAAATGTGGATGTTTTAAATAATAATATTAGTTAAATTATTGATGATTTGGAAGTATTATATTAAATGATGATAATGTGATAAGATGATAAGATGAGGTGTTTAATTGAAGAGTTTGTATTTTAGTGTGAGGTGTATAATTGTAATTAATGTGATTAGTTGTAATAGTGAATTATTAGTAGTATAAATAGGTGATTAGAGTTCATTGTAAATCACACCAAGTATTGAAATACTTAATCTCTCTCTAATCTCTCTCTTTATATTATAAGCTATATTATCATTATAATCTTAATATAAGTATAATTATAATAAAATAATCTTAATATAATATTAATCACAATTAATATTTTTATAACACGTTATCAGCACGACCGCTCTCCGTCGTCAAGATCAACCTCCGTCGAAGATCTCGTACGAGTTTAGTCAAGGTATGGTAATTTAATTTTTAATTTATACTAATTATATATTAATTGTGATTAATTTAAAAATATATATTATAAAAGTATTATTTAAAGGTTTTATAACTAAACGCCAATACCCGAGTGGTTTCGCGGAATATCGTTCACTACAAGTGACGAGAGGTCCAGGTTTCGATCCCCGTGGAGGCGTGTGATTTTTTTTATTTATGCACGTACACAACACAAGCCCACGAGGTCTTGCGGTAATCCCAACCTCAGTAGCGGCATATTATTAATCTTTCTTTAATAAGAAAAAAAAATGTCGTTTTATACAAAGATGGATCTTCTACTCCTTACATTATTTACGGTGATCATTTCCGCTATGTGGATAATATTTTTACCAATGTTTTTAAAATATAATTATTAATTGTAATTTCTTTAATATTATAATTACTGAAATATATTTTATTTTGAAGGATGTCGCTATGTCCGATGTTTGATCTTTTACTTATGATTATGATTACGGCGACACTGATCTGGATGTGGATATCATTTTTTATAAGAACTTTTACAAAAGAAGATACAAAAGAAGATTTAAAAGAAGATTAATTATAAGTTTTTTTTATTATGTAAAGTTTTAATAACATGTTTTGTATTTTATTATAGTAATATGTCGAACTTGGCGAGCCTTGAGTTTGTTGCACTCGATATCACTGGAAAAAATTATTTACCTTGGGTACTAGATGCTGAAATCCATTTGAAAGCAAAAGGCTTAGGTGACACCATTGATCCCACGAAAACCACAACTGAACAAGACAAGGCGAAAGCTATGATTTTTCTTCGCCACCACATTCACGAAAATCTGAAAGTTGAATACTTAACAGAAAAGAATCCAGCTGAGTTGTGGAAAAACCTGAAAGAACGATATGGCCACTTGACAACTGTTATTCTCCCCAATGCAAAGTACGAATGGCTGAATTTACGATTGCAGGATTTTACGTCGGTAAGTGAATATAATTCTGCCGTTTATAGAGTTACTTCCACGTTGAAATTATGTGGAGAGACAATTACTGATAACGATATGCTGGAGAAAACATTCACCACATTTCATCCACAGAATATGATATTACAACAGCAATATCGGGAGAGAAAATTTAAAAAGTATTCAGATCTAATTTCTTGCTTACTTTTGGCTGAGCAAAATAATGAATTGCTGGTGAAAAATCACGAATCCCGAACGACTGGTTCTACTGCACTCCCTGAAGCGAATGCAGTCAAAGTTAATAATGACAACAGTCGAGGTAATGATCGTGGACGTGGACGTGGTGGATATCGCGGCCGTGGACGTGGTCGTGGTCAAGGTCGTGGTCAAGGCCGTGGTCGTGGCCGAGGATATTATGGTGGTGGTTATCAATATTTCCGTGGTGGTTATCATAATTATCGTGGCGGTCATCAAAATATTCCCCAGAAGAGGAAAAGTTTTGATAATAAAGATGAGAAGAGGCAAACTGAACAAAAGAATAATGATGAAAAATGTTATCGTTGCGGTGGTTCTGGCCACTGGTCGCGCAATTGTCGTACGCCCAAACATCTTGTTGAGCTATATCAGGAATCTCAAAAGGGCAAAGGAAAGAAAATCGAAATGAATTTTGTTCAGGGTGAATTCGCCTCTACCTCTGATGCCAATGATGAAAATGCTCATTTGGAAGCTGCGGATTTTCTGATCGATGAAAATTAATCTGCTATGATTTTATTTATGCATTATGATTTACTATTGTGTGTTTTATTATATATCGTTGTTTTAAGTTATCTATATGTTTGTAATGCAATATTTCTTTTTCAATAATAAATATTATGTGTTTGTTTATAAAGGATATTATTTGATGGATGCGGGCATGTGCAATGAAGAATTGTGTCTTGCAGACTGTGCAACGACGAATACGATTCTAAAAAATAAGAAATATTTCGATCATCTTGATATGAAAGAAGCCAGTGTTATTACTATATCGGGTAGCACGAATATAATTGAGGGCTCCGGAAGAGCTAATGTTTTACTGCCCAGAGGAACAAGGCTGATAATTGAAAATGCTTTATATTCTCCTAAGTCTCAAAGAAATTTATTAAGCTTTAAAGCTATTCGACATAACGGATATCATATTGAGACTGCAGAAAAAGGAGATATTGAATATTTGCATATTACAAAAGTGATATCGAATGACAAAAGAATTGTGGAAATATTACCATCTTTTGACTCTGGGCTATATTACACATATCTTAAAACAATTGAATCACATGCTATCGTAAACCAGAAGTTTACTAATGATAATACATTTGTTGTTTGGCATGACCGGTTGGGCCATCCCGGTTCAATTATGATGCGGAGAATAATTCAAAATTCACGTGGACATTTAATGAAGAACCAGAAGATTCTTCAATCGAATGAATTATCATGTGTTGCTTGCTCTAAAGGGAAGTTGATATTCGTCCATCACCAATAAAAATAAAGAATGAATCTATAAGATTTTTGGAACGTATACAAGGTGATATTTGTGGACCGATACATCCATCGTGTGGACCATTTAGATATTTCATGGTATTGATTGATGCATCAACTAGATGGTCTCATGTATGTTTGTTATCAACGCGGAATGTAGCTTTTGCGAGATTGCTTGCTCAGTTGATTCGATTAAGAGCACATTTTCCGGATTATCCAATAAAGAAAATACGCCTTGATAATGCTGGTGAATTTACTTCCAAGGCATTTAATGAATATTGCATGTCTATTGGAATTGATGTTGAGCACCCCGTGCCACATGTCCATACGCAAAACGGTCTTGCAGAATCGTTGATTAAAAGGTTGCAATTAATTGCAAGACCATTATTAATGAAGTCGAAACTTCCCTCTTCTTGTTGGGGACATGCTATATTACATGCAGCGGCACTAATCCGCATCAGGCCAACAAGTTATAATGATATCTCCCCGATACAAATGGTTTATGGTCAGGAACCAAATATTTCCCATCTGAGAATTTTTGGATGTGCGGTATATGTTCCAATTGCTCCACCACAACGCACGAAGATGGGACCTCAAAGGAAGTTGGGAATATATGTCGGATTTGAATCTCCATCGATAATAAAATATTTAGAACCTCTAACTGGAGATTTATTTACGGCTAGATTTGCCGATTGTCATTTCGATGAATCGAATTTTCCGACATTAGGGGGAGAAAAGAAACAGCTGGAAATGAGTATTAGTTGGAATGAATTATCGCTAAATCATTATGATCCTCGAACGAAAGAATGTGAACTAGAAGTTCAAAAGATAATTCATTTACAAGGATTAGCTAATCAACTGCCAGATAGCTTTACTGACCTTAAAAGAGTGACTAAGTCACATATACCAGCTGTTAATGCTCCTGCAAAAGTTAATGTTCCTGGAGAACATATAATGATCGAGCCTAAACCACAACTAAAACGTGGTAGGCCCTCGGGTTCCAAAGATAAAAATCCTCGAAAAAGAAAAGGAGCAAATAATAAGAATGGTCCAGTCGAGGATTTATCGACTCTAGAAGAGTCAATGGGCATTAATGATTATGATAATGGAAATCAGGTACCTGAAATTTTTGAGAATAATGATAATGAAGAGATCTCGATAAATTATGCTCAAAATGGAATTAGATGGAACCGAGAAAAAGTCAACGTTGACAATAAATTCTCATTTAACGTAGCGCTACATGAAATGAATGAGATAAATGAGAATGAGGATCATGAACCAGGGTCTGTAAAAGAATGCAGACAAAGAAATGATTGGCCAAAATGGAAAGATGCAATCGAGGCAGAATTAAAATCACTTGAGAAACGAAAAGTTTTCGGACCTGTAGTCCGCATACCAGAAAATGTAAAGCCGGTTGGATATAAATGGGTTTTCATCAGAAAGAGAAATGAAAACGGTGAAATTGTGAGATACAAAGCACGGCTTGTTGCACAAGGCTTTTCACAACGACCTGGTATTGATTATGAGGAGACGTATTCTCCTGTGGTGGATGCAACGACTTTTCGTTATTTAATTAGTCTGGCAGTACGTGAAGGACTCGATATGCGTCTAATGGATGTTGTCACCGCTTATTTATATGGATCACTTGATAGTGATATATATATGAAACTTCCCGAGGGATTTCAGTTACCTGAAAATTCAGGGCCCCAAATGAGTACTCAATCAAGCTAAATAAATCGCTTTATGGATTAAAGCAATCTGGGCGTATGTGGTATAATCGCCTAAGTGAATATTTATCGAAAGAGGGGTATAAAAATGATCAAACTTGCCCGTGCATATTTATGAAAAGATCTGGAAATGAATTTGTCATCATTTCAGTTTATGTTGATGATATTAACATAATTGGAACTCCTGAAGAGTTATCAAAAGCCGTTAATTGTTTGAAAAAAGAGTTTGAAATGAAAGATCTCGGTAAAACGAAATTTTGTCTTGGACTGCAAATTGAATATTTAAAGAATGGGATATTCGTACATCAAGAGACTTATACGAAAAAGGTATTGAAAAGATTTTATATGGATAAAGCTCATCCATTGGATACTCCAATGATTGTTCGATCTTTAGATGTGAATAAAGATCCGTTTAGACCTTGCGAAAACGATGAAGAATTACTTGGTCCTGAAGTACCATATCTCAGTGCTATTGGAGCCCTAATGTATTTAACGAGTCATACGCGACCTGATATAGCGTTCGCTGTGAATCTATTGGCGAGATATAGTTCGTCACCGACTCGTAGACATTGGAATGGAATTAAGCGAATTTTTCGATACCTTCAAGGAACAACTGATATGGGATTGTTCTATTCTAATGAATCAAAAACAGATTTGATTGGGTATGCAGATGCTGGTTTTCTATCTGACCCACATAATGCTCGATCGCAAACGGGCTATTTATTTACACATGGCGGAACCGCTATTTCATGGCGGTCAGTTAAACAAAGTTTAACGGCTACTTCTTCTAATCATGCGGAAATTTTAGCTATTCATGAAGCTAGCCGAGAATGTGTTTGGTTGCGATCGATAATTGAGCATATACAACAAACCAGTGGGCTAGTATCGAAAAAGTTACTTCCTACGATTTTATATGAAGATAATGCTGCATGCATTGCCCAATTAAAGGAAGGATATATTAAGGGAGATAGAACAAAGCATATTTCACCAAAATTTTTCTTTACACACGATTTAGAGAAAAATGGTGATATTGATGTACAACAAGTGCGATCAAGTGAAAATCTTGCAGATTTATTCACGAAAGCACTTCCCCCAATAATTTTCAAAAGATTGGTATATTCAATTGGAGTTCGAAAACTTCGAGATCTTAAATGATGTCATCATCAGGGGGAGTAAATACGCGTTGCACTCTTTTTCCCTTCACTGAGGTTTTTCCCATGTGGTTTTCCCAGTAAGGTTTTTAATGAGGCAACAATCGAAAGCGTATCTAAAAGAATCATGTACTCTTTTTCCTTCATTAGGTTTTTATCCCATTGGGTTTTTCCTAATAAGGTTTTAACGAGGCATATTCTTTGAAAACATCCAAGGGGGAGTATTATGAAATAATTAAATGTGGATGTTTTAAATAATAATATTAGTTAAATTATTGATGATTTGGAAGTATTATATTAAATGATGATAATGTGATAAGATGATAAGATGAGGTGTTTAATTGAAGAGTTTGTATTTTAGTGTGAGGTGTATAATTGTAATTAATGTGATTAGTTGTAATAGTGAATTATTAGTAGTATAAATAGGTGATTAGAGTTCATTGTAAATCACACCAAGTATTGAAATACTTAATCTCTCTCTAATCTCTCTCTCTTTATATTATAAGCTATATTATCATTATAATCTTAATATAAGTATAATTATAATAAAATAATCTTAATATAATATTAATCACAATTAATATTTTTATAACACTATCATCTATATCAACTTCTACAATAAAAAAGTTGTAACATTTTAACAAAAAGCTCAAGTTTTTATTCCATGGCGAAGGCGCAATCGCGCTTTCTTTAGGCTTATTAATGATACAAATAGCGTTTTTCCTTATCTTGTTGCTTTATTACACTCTTCCTATTCTATATATACTCTTCATAGCATGGTGCACTTTTTTTCTATTCTATTATATTCTATTCCATGTTTATAGTATTAAGCGTTGGCTCCTTCTCTTTGCTGTGACCTTTATTGCACCTCAAGAAACTAGGTTGGTTCGTCGACGACAGCAGCCGGGCCCACATTCTATCCGTGATCACGACCTTGTTCCGACACTCGTTTATCCTCTGCACGAAGACGACGATGAGACGAATAATATTAGAGGCTATAAGACGTAATATATCAATAGGATTAATGATAAATGACTCAGAAAAGTTTTAACTCACATGAAATGGGATGTAAGCTTCCCTTCCATTGACGGGCCCAACCGTGAGGCCCGTATAGCCCGCCATCGCCCCGTGGACCGCACTCTGTGCCAGAAGCGTACAGTAAACGTTGTCCGACGCATTGCTCCGAATAGCACGTATCATATACGTAGGATCTGCAAGAACAAACAAGTATAGCTATTCATATACATGTGTGTGTGCGTGTGTGTGTGTGTGTGTGTTATAGGCAAATAAAAGACCTATGTTCTAACCTATATATTTGAGTTCGATGGACATCTTCCTTTTGCTGGAGAAGTGGTCCTTAATCTTCTGCGAAATCCATAGCCCGACGTCTTGGAGAAGCTTGTTTCCCGAGGCATCTTCTTGATGCAAAGACTCAGAGAGCAGTTCTTGTCCAGCTCCTTCCGCTATTACAATGACCATATGTCTGTTTTCTTTGAGCCTTTTCGCAATGTACTCAAAAAGCCCGCCGGGCCCTTCGAGGTAGAAAGGCGATTCTGGGATTAGGCAGCAGTCCACGTCCCGGCTTGCCAGCGTGGCATACATTGCAATAAATCCTATGTAATAATATCCAACTCTCAGAGTTAGGAGCTTCATTGTAATACGAAGGGAGAATCAGAAACTAACTGTGAATCTAATGTCTCAATATATATATATTTACCGCTGTATCTTCCCATTAGCTTCACAACACCGATGCCATTCTCATGGCTCGTGGCTTCGACGTGTGCGGCGTTTATAGCACGTTCAGCTTCCTCGACAGCAGAGTCAAAACCAAATGATTTGTCGATTACCTATAAATTATGGTGATGATTTTTTGAGTTTAATATTCATAGCCACTTGGCGAAGATTCTGATGAAGACAAAGGCAATTATAGTACTAAGGTACCGGAATGTCGTTATCTATGGTCTTTGGGATTCCGACGACTGCGACTTTCAGATCTCTTCTTCTTACTTCCTGTTATTAAGACATCGGTTTTATTGCAGATCGTATGTATATATATAATATATATACATATCGGTTTATAGAAGATATTACACCTCAAAAATGGCTTCTGTTCCTTTCTGAGTACCATCACCTCCTATTATGTAGACCTGAATGAAAGAAAACAAGTGTTAAACAGAATACTATTACACAGATTCGAGTTGGTAATAAGGAATAGAAAGGTCGAGAAATTCGAGTGAAGAAAAAACCTGGTTAATCCCTCGGTCCTGAATATTATCGACGATTTTCTTAGTGTCGTGACCGCCCCGAGATGTTCCAAGCACAGTTCCACCTCTTTTGTGAATGTCATTTACAGAGGCAGGCGTCAGCGTTACGAAGTTCTTGGAGTAAAATCCACGGTATCCTCCCTACATAAATACATTTCGGTAAATGTCATATAGATTAATGCCAAGAAATGTAATATAGAAGACATTATCATCAAGGCTTACATTAATGCCAAGAACTGTCTTTACACCATACATATGATGCAAACTGCATACAATCTCTCGTATGACGGTGTTAAGGCCGGGACACAGACCACCACATGTGACAATACATGCCTTGACATCATCGGACTTGAAATAAACCTGACATCAAAAGGGGAGGAATATCAGATTCACTCACTCGCCATAGTTAAAACACAGTTGAAATTATATCAATATTTCTTTTTTTAGGATGGCCACATACTCTCTGACGAGGACCAGCTCGTCGGAAATGAAGCCCTCTCGGTGTGTCATTGTGTACAACAATCTGTAAGAAAAAAAAAAAGCGAAAATAACATTATTTTGGCCTCGGTTTAAGCTATCAGATCATATAAATTGAAATACACATAAAAGAAAAGCTCACACTTTTCGGGATGGTGTCATCATAGTCGACGAAGTACTGCCTGCAAAGACAAGATTCATCCCGATAAGCTGACGATCTTTTCGAAACATAAACAAAAAGCTTTTTAGGTGAGATAAGTGCTGATTCATGGTAAGAAAATAACTTACTTAACAGCTGCATATGCTGGATTGTCTTGCAAGGGATTTGGATATGTCTGTTGAGAGGAGACAGTTAAGTAAAGAAAACTAACTAATATATTCAGAAACTCAGTCAGCAGTATCCAAAACAGACCCCAAGTAAAAGAAGGATATAATATAAAGACTAAAAGGTACAAATAGAGAAGTTAAATATGATTTCGTACAGGAAGGTTGGGAATGTAATCAGATAAATGAGGCACGTCTTCGAGTGTATAGCCAAACTCTCCACTAACGATCTTAGAATTCATGGAATTGCTCTGTAATCCCATACTATCATCCGAAGCAAAGGACCCTTTTCTTGAAACAGATGGATCAGCTCTGTTATGGGACTTGCGATCACCAACGTTGGACAAATCAAAGCTAGACAAAGAACCCATCACTAATAATATGTACGGTACAAGTAAGAACTTCCCGGCATGACAACCTATTTGTATTAATTCGCAGCCGCCAGTTGATGTTGAAGTATCTTTTTTTTTTCTTCTCAATTTGGCAGCTTCCTCTTTGATCAACAGCAAGTTTGACCCTTACTTTTCAAACTCTTACGGCTCAATAAAACCACGGATGATGTAAGAAAACACGGCTGGCTGGCTGGCTTATAGGGATAACAGGTGGCTTATTCTGACTCTCAGAAAGAATTAAGGTTCTCTATAATGTCCAAGTTACTGTTTGTAAGGTAAGCGTTCTTGAATGATTTTCTCAGGTGTTCTAGAGACCTGGAATATTCCATTGGCGTCCTGATATATAATGGATCTTACTATTCACACCCCCTTTACACTCCCTCTTTACACCCCCAAAATACTTGAAATTTGTAAAAGTCATTTACATAACTACATAAATTCAACAATAATTATTTTATAATTTATTTTTCATAAAGTTCAACAATATTAATTGCATGAGTTATTCAATAATATTAATTAAGTTATTTACCAAGTATACATAGACATAATATTTAATTTATTTTTTATTATACTTAGATATGTTCAGACAGCTTGAAAAATCGGAACCGAACCGGCGATCAACGATTCAGTTAACCGGGGTCAATGGTTACGGTTATTACCAGAGCGGTTCGATTCCGATTGCGGTTTGAGATTTTGGTGCAATCGGAAACCACTGATTATATTACTCCATATATTAATCGTTACAGTTTTATGTTAACTTTAAAAAAGTTAAAGCTTAATATTCAATATTAATATCAAATAAACACAGATATAGTGGTTTGAAGCTGCCTTGCTGAAGTGGTTTGAATTGGTGAAATGGATTCTTTGATTATTTCTCATTTGTCTTTATTTGTTGATTATAGGATGTCATAAACCATGAGCAGATGGATAGTTATAGGATTAATTAGGAAAGGGACATCCTTCGAAGCTAAGGATTAGTGAAAATAAATGATGAAGACTATCTAAACATGGTATGTGACGCACGATAAATACAAAGATAAAACATTAAATATTATGACCAAGATCTCAGCATACACGCGCATATGTACAAATGGGAACAAATTTTCAGCAGTCAAAAGCATATAAGACTCTATATACAATGTTGAAAGCACCATAGAGCATTTTTGAAACTTACTACGCCAGCTCTTAACAAGCGCGTGCTTCGGTCAGCTGCCTCGCAATTGGTCTCCCGCAATAACCCGAAACTTTTAGGGACGCAAAGAGACAGGACAGTCTAACCATCATCGGACTCAATTTCTCTGGCCTTGATACGATCATTAACTCTTTACCAGATTTGTCACTGCAAGGACTATGGTAGCCGTCAAGATCTTCTTTTGTAATCAGTACGCCGTCTCCAGATAGACACATCGAAGTAAAAGCAATGTGTTGCTGCTTAAATTCTTCAACGGCCTGGGAGGTATAAGAGAGTTACAGCTCGGAAAATAGGAAAGGAACTAGTTTTGACTCATTGTTGAGTATAACAGAAACTGCTCGGCATTAATAATTAACAGTCTGATTTGATAATGGATGTTTAACTACCTTCCATTGGGCTGGTGCTAGTCGCACCCGAGGTCTTTTAGAGCGAACATATTCGAATGCAGCAGCAGGAGTTATGTTCTTCTTTACAACCTAGTATACAGAGTGTTCATCAGAACAATCATCCATAATAGAATTTTTCCCCATAACATGTTAAGTAGATTAAAACGAAAATCACCAGATAACAGAGAACTATTGTCGTGCTCCGTCCTCTTCCTGCCTTGCAGTGGACAAAAGTTGTTTGACCCCTTGCAGTGTTTCCTGAGTCAAAAAGAATTAAGATTAACAACCAAATGGCGATAATATTGAGACCAACATTTGATAAGTTTTACATTATATGAATTTAAGGCAGATAAGACAAAGTTAGAGGTGTACTGTGAATGAAATCCACTGCTCGTTTGATGTCCAAAGATGAAGGAGCAAAGAGATAATCCCTTGTGGGAATGACAAGATGGTCTATGCCATAAGCCTGAACAAGGCAACACTAGTGTAGGTAAATCTCCACATATATAACTCGATACTATAATTAAATAGTAGTGTAACAGAGAAACAAACAACATGATATAAAAACATTGTCAAAGAAGTTTGGAACGGACATATAAACTCAAAGACATATAAACACTATACTTACATGGTACAGCGAAGATGGGACCAAAGTCTCAAATGGCTCATTGAGAGTAATCACACCACCTACTCCAAGCTGCTTCAATCGAGGCACATCACTTGGAAATGGAACGGCTCCCAATAGCAGAAACTAAATGTCCATCATAGAAAAGCAGATAACTCAAGAGTAACCATAGTTGGTAACCATGTTATGGATGATGAAACAATCTCAACCAAAAATCTTTGGAAGCCTCAAATAAGGCAAGGGTTTATCCCCAAACACGAGTAACGAAACAAAATCCTTCTATATATATCCACTTAAGATTGAACCACTACATAATTCCAACATCACAGCCAAATAATTCTTCCATTTTGTTGCAATCATGGAAGCTTCTACTAAAAATTTTCACACAGCATAGGCAATTGGAAAGCAAATCAAAACATTGATATCTCGAAACACAGATGTGAACTATATCTGTCCATCAGTGTTACATTAAGTATGAGGGCATTCAGCTGAATTTTCGCCATCCATCATACGTTTATACAAAACACAATGAATATAGCACCCAGAACTTGTATACCTGATCGATTTGATCCCACCATCTGAATTCAGGCTGCACTTTGTTCCGCAAAACGTTGTAGATCAGGGTCGGGTAAAACAACAACCTACCACCAACTCCAACCAAAGCCCTCTTTGCATCAACCCTAACGACAGACACCGCGAATCTTCTGACTTTCTTTCCCTTCTTATCATCGTTACCATCCACATCATTCCGCCTATCCCTGTCCCTTTCCACGATAACAAAATCCACCGGGGATGAATCATCGTCATCTAGCTCCTCGATCCTCATCGCGATCAGCTACTATTATGCGTCGTAAATCAAAAGAATTGGGGGAAAACTAAGGAAACTCGTTTGAAACCCAAACAGATCAACCCATCAAGAACCTAAACAAGAGATCTACGTATATGCCAATCTGGTGAAGGATGAAAAAAAGCAAACAAAAAAGGAAAAAAATCAAAAGGATAATCGATTGAGAGACTTGGAATCTAGTGGAACTCGAAATGATCAATGATCGAGAATTAGGGTATTTTGGGAATTTCGCCGATGGATAAAGGTTGGTAGCTTATTTATGTACGCAAGCAAAGTGAAAAAGTCAATAGGTGGTTCCCTCCTTGTTTTTAGATGATTGCTAGTATTATTTTAGGGGTTAAAATTCAAAATGATCCTCAATATTTACCCTATTGATCAATTTAGGATTCGATGTTTCACTGAATCAATTTAGTCCTCGATGTTGTTGATTTTGAACTAATTTGGTCCTTCCGTCACGATAAACGTCAATTTTAACAAAAATATCACGCGAGCCTCACAATAAATCATGTCTGGATCGATAAAATTGAAATGGTTACTGAAATTAGGGACGAAACTAAAAATTTCTCCTCCAAAATTCGATAATGAGCTCTAGTTCGACTGCTTCGTCGAGCTTCATTAACAGTCGAAGAAAACAGTACAAACCCCCCCAAATCCTGCAAATATTCCAAAATTCAATCCAGACATGATTTAGTGTGATGCACGTGCCAAATTCTCACTAAAATTAGCGTTAATCATGACGAAATAACCAAATTGATAAAAAAATCGATAACATTGAGAACTAAATTGGTTCAAGCAAAACATCGAGAACTAAATTGATCCATATGTATAAGGTTCATTCCATTATTTTACCGTTCCCATCTTTAATCATCGATAAAATGTTATTTAACAAATCAATTTTAACAAGTTAATTTAATTGGAAAACCCAGTCAAACTCCCTTTCGTCGTGGATAACAATTTTCAGACACATCTATTTAAATATTTTTAGTAAATAGCTAAGCAAAAAAAAAAAATTAAAAAATAAATGATCATACATTTTGGATAACGGTCTCAAATCCAAGAATATTTTTGTTATTTTATAAAGAATAGTAAGGGGATTCAAAGACTATTTCGTCCCAAATGAAGATAACAATACTTCATTAATGTACAATCATCCCTTTCAATTTGAAATAGCTAAATAAATATTATGTACAAACAAATATATACATAATTAGCAAAGGAGTTATTTTACTTTACTTACTTCCAAACCTTAATAGCTCCATCTCTGCTACTAGATATGAGAAGTCTCTGATTCAACTTAACAGAAGCTAGAGACAGTATGGAATCACGGTGACAACCGGCCGAATCCGTAGCAGCGGCTGCAACAACCGCTTTCCCCGTCAACCTAGCAGCCACGGTACGTCGTCTCGTCTCCTAGTCGCCATCAATCACATAAGACAGATTATTGCACTATTATATCGAAAGTCAAATCTCGAACATGACATGACAAAAAACCTGGACAACTTGCACGCCAAAGCTAGATTTGGTCTCGTACAGATCGTCAGGTCCGACTACTCCTTTGATGGTGGGCCCGCAAACACAGTAACTCCGTTCGGGACTGCATATGACATTACATTGTAAATGCCGGGTCCAAAGGGAAAAAAAGCTTTATAAAAAAGGGAGGATGAGGTGAGAGAGCTCCAACCTTGAATGATCCCACCGGCGTATTTTCAAATCGGTTCCACCCGTCAGTAGATCTCCACCAGGTAATGGAAGCAGCGCACGTATGCCGGGAACTCGAGAAGAAGCTTCACTGAGCTCGTTAACCCTGTATTTTGAGTTTATATTTCGCCTTACGTCTGATTTTGTGCTAGCCTTACTAGGAGTTCGGCCCAAGGCCAATGGTGATTCGCAGTCATCAGACTCGTAATTGGCCAGCTTTAGCACCTGACCAGTGATTTTTCCATTGAATAAGCCGATGCAAGTTTCCAAATTCCATCATTAAATGTAATACTAAAGGCTCAATGCTATTACTTCAAGCAACGAACCCAAAATAATGTATACATTGCGAATGTTTCAATTAATCTCCTACGACCTAATATCACCAGGACTTATATTACATTCAATTGTGTGTTGTCCCACCCATCCATGGCAACATATACCTTTTGATAGATTTGACTGACTTTAATTTTTGAACCTAATTTTATAGAATTCTACAGGTAATATGTTACCGTGAATTAGGGAGATAACACAAGTAAAACACAAAATCCAAGATTTTCGTACCTGGTGACAGCACCCATTCTCTGCATTCCAAAGGGAAACTTCATTGGACCCAGCTGCAACATAGATCAGCGGCCTCGTGGCGACAGACAATGGAGTACCAGCGGGAGGCACAAATAGACACATCTTTTCAATTGGGCACGCAGGAGAATATTGCCAATGGTTAACGGGTAGGCAAAACCGTAGGTCCCACAACGTAAGCATCCCCCTTGATGATCCAGAAACAAACCAATTACCATTAGGATCCGCAACCAAAGAAGATATATATCCGTCTTCTGGGGAAACTTTTGTTTTCCAAGCAGTTGACTTTGTCCTTGTGTCCCAGAGATGTACACCACAACTTTGGGTGCTGAAGAGAATCATTTGATTGTTACTACCACCGTCTGCGGAGTAGTTCAAAAGGCTTAGTATGGCACCTTCACCAAAATCCGACGTTTTCACATCAGCAATGCCGGAATACTTTTCGACAACATTGCCAAGGCCCCTTGATATGTGATCAACTGAAAACATGTGTATGCTCCCATCACTCGAACCAACAGCGATTTGATAAGAATTTTGGAGCACAGCCACACACAACGCCCTACTACCACCATCACCCAGGGAATAGGTAAGCCTGGACCTAAATGAAATGTCCTTTTCCAGCCTCTTGCAATCCCATATCTTAACAGTAGAATCGTCAGAGGCGCTAACGAAAAACTGTTGGTCCATTGATATGGAAATATCGTTGACAGCTGATCTATGCTCCTGAAGATGAGCGACCAACACTCCACGTGGCCTCCAACCAGAATCAGGAACGGATGATGTCCATGCTAGTGAAGACAAATCTGTAGCCTCAGAGGACGTACTGCTGCTATCAATTGAGAGAGTACCCAAACTACCTTTTCCCCTGTCAGAAACTCCCAACTCGTGAAACTTGCCACCGATAAGGGCTGTTTCATCGGTTTCACGATCGTCAACTTCGTGCACGACCCTCCTGAGCAACGAAGGGCCGTTACCAATAAAGACAGACCCAGACATGAGTTTAGACGGAGGCATTGAACTTGCTAAACTGAAAGATTTGTTGGCAGGATCCATCCATGGCAAGGAGACTGTACTGAAACCCATGGAATTATAAGGCAACGAGGAATCTGAAGCAGCCGGACCAGTGACCGGTGTTCGCTTGTTGTCAACCTTGAAGTGATACAAAGGTATGCTTTCCGAAGATTTATCGATAAAGCTGTTCATGCAACTCATATGGGGCGACATAAATCCAGATAGTTGAGATCTTTCTGAGACAATATGATCATTGATAAGGCTCGGGCCCAGAGTATTTTGTGGCAAGAGCCCCAAAGATTTGACCTTACCCTCATTGTCCTCAGAGTTAGTTGCCTCCATCTGGTCTGCTGCGGCATCAATAAAGCTACGGTTATGAATGTTGCTTTGTCTGCCTGACAAAAATTTCATCGGATCCAACTCCTTCTCTGTCTTCTGTAGCAAGTCCACGGCTTCCAATCGTTTCGATTGTGATGATGTATTATACCAAATCTTTCTCTGTCTCTCCAGCATGTCTGAACTTCTGGCATTTTCCAAAACTTGATAGAATCTGTCTCTAGAAACTGGTGGCTTCAGACATGCAAGAAGAGCTTTTTCCGAAGCTAATGATGCTGGTTGTCTGCGCAGGAAGGGGCGAACTATGGGGACCAGAAATACGTAAGAATCCACGGCACCTAAGCTCTCGCTGCTAGCAGCAATGAAGGCGACTACCAACCTCCTCACCCACATACTGGGATAGCACAACAAAGGAAACGCACGCTCTATCATCTCTATCAGGATTCTCTTTCGCAGGAAACCACTTCGGCATAAGATGGTCAGGCAATCTAATGCATAGACAATAACGGACTCAGTCACATCGTTGAGTGCCTGCTCAATATAAGGAAGGAGATATTCTTCCACACTTCGCTGGCCAACAAAGACACAAACATAAATAATTTTTCCATAAAACACCGCCTTTAGCTGCTCGTCTCGGTCATTTAGAAAAGCCGGGAGGATAGGTAGCACGAAGTCGTTGCTTTGCTTCTGCCCAAAAAACCAACAAAGGTTGCCAACATCCTGCAGGAGAGCTCTCCTTATGTTGGGCGTCTGCTTCGGACCCATCACAAGTTCTTGAATGACTTCTGCTATAGATCTCCTCAAATGTGCAAGATCGCTGTTCAGCCTCTGTGGTTCTCGAGAACCATCTGTGGCTGCTGTCGACGACTTCTGAGATATTTTAGGCTCATTAAGAACCCCTGCCTCAGTCAGACTTATCGAGTGAACGAGAAAACCGTAAGCAGTCAGTGCCAGATTAGAGATATTGCTGGAATAGCAAATCCTCACAGATTCCTCCGGGTCATCGGGAATCATGGAGAGCATAGGAAAAATATACTCCGGAAAAATTTTGGCGTCGCTTGGAGGAAAATCTCTTACCAAAGGGAGAATGTCACACAAGGTCTCCAACGCAGCACAACGGACAATGGCAGCTGAATCGGAAAGAACAGCTATGACATAGGGAAGGATGCGCTGGAGTCGATCTTCGTCATCTATATACAAAGAGCAAAACTTCAGCAGCAAAATAGCAGTCCTCCTTATAAAAGGGACCTTGACATTACGGATGCTGGAACAAAGAAGTGAGGCTATCAACACCACACCCTCACAACTCAGTATGTCTTCAGGTAATGGCAGAGAAGGCATCCCAAAGGCATCGGATTGGTTGTTGTAGTCTGACATCAACGAGCTCAAGTCACTCATCGTAATCTTTTTCAAGAAACACTGCCGACTTCTGTGAAATATATTGGAAATGCTCTGAATCAGCTCACCAGGACGCTCCAAACCACATTGCTTCTCATTACAAGCCGCAGACCTGGTTATGCTGCCCATATTTCTAACAACATTTCCATGGTCTAGCTTCACATCCCTCAGCAGGCTATTCGTGCCATCAAGATTATCCAAACGATCATGATTGGAGATTCTATTCATCTCTGCCTTTTTGCTCAGCGATTCAGTACTCGAGATTTTCTTTGCATCACTAACTTCTGGTTGTTGACTGCTATAACGGATATAAGCTTCAGCTTTGGAGATTGTATCATCAGCAGATCTGTTGCCAATCATTTGTCCAAGTATTTCATGAAAATAGGTCTCACATGCCAGAACCTGCAGCAGAAAATAAGCTGATAAGAAAAGAAATAAGTAGGATACGACCCAGAACACATTTTAAGCTCCTTACCCTTGCATCAGAACTTAGAGGGTTCAAAACTGAATAGAACTTGTGAAGAAACGGTGAGAAGTATTCGGGAAACACAAGACCAGCATAGTCCTGCAGGTAGCTCTCAGCAGAGCATCTTGACTCCGGGTCCAATTGAATCATATGAAGAATCATCTTCCGAATACCTGAATCTGGAATCTGCAAGAAAACATAATAGTTGCCATAGGGACATGTTGAATCGGGTCATACATTGTTTTTATCTTTTAGTTTAGTTAGCTTAACTTAGAAGGAAAAGATTTATGGAATCAGTAAAGAAATTTCAGGGTGGGAAAACAAAGGGCCAAGAGAGCGAAAAAGGAAGTTACAAAAATAACAAATAAAGAAATGTGAAGGAGAATGTACTTTCTCCAGATGCTGGCTGGGATCATAATGCCCTCTCCTATATGCAAGAAGTTGAGACAGCTCAAACAATGGCTGACCTTCCAGAAAAAGCTCAGCAATCACACACCTGTGAGACAAAGTCAAAATATTCAGAAATCTGTGAGCTTTGATTTGCAAAAAACTTTGATAACCCATATCCTCCTGTATAAATGTGTTCTAAGAGGGAAAGAAGAGCTAGAGCTATTATCACATTGAAAATTGATAAATTAGCCAGGACCTGATCTTTGACGCGGTAATAGACTCATAATAGGCGGAAACTCAACTAGCCTCGTCCTAATGTGCAAATTATAGATTCAATGCCTATAAACCTCATTGTGTGTTGGAACCGATATCAGCACTGTCCTAATGGATGGTGGAGGCACAGAAAGATGAAAAGGAAAAATTCTAAAGGTCATTTAATTACTGTTGTTTGTATCTAAGACTTTAGATTAGGAAAAAAAAATTCTGCATTAAATCAATATAGATGCAAAATATCAATGAATGGTGCAGTTTTCATTTTGCCCAAGTCTAGACAAGAGAAAAGAAAATCAAGATAATAATGGAACAGGAAGTTCATGGAAAAATTAAGATTTTCTAAAATATAATCCCCATCCATGTTCTAATGGCTTAAAAGACAGATTGTTGTCTAATAAAGACTAACCATTGGTGGCCTGTAGACCAACTCAGCATTCATAATCACAATAAATAGGATCCCATGACACACACACATAATAATATTCCGTCAGCAAATCAGCACTCACCCAACAGAAAAAATGTCCATTGAGGGCTTCAAAGGTGCATCTTGGACCACTTGGGTTTCACCCCCATGCTCATAAAACCTCTGGAAATAGAGCTCATACAATCAATAATCATGTACAGAAGCAGCAGGCTCGATATAGCAGAGATAGGAGCACATATATCTATATGTGATCAAAGGATATTGATGACTAGACTTAGTTTGTGGAATAACTAAAGATGAGAACAGGTCCAACAAACATATAGAAAATGCACACCTCCGGTGCAACATAACAGCGTCTCCTTCCACCGGTATCGAAGAAAAATGAAAAATCAGAGGGATCGTCATATGGGATATATGTGGGCTTAAACGAGGCAAAGTCGGCAAGGTATAGCCAGTTCCAGGAAGTGACCAGCACGTTCTCACATTTAATATCCCCTGCATAAATTATACGACATACATTTGCAATAGTTAAAATAGAGACATCAGAAATATGGGGAAAAATGATTCATTGTTATCTCACCATGATATATTTCACGTTCATGGCTCTGTTTTACAGCATAAACCAACTGCAAAATGTAGCAACTGAGAGTCATTTCTCAATTACTTTCTGCTACATTTTCAAATCCAACAGCACTTGAAAATTTTTGAAGAATAAAAACAAAGAAATTTGAACCTGGAAAGCCAGCCATTTCTTTTCAACAACACTGAGGAAAGGGCGAGTGCTCAACCGATCATGAAGATTGTTAAAGAAGTATTGTCTCAAAAGGTAAGCAGCTTTATCTGTTTCTAACCAAAACTGCAAAACGAATTTAAGAGAAAGCAATCATGGCATTGTTCTTAAGCTCAGAAACAGAGTGCAGGAATAACAATTAGAACCACAAAAGGTCCACTAAGAAGAAAAATATATACTATCAATCCGTTTTATTGAAACAGCCAAATCTTTCCTCGCACAGGCAAAAAAAAAAGTGTTCAAATCAGGATAGAAATTTCCTATTAATCCGGTGCATTCTGTAAAAATCAATCCACTAAAGCAATGCAAATTTCTGTCAATCCCAGCACTAAATTTAGATACTGCCAACAAGCAGGTAGCTGTAGGTCATTCATGTTAACTCATATACATAATTCAGTGAGTTCATTTTAAGATTCTAACAAAACTTGAAACTTTCGAATTCTGTAGGCTACTTTTTGAATTTCTGCATAACCTTTATGGCAAGAGAGTTGCATGTGCATTGACAACCTTGCTGATGTGTAATTTAACCCATCGGATTTTTAGACCAAGCATCTGCCTAAACTGGAGTACAACATCCATAGGAATAACCTGATAACTTAATAGCTAGAGCGACTAAATCACTTCCATTATCTAAGATAGTTTCTCAATTTCATGTAGCATTAAGATTGAAGCATGCATCAGATTCTCTATGTTGGTGCTAATGTGCCAAACAAACACATGCTAGAAGGATCCTTCCTTTCATCAAGTGGTGCATGATTCTTCTCTAGCAAAACATAATAAAACAACATAGGGACGTTCTAGATTGACGCAATGCAGCTCATATAATTTCGGAATCCAAACACCCACATGGCAGTATAGCACCCTAATTTCCCCCCCACTATTGACAGTCTATAAAAGACTCAGCGACTCATTGATTCACAAGATAGAATTGCCTCAAAAAAGTATAATTCAAAACATAACCAGCAAATAAAGATAAACACAACCTCCAACGAGTAAAGACAAATTCAATCAAATCGATCAATTAACTAATCAAAACCTGGAAAGGCCACACGTGCGAGTGCTCAATATCAGAGAAAACGTCTCGAATCCTCGCGAGTCGCCGATCGTAATCCCGCAAATCGACGGAGTCCCCGCGCTTGAAGTATACCTTGACGAGCACCAAACCCTCATCGTGCTTACACAATATGGATTTCAGGAAACGGTCTCTTCCGAGAACTTCCTTAAGCACCAAATTGTACGAGGAAGGCAGATCGTGGAGATAGTACTCCGTCGCCGACGCTTGCGTCGTCCGCGCGATTTTGTTCCCCATTTTTTTGGGTTTAATACTTCTCTGCAAATATTTGCTTTTATATCGAGGAGAATTTTAAGAGGTATCTGTAAAATTCCTATAGTTATAGGGGCTTATATATAATTTATTATAGAATAAGGGTCTAACTATAATTATTGACTTTACAAGGGCTAGAATTCATTACGGCCATAATTAACATGTTAATATTAATTAATTAACTAGAAATCAAACTGAGAGTTCAAATCTGAAATCACTCACTTCCATAAACAGAGAAACATGGTTATAAATCCGATGACTTTTGCTTTGGTACTACAAAAATCTCATCCTTCCCTTCCCTGTCCCTTTCAATCTCTGTCTGCATTATATTCTCTTGAAAAGATCTACGGTGTAATAAAGTTACAAAACCTCTTTTCTCAAGAACCTATGTATGTATGTATGTTATGCTCTTTCCTTAATCTCTCAGCTCTGCTGTCTTTCACTATATAGCTACTGTGCTAGGACGCTCGCACCACGAGTTTACTGGCAGGAGTAATAGCTATTCAAGAATAGTAGTTTAAAGTAAAAAGATTCGACCTTTGCTGCCCGATTTGTAGTTCTTGGACAGTTTTTTTGACTACTTAGTGGGGCGGTCAAGATGGGGAAGGTTGCGGTGGCAGCGGCGGTGGTGTGCACGGCGGCGGTGTGCGCTGCGGCTGTGGTGGTGGCCCGGCGGCGGATGAGAAGTACGAGCCGGTGGGAGAAGGCCGAGGCCATCTTGAGGGAAATGAAGGAGAAGTGTGAGACTCCAGCGGCCAAGCTCCACCAGGTGGCCGACGCCATGAACGTGGAGATGCACGCCGGCCTGGCGTCTGAAGGCGGAAGCAAGCTTCAGATGCTCATTAGCTACGTCGACAACCTCCCCACTGGGTACATAATCCAAGTTTAGTTCTTGCGTATATCAATTGGAAGTTTCATATGAACTCTGCTAAAAACTTGTTCTTCAGGGACGAAAAGGGACTGTTCTACGCGCTCGACCTCGGCGGAACGAACTTCCGAGTCATGCGCGTCCAGCTAGGCGGCAAAGAGCACGGCGTGGTCAAACAAGAGTTCGACGAGGTTTCGATCCCTCCCAATCTTATGGTCGGATCATCCCAAGTAAGTTCACAGCTCACCATTAGCATCAACCACGGGATTTTCCATCGATCCACATAATTTGCAACAATGACGCCTCTCTTGTGATTGATTTTCAGGAACTATTTTATTTCATAGCCGCCGCGTTAGCCAAATTCGTCGCCACGGAAGGCGACAACTTTCAGCTCCCACCCGATAGGCAAAGGGAGCTCGGCTTCACTTTCTCTTTCCCGGTTAGGCAATCTTTGTTAGCTTCAGGAACCCTAATAAAGTGGACGAAGGGCTTCTGCATCGAAGACGCGGTTAGTTAGGCTTTAGCTCTGCTTTGTCCTTTCAGTTGTACGCATCATATTACATAGTCGATATTCGTTGTATTGTTGTCCAGGTAGGTGAGGATGTGGTTGGAGAGCTGACAAAAGCAATGGAAAAGGTGGGATTGGACATGCGGGTAACTGCCTTGGTGAGTCTTTCATTATTACTGGCCGAGTTTTGTTGTAATAAATACTACTGCGAGGATTTGGACACATGGCATCAAGAATTTGATTGGATTTTTTTGATGTAGGTGAATGATACCGTGGGGACATTAGCTGGAGGAAGATTCAATAATCCCGACGTGATTGCTGCTGTGATCTTGGGGACGGGGACGAACGCAGCCTACGTAGAGCGTGCTCAGGCGATCCCAAAGTGGCAAGGCCCGCTGCCTAAAAGTGGAGAAATGGTCAGAATAATTTCTTGCCGTGTTTGCTTTGTCTCTGTGGTGTAGGCTTGTAATGAAATGCAGCCTATGTGTGAGATGATTTCATCGTTTTTTAGGTAATAAACATGGAATGGGGCAACTTTAGGTCTTCGCATATTCCACTTACGGAATACGATAAGAATCTTGACGCTGAAAGTTTGAACCCTGGGGAGCAGATTTTTGAGAAGCTAATCTCTGGCATGTATCTTGGAGAAATTGCTCGTAGGGTTTTGTGCAGGCTCGCCGAAGAAGCATCGTTCTTCGGAGATGAAGTCCCGCAGAAACTCAAGATTCCCTTCGTTCTAAGGCAAGCAATTAATTCTCAAACTCTCTTTTTTCTCTTACAGTCGATGTTAATGTTGTAATAATGTTTTTCCAAATCTCTCCAGGACTCCCGATATGTCTGCGATGCACCACGACACATCTCCCGATCTCAAGATTGTCGGGAAAAAATTAAATGATATCTTGGAGGTAAAAAAAAAAAACTACTATTATTTTTAAAATTCAAATTTGAAACTATATTCGTAACAATAACATCCCTTGACCTGTCGCGAACAGATTCCAAATGCATCCTTAAAAGTGAGGAAGATGATCGTGGAACTATGCGACACCATCGCCACGCGTGGGGCCCGGTTGGCAGCTTCGGGGATCTTAGGAATTCTCAAGAAATTGGGAAGAGACACCACCGCGAATGAGGAAGGCAAGAAAAAATCAGTCATAGCTTTGGACGGTGGATTGTTCGAGCACTATACTGAGTTTAGAGATTGCTTGGGACAAACTCTTAAGGAACTGCTCGGTGATTCTGCTGCAGATAATGTCGTCATCGAGCACTCTAACGACGGTTCAGGCATTGGAGCCGCTCTTTTAGCGGCGTCTCATTCTCAATATCTCGAAGTCTAGGACGCCTAATCGGAGTTTATTGCAGCAGCAAAAGATAAGTTACACCCTTTTGTCTTGATTTTACTTATGTTGTAATGATAAATCTTTTGGAGTAGCTACTGAAGAAAGAAAGAAACGAACCATGGATTGTTTCATGGAAGCTATCAAGAAGATCATATGTGAAGTGGTCATGAATTTAAGTTTGAGAATAAATGGCTGCTAGTTTCTTTGTCACATTACATACCTGTAAGACTGCCTTTTTTGGGCAGTAACTCTTTATTACATCATCTTTACTATGACATGTTCTACTTCTGCTCTACAAATCCATTTTGGACCGCTGAATGACGGGCCTTACTTACCCGCGTGAATAAAAACCACTGTTGTCTCGGAGCAGAGGAGAAACATCGTGCTCGATATGATCCGTCGTCTTCTCCATATTCGGCGCTTTTTCGCAGCATCTAAGCAAGATTTGCAGAGCATCTTTAATGTCAGGCCTGCTCGAAGGAGATGTGCTGGTACATATCAACCCGAGCTTGAATACTGTGTTTATGTCTTCTTCATAACGGGGCTCTCTTACATCCTCGTCCACTACGTCGATGATGGGATTTCCTTCTCTGACGTAGTTCCAGGCCCACTCGGCGAGGGACGACCTCTCATCTCCTTCGTGGGCTTCTTTCCCCGTTATCAGCTCGAGAAGGATCACCCCGAAACTGTACACATCGATCTTCTCACTGACTCGCCTCGTCTGAGCATATTCTGAAGATTTTTTCTTTGTTCAGACGGGATTATGGAGAAATGTGTGTAAGAGAAGGAAAGAAAAGAGCGGTTAACCTGGAGCCATATATCCTAAAGATCCCGCCACTACGGACATAGTGTTGGCCATTCCGCGCTTGATCAACATTCTTGCCAGGCCGAAGTCTCCAATCTTTGCGTTGAAATCAGAATCTAAAAGGATATTGCTGGACTTGATGTCTCTGTGTACGATCGGAGGAGAGCAGTCGTGGTGCATGTAAGAAATCCCCTTTGCAGCCCCGACGGCTATTTGCAGCCTCTTCGGCCATTCCAAAACCCGGCCCGAAATATCATTACGTGGCCTTCTCTTACATCTGTGAAGCCACTGGTCTAAGCTGCGATTCTCCAGGTACTCATAGACGAGAAGCTCCGATTTCTCACTCGAGATGCAGCAGAACAGTTTCACTACGTTGGAATGCCTTACCATGCTTAGTATCCTTACCTCTGCTAGAAATTCATCCTCAAGCTTTCGATCCAAAGCGCTGTCGTAGATTTTCTTGACCGCGACGACCTTGCCCGAACGAGCTATGGGGATGCGATAAACCTTCCCCGACCCGCCGGCTGCTATCAGTTTGTCCTCGGTCAAGCTCGATACGATGTCTCCTTCTGTGAAGTTCAGCCTTTGGAATGAAGTGAGCCTCCACGTTGTTTCGGTAATGTGTTTTCGGTTTCTGTATTTTCTTATGATGAAGACGGCTGTTATTACAATAGCTGCCGATGCAATGCCCAAGATGATCGCTATGTTTCGAGATGAACCCTTGTTCGATTTCCTAGTTTCCGAAGCGCAGCTTCTGAGCCCTAACATGGGATTGTCAGAACAAAGGCCGCGATTGTTCAAGAAGCTGCTGTCGAACGCTGAGTTGTCGTACTCGCTCGGGATTCTCCCCGATAACTCGTTGTAAGAAAGGTTCAGGGAAGAAAGCCTCAGACCGTTGAACTGAGGCGGGATTTGGCCCGAAAAGCCATTTCTCGACAAATCCAGGTATAAAAGATTGGGCAGAAGGCCCAACGACGGAGGGATTTCACCGGAGAGTTCGTTTCCGCTGAGGTTCAGAGTCGTAAGAGACTTCCACGACGTGAAATCCGACGGAAGCTGGCCGGAGAGTCGATTTCCGTCGAGCGTAAGGGTCGACAAAAGCGTAAGAGTGGTCAATTCCCGAGGGATCGTCCCGTTTAACAAGTTATTACTCGCCTTGAACACAACCAACTGATCCCAGTCGAGCACTCCGCCTGGGATCGAGCCCGAGAACTTGTTATTACTCAGCTCGACCGTCGCCAAACGTGGCCCTATCCTGTCTGGAAGCTCATCGGCGATCAAGTTATCGCTGATCATCACCGAGGTTAGGTTCGAAGCTGTCCATAACTTACTCGGGATTTTACCAGATAACCGATTATCATGAACGCGGACGATCTCTAAACTGTCGCAGTCGCCGAGCGTATCGGGCAAAGCGCCCGTAAGGCTGTTTTCGAAGGCGACGACGCCTATCAGAGCCTTGTTATTACACAAGTACTTTGGTAGTTCGCCCGTGAACTTGTTAGAAGAGACTTGGAACCTCTCCAACGGCGAGTACCTTCCAAAGTCCGGCGGTAAAACGCCCGATAAATTATTGTTGAACAAGGCGATGTCTCTGAGCCTAGGCAGCCTGCCGATGCCCTCGGGAACTTCCCCCGATAGCTCGTTGAACGATAAGTCCATGCCCGTGAGGCCCGTCAAGTTTCCCATATCTTCTGGCATTGGGCCCGACAAGGTATTGTTGGAAAGATCAAGAACCTCCAAGTTTGGGGCTCGGACCGTCCGAGGTAAGAGGCCAGACAACCTATTTTTGAACAGAAACAAAACAGTTAAGTTCTGTAATAGAAAAAGACCGCTCGGGATATTCCCGCTCAAGCCGTTCCTCGACAGGTCGAGGAACTCCATGGCCGGCAAATCCCCGATACCAGGCGGGATTTCCCCGATCAAGCTCGTGTTAGTCATCCAAAGGTTCTTTATCTTCTTCAGCTTGGAGAAACTATCGGGGATGGCCTGAGGCGAGAACGCATTGTCGTTCAAGACGAGCTCCTCGAGGCTCGAGAGGTTCCCAATCTCCGCCGGGAAGGAACCGTTGAGCCAGTTTGCCGTGAGCTGAAGGCTGACGAGGCTAGCCAGGTTGCCTATAGCCGCCGGGACGTCGCCGATGAAGGTGTTGGCGGTCAAGTTTAGGACAGTAAGCTGAGGAGACAGCCTGTCGATGTCTCCAGGCAAGGGGCCGGCGAACACATTCTGAGAAAGGTCGAGGTATCGAAGGCCCGAGCAGTTGTAGAGAACCGTCGGGAAGGCACCGTAGAGGTAGTTGAATTGGAGATCGACGTGCGAAAGGGCGGCGAGGTCACATATGAAGGGCGGGATCGTCCCAGAAATGTTCAGGTTGATGAGACGGAGCTCGGCGACCGACCCGTTGGTGCAGGTGACTTCGGGCCAACTGCAGTGGTCCGAGGAAGGGGTCCAGTGGTCGAGCGGAGGCGGGTCGGACCAGAATTGCTTGAGGTTGAGGAGAATGGCTCGTTCTTGGCTCGGCTCGTTGGGTTCTTGCGGGCTTACGAAGGGTAGGATTAAGAGGATGGCTAGGATTTGATGACGAAGGGCCATTGCGTCGAGGGGAAGAAGTGGCCGATGAGCTGAAGCATGCAGCTTTGTTCGAAGATTGATGGTGTGAACGACGGATTCATAGGACGAAGGTTCGTTCGTTAGTTGTAATGAAGTAAAAAATTCAAAGAAAGAATGTTCAAAACATTGAAAATTAGTTGCCTTTGTTGAATGTAGTTATAAAGTGGATATATTTGACTTATTATTTAATTTTATTTTTATCATTTTTTTATTTACATAAGATGTATGTAATAAGAAAGGGCTGGCTTTACCAATAATGTAAGTTTAATGGAATTATCAAGAAAATGAAATACATAAGCAACGAATATAAAATCGTCAACGTGTGAGAAATAGTGGTATCGTCCTTTTCTTCTTTTGTGTACTTATTAAAAGGAAAGTATATATATACATATATTATCAAATAATAATTCTTCCAATTTTAACTGCACCAATTATAGATTTATTAACAAAAACAGAACTTATAAAAAATGTTACCCAAAGTTTTAAGCAATTTACTCGTTTTTGCGCTCTGTTTTATATTTCACCTTTGTTAAAACCATAGGTAAAATTCAACACGCACTTTGATTTATATATAACCATCGATTTATTCAATGTTATATATATATATACAAGCACATATATTATCAGCAACCATATAATATAATTTTTTATTACATATAAACCAACCCTAAGCGTTACACTCTGGAGGAAAATCCTGAGGAAATCGCTTGGAATCAGTGCAATAGTCATATATCTTGTAATTCTTCTGCACCCAATTGAGCTTCTCCTCACTCACAGGGTCCAACTTGCTCGAGCCCGTCGGGCCGTTGCTCAGCCCGACATAGTTGAAGTTTCTGTACGTCGCCGTGAACGGCGCCTGAGACCAATCCGTCTTGACAAGCCCACCCCTCGTCGCCCAGTCGTCGGCGTTCCATAGGCTCGAATACAGCTTCATCGGCTGCGTCTTTGGGAACTGCACCCCAATGTCCTCCAAGTTCTTGAACTCTCTGATCGGCGTGCCGTCGACTGAGAATCTAAAAGACAGAATAATGGCCGTTTAATATTGATTTTAAAAAAGAAAAAAATTATTGCATGTCGTCGAAGGTTATTAATTATTACATGATATTCTGTGGGTTCCACAGAACGGAGAAGGTGTGGTAATCTAAGGTCGGATCGAACCATAGACGAAACTGCTGCTCTCTTTCGCCTTTGCCTTGCGTGTATATGTTGGTGTGAACAGTGTACGGCTCGCCGCTTGTATTCCCCAAGAACTCAAAGTCTATCTCATCATGGTTCGTCCCTTGTGAAGACAACTGCAATAATATATATTGTATACACATTTTATACACATGTATATCTGTGTGTGTTAGAGTTCTTACATAGTAAGCTGTGACAGTCCCAGCAGAATTCCCAGGCACAAGCTTAATCTGCATGTCGATATTACCAAAGAGATACTCATTCTTGGACTGAAAGCCCGAGCCCGAAGTCTTGTCAAGGGAAAGGGTCATAACCTCTCCGTCGATCTTGCCGCGGCCTTCGCCCCAAGTGATGTCGAAGTTCTCTTGCAAGTTGTTGTTACTACCACAGAAGACGAAGACGTTGTTATTACCAGAAGTTAAGATGATGATCATGACTAAGGCTTTGATGTGTAGCTTGAGTGAATAGGCGGCGGCGTTTCTTGGCAAACAGAAGAAGCCCATGATATTTTTTGCCCTTTTTTTTTTTTGCTACGATATTTCTTTTCTTTGTACTGTGTGATTATGAGAAGGTGAGTTTGGAGGGGTATTTATATATAGCCGTTGGGGTGGAAAGAGTGAGAAGATATATGCAATAAAGGGGCAGAGGAAATAAACGGTGGGGGCTTTGGTTTTCGTGGGAAAACTGACGTGTGTAAATTTGTGTAAGAGATTAAAAAAAATATATTATTGAAGAGATAAGCATGAGTCCCTGAAATTATTGAAGGGTCGTCACTTATATATAAATTTAATTACATAACCTCAAAATAATAACTTTCTACTATATGACTTAAAGTTTAAATATTTATTTTATCTATAGGCATCAATTTCATGTGACCTCCTTAGGAACAAACGATGTGTTATACGTTACAACTTCTAGCGGCGAGGCGAGTTAATGGCTCTTACGTAGCATTCTTACGACCAAAGGAAAATAAAAATATTATACGACTATACGTTACGATTTTAAATAATACAATAGTATTGCATGCCCATTCTTACATGTCATTTTTTGGAAATAGGTTTTTTTCCTAATTAATGTTTCGACGTCATAAGATTGTAATTTCGATGACGAGCCTATTACGAAAATATATAAATTTGAATATCGAAAGTTGGACTTGGAGGTCCAATAATATCAATACTCTACCATTATTTAATATTAGGAATAATTGTTACGTTTTTTTTTTCCTCACGACAACCTAAATTCCGATTAAGTTTAGCTAGCGAATTTAAATATTACTGTTGACTATGAAATAATTTTAACTTTCGATGATGATAATAATAATAATAATAATAATAATAATAATAATAATAATAATAATATAATAAGGGTCCTACTAAGTATTCACACCCCCTTCACACCTCACACCCCTTTTAAACCCCCTTAAACACTTGAAATTTGTATATTTATTTTACCTAACTACATGAATTTAACAATAAATATTTTATTAATTTTTTTTTCATAAAATTCAACATTATTAATTGCATGAGTTATTTAACAATATTAATCAAATTATTTTACTCAATAAAACATCGATACAATAATTAATTTATTTTTTATTGTATTACTCTTTATATTAATCGCTACGGTTTTATATTAAAAATTAAAATATTAAAGTTAAAATTAATATTTAATATTAATATAAATAAATTTTTCCATCATTCAAGAATCTCCAAATTCGCAAATAGAAAGTCGATGTGTCACTTTTAAATACTAATTATTCAAACATGTCATCAATGTAAGTCATAAATGAAAATTATCCTAAATAAGGTGCAGATTGTATTTTTTACATGCAACGTCTACTCAACAAAAAAAAACCAACTATTTATGTCTCTAATTATTTATAAGTCTGCATATAGAAAATTTGAGAATCTTTAAAAATGAATTTTATATGAAAAATGGAGAAAATAACTAATAAAAATTGATAAGTAATTAATTGTTTACTTTAGATATTAATTAGGAGGTGTAAACAGAAAAAAGAGGTGCCAATAAAATTATCCTATAATAATATATTGGGCCTGATGGGCCTTATACATTTTATTGGGTCTGATGGGCCTGGACTATCATTAATCTGAAGTGACAATACCAAACAAGGCCTTAAAATTCTCCGTAGAGCTGCCATGAAGAGCCTTCAAAGCACATTCTCTCAACCTCCCGACGTTCTCTCTCATCGCCGTCGCTTCATCTCTCACTAACACGGCGTCCAAGCACTTGACGACGTTCTCCTTAATAAAACCGCCGCCGCCCTCCACGCCGATCCCAACCTCCCAAACGTCCTCGATCAACCTCCTGTTTATCGTCTGGTCCCCGAAGAACGGCCTGCAGATCATCGGGACACCGCCGGAGATGCTTTCCATCACGGAGTTCCACCCGCAGTGCGTGAAGAAGGCGCCCACCGAAGAATGAGAGAGCACCTTCGACTGAGGAGCCCATTGCACCGCTTTTCCTACATCCTTAGTCCTGTCGAAAAACCCTTGCAGCAACGCCGTGTCTCTGAGGGACCATAGGTAAGGGGTTTTGGTCTCTTCAAGGGCCTCGGCTAGGGCCGTGAGCTCGTGGGGTGGTGGCGTCAGCATTGTCCCGAAGCTGATGTAAGCCACCGAGGACTTTCCTTGGCTGTTTAGCCAAGAAACGCATTGATCATCATCCTCAGAAGATGGCGGCGGCGATGAACTTAGTTGTGATGGCAATGGAAAAGGGCCGACGGTTAGTAGCTTCTGCAGCTTGGTTCGCAGGTCGTTTTCGACCAGTGGATCGAGGCCGTCGAATGAGTTTAGGACAACCGCCGATGCTTGTGGTAATGAGAGAGACATTCGGTGTAGGACGCGAGAGAAGGGCTTGTCTAGTTCTAGGAATTCCCGAGGCAAATCTCCCAGTCGTATCGACGACATTCCCGGGATGAAATCGAGCGCCTGATCGGTATTTCCTGCGACATATATATTGATTCATGCATAGATGAACTATCAAAACACATTGGATATCATCAGTTACCATTACCACATTGTCCTAATCTTCTCAGAATCTCATCTGTGTAAAGATGAAGGGAGATGGGCGTAGGCCCCGACGTCCAAAGAGCGATCCAAGGTATCCCCAAATCCTTGGCGATTTCGCCGGAGAACCACAAGAATGCGTCTGTTATAAGGCACGTAACTTTCAGTCCCGTTTCTCGGACAACTTCATCCAAACGCGCCCTAAAATTGTCGGGAGTGGCCTTGATGAAGAACTCGATCGGTTCCAGTGGATTTCTCGAGAAGACGTGCCCCTTGTTGTTTTAAGTTTGTGCGTGTGCTTCGACTGTTGTGTGTGTACTGAAGGTGAGGACGAATTTAACAATGTTTTTCTCTATTGCATACTCTCACACATGAGCTCTCTAGCTCTATACTTTTCTATTACACAATCTCACATACTCATACACGTACACTGCACTACACAACTCTCTCTGTCTCTTTTTTCACTCACGGCTGTTCTTACTAACACACATGCATCTATATATAGATATAGATATAGATATAGATATATAATATATAATATTATATTATATATTATATAGGACAAAACACACAAAAACATGCCCATAGACTTTTCTTTTCAGTTTTTGTGGGCTTCGGGCTGCGCGTGTGTGCGCAGTTTTTGCGCTTTCTTTTTTTTTTTTGAGATTATCCAACAAATTCCTCCCTTAATCTCAATGCATTCGATCTCTCATTCCGAGCATCCTCTTAAACGTCTCGAACGCATTTGTCGGTAACGGCTTTGTGAAAATATCTGCAACTTGATCGAGACTCGCAACGTGCACCATCTTCACTTCTCCGTTTTTAACATGCTCTCTGATAAAATGATACCGAATATCAATATGCTTGCTTCTCTCGTGATAGACTGGATTTTTCGCCAACTCGATCGCTGACTTGTTGTCTACTCGAATTTCAGTTGGCTCGACTTGTTGAAGATTCAACTCGAACAATAAGTTTCTCAGCCAGATTGCATGACAAACACACCACGATGCTGCCACATATTCCGCTTCACATGTTGATAGAGTTACGATCGGCTGCTTCTTTGATAACCACGTGAATGCAGTGTCTCCTAAAAAAAATACATAGCCGTCCGTACTTTTTCGATCATCGACATCTCCACACCAATCACTGTCCGAATATCCGAGCAGTTTGCAGTCAGTCGTCTTAGAATAAAATAGTCCGAGTGATTGAGTTCCTCGGATGTAACGTAGAATCCTCTTGATTGCTTTGAGATGTGATTGCCTTGGTTCTTCCATGTAGCGGCTAACGACTCCAACGCTGTAAGCAATGTCCGGTCTCGTGCAAGTCAAGTATCGCAGGCTTCCCACGAGACTTCGATATTCGGTTGCACTTACTGCTTCTCCTCCCTCAAACCTGGACAATTTTGTACCAAGTTCCATCGGTGTTGCCACAGGTTTGCTTTCCTCCATTTTGTTCTTCTTCAATATGTCCTTCGCATATGCTTCTTGTGACACGAATATTCCCGTGCTTCTTTGATCGACTTCGAGACCGAGAAAGTATTTCATCAGACCCAAATCCGTCATCTCGAACTCCTTCGTCATCGCCTTTTTGAAGTATGTGATTATCTTCTCATTGCTCCCCATGAAGATAAGATCATCGACGTAGAGAGCGACGATGATCATTTCCGCTCCTTCCTTTTTGACGTACAATGCATGCTCGAACGGACATTGCTCGAATTTATTACTTTTGAAGTATCCATCGATCCGGGTGTTCCATGCTCGAGGCGCTTGCTTCAGCCCGTAGAGCGCTTTCTTTAACTTCAACACCTTGCCTTCTTCTCCTGCTTTTGAATATCCCGGGGGTTGTTCAACGTAGACTTCCTCCTCAAGCTCACCGTTTAGAAAAGCAGATTTCACGTCCATCTGATAGATCGGCCAGTTGAGTTGTGCAGCTTGCGCCAGGAGCAAACGAATCGTCTCCATTCTTGCAACGGGAGCAAAGACTTCATCGTAGTCAATTTCCGCTCGTTGTCGGTAGCCCTTCGCGACTAGTCTCGCGTTGTATCGTTCGATTTTTCCTTGAGCGTTCAACTTCTTTTTATAAACCCATTTCACTCCTATGGGTTTGTGCCCGTCTGGCAACTCTGCAAGCTTCCATGTATCATTCCTTTCAATTGCTTTGATTTCCTCGTCCATTGCTGCCTTCCATCTTTTGTCTCTTACCGCCTCTTCGAAACTGATTTGCTCCGAGTCGACTAGCAAGCAGACTAAGTGAACCTCCTCGGTTGATTCATACAGGTCCTGTAAGCTCCTCGTCTTTGGTTGTCTCGGTTCGTCCTCGTCGTTATTTTCTTGAGATGGTATCGACACAGGTATTTGTGTCGCGCTCAATGGTTCTCCTTGCGTTGTTTTTCCTTCATTCTTCCAGTCCCACGAACTTTCTTCATCTATACGAACATCTCGACTCACTGTCACCTTCTTAGCTACTGGATCGAACAGTCGGTACGCCTTCGTCTTTTCATCATACCCAATGAACACGAGCTTTCTGCTTTTGTCGTCGAGCTTGGTTCTTTTCTGATCAGGCACGTGTGAATATGCTACACTTCCAAATATTTTGAAGTGTGCTACGGTCGGTTTCTGGCCACTCCATGCTTCCTATGGTGTTTGACTCCCGAGTTTGTGATGTGGACATCGGTTCTGAATGTACACAGCACAATGTACCGCCTCAGCCCAGAACTCCTTTGGCATCTCCTTGCTTTTCAACATCGATCGAACCATGTCAAGTATAGTTCGATTCTTCCTTTCGGCCACGCCATTTTGTTGTGGTGAATACGGTGCGGTGAGGAACCTCCTGACGCCTTGTTCCTCGCAAAAGGTCACAAAAACACCTGACGTATATTCTCCACCTCTGTCTGATCGGAGCGCTTTGATGTTCAAGCTTGTCGCCTTCTCGACCATGGTCTTGAATCTCTTAAACGTCTCCAGCGCTTCTGATTTTTCTTTCAAGAAATACACCCAAGTCTTTCTCGAGTAGTCGTCGATGAAAGTGATGAAGTATCTCTTTCCACTGAAAGATACCGGTGTGTAGGGGTGGGCAATCGGGTTCGGGTATCGGGTACCCGACCCGACCCGACCCGATCGGGTATTTACCCGAATTTAAAAAAAATTCGGGTATTCTCGGGTATCGGGTTTAAACCCGATACCCGATTGCAATTATCGGGTCGGGTTTCGGGTAGCTTTGAGTTACCCGAAATACCCGATCGGGTACCCGATTTTTTCGGCCCAAAAAAAAAGACTGGTAAATATTATAATGGGCCATATTACTATCTAAGCCCATGGGCTTCTCTTACTCACTTAATAAATATTTAGTAAGTCAAAATAATAAAAAAAAAAAGATCACACCCACAGGCCACACAGTAAACACGCACGGCAAAGGCCAAAGAGAGCATACCAATTACCATTCATAGTCACACACCCACCTCACCCACACCCAACACCCTACTCGACTCGCCGGCGCACCACCTACCGACCGCCGTCAACAAGCCGACCACAGCCCACAACATCATTGGCTGCCAAGCGATCCGTTAGCCACCTTAATTCGTCCAAAAAGGTATTTATGAACCCTAATTTTTTATTTTCGAAATTTTGTTGAGTTTTTCAATTTTTAGGTTTCGAATAGATTCTTTTTAAGTATTTATTAATGTTTTATACATGTCTAAATTCATGGGTGGCCGATTTGGGTGTTGATTTGCCATTTAGGTTTCGAATTTATTTAATAGTTGAATTATGATCGAATTGTTGGATGTTCTCGAATGTTAACGTGTTTTTTATGCTTGAATTTCTAGATGGCAAGTCATAGTAGTCGCGTTTCAAGTGAAGCTTCAACTAGAGATGACGTTCGTACGGAAGAAGAGGCTCGAGAATCTCAAGATAGCGAACACCATATCAACATTGGAGGAAATGATATTCCACCAAGTCAAAGTGTCGACAACATCGATGATATGGAGCTTGAGGAGGAGATAGAAGGTAAAGAAAAGGGTCGGAAGAAAACTAAAAGCGTAGCGTCTAGGTCAACGTATTGGGAACACTTCGACAAATTCTTTTGTGAAGTCGACAAAGTGCAAAAGGCGAGGTGCAAGTATTGTAGTAGTGCACTTAAAGCGGACCCAAGGCTTCATGGAACCAATTCTCTAAGGAATCACTTCAAGTCGTGTAAAAAGAAGCCGCAAGACGTTCAAACAAGTCAAACTCGTCTTTCTTTTCAACCATCTCGGAGTCGTGGGAATGAGCAAGACGGTACACTCGGTACTTGGAGATTTGATCAAGGTAAGTCGATTGATGCATTGTGTCACATGATTGCCGTTGACGAGTTACCTTTTAAAACCGTAGAGAACGAGGGTTTTAGGCACTTCTTGTCGGTTGTTTGTCCTATGTTTAGAATTCCTTCCCGGAAAACTATAACAAAGGACATTTACAACATGTATGTTGGGGAAAAAGATAGATTGAAGTCGGTTATAAAAAACCAATCACAAACCCTTTGTCTTACGACGGACACGTGGACTTCGATTCAAAGAATCAACTATATGTGCCTCACGGCCCACTTCATTGGTGATGATTGGATTTTGAGAAAGAAGATTTTGAACTTTTGTCCGATTTTGGGTCACAAAGGTGAGGAAGTAGGCAACGGCGTCGAGCAATGCCTACTTGAATGGGGAATTGATAAGGTATTTACCATTACGGTTGATAATGCATCGTCAAATGACGGTGCAATTGCTTATTTGAAGAATAGTTGTGATGTTGGTACGAGTATTTTGGGGGGGAAGTATATTCATGTGAGATGTATAGCTCATATTATTAATCTTGTCGTGCAAGATGGATTGAAGGAAAAAAATGATGCTATCTCTCGTATTAGAGGAGTCGTTCGATACATTAGGAATTCTCCGAGTAGACTAAAACGGTTTTTTGAATGTGCGAAAACCGTCAAGTTAGAGACGACTAAGGGCTTGAGTCTTGATGTACCGACTCGGTGGAATTCCACATATTTGATGTTAGAGTCGGCTATATATTTTTCTAGAGCGTTTAAAAAATTTGGAGATGTGGATGCGGCATTTGTTAATGATTTATCGAAGGAGCCATTTTGTGGTGTTCCCACGGCGGACAATTGGGAAAAGGCAAAGTTGTTGGTAAAACTTTTGAGCCATTTTTATAAGCTTACATTGAGTATTTCGGGTTCTTCGTATGTCACGTCGAACGTAGTTTTTCATGAAATAACTACCGTCGACTTGCTTCTTCGAGGTTGGTTAGATGAAGGCGATGAAGAACTCAAAAACATGGCTCGTCGAATGAAAAGTAAATTCGACAAATATTGGGGGTCGATGGAGAAAGTGAACAAGATTTTGTATTATGCCGTGATTCTTGATCCTCGCTCCAAGTGGGAGATGATTGATTTCTCGTTTGACCGGTTATATCCCGATTGTTTTACCTCGTCAACGATGAAAGAACAAATTAGGTGTGGCATCCACGAATTGTTCATGGTGTACAAGTTGAGATATGGAGTGCCCGATAGTCCACGTCCTATTGCTCCACAACAAGTTAGTAGCGATTCTTCCTTGTCTATTGCTACAAATGCAACATATTTGTTTGATGAAATGAGGAAGAGAAATAGAGACGGAAAAAGTGAACGTGTGAAGTCGGAATTGGATAAATATTTGAGCGAAGATATTGAGGACCCATATGATGGCTTTGACATACTTAAGTGGTGGAAATTGAATTCTCATCGTTTCCCCGTACTTTCTAAGATGGCTCGAGATATTTTGGCCGTTCCGGTCTCTACGGTTGCTTCGGAGTCCACTTTTAGTACGGGTGGTCGTGTGCTTGATGCTTTTAGGAGTTCGTTGTCCACTAAAATTGTGCAAGCTCTAATATGCGTCCAAGATTGGATTCGTCACGATTCGAAACCAATAAATCTTGAGGAGGACTTGAGCGAAATCGAGAACATTGAGAAGGGTATGTTATGTTTCGTTTTATCTTATGCTTTACTTGATTTGAACAATTTTGTTTGTTTAATATTGCTATTTTTTTTTTTGTAGAATTGGAGAGCACGGGTGTGGATACATCGACAATGGCTATTGATATGTGAAATGTAATTGAGCGATTTTTACTATTTGACGTTGGAGCTTTAGTTGTTGATGGTTGAACAACTTATTTTGTTTTGTAATATTTAGGATGGTGTTGAACTTATTCGTGACATGTGAGCTCATTTTATCGTATCGTATTGTGACTTGTTGATCTTGACTTAATGGTGCTATTTAAATTTATTTATCGACGATGTTGGTGAATTTATTTTATTGTTGGCTGTGTTGAAATTATTTATTTTTAATGGTGTTAGAACTATTTTATTGCTGATGTTGATTTGAATTTTAATGGTACATAATTTATTCTATTGTGGATGTTATTTGATTTTATTTATTGCAAATTTGATGGTTTGTAAAAAAAAAAAAAAAAAAAAAACTAGAAAACCCGACCCGACCCGCGGGTACCCGACGGGTTTCGGGTACCCGATTGTCGGGTACCCAAACTTTGATCGGGTCGGGTTCGGGTTTGAAAATCAATACCCGATTTTTTCGGGTACCCGACCCGAAAAACCCGATACCCGAAATACCCGACCCGATTCCACCCCTACCGGTGTGATCGGTCCGCATATATCTGTGTGGATGAGCTCGAGCGGTTTGCGCGCGCGAAATTCGGCCTGTTTTTGAAATGCCGTCCTCGAATGTTTCCCGATCACGCAGCTTTCACAAAGCTTCTTTCCTTCTTCTATCGTCGGCATTCCATGCACCATGCCCTTCTTGGAGAGCTCTTTTAGGCCTCCGTAGTGTAAGTGTCCGAAGCGCATATGCCACAAATGATCTTTGTCGGCCGAGTTAACTTGCAAACATTTTTCTTGGATCGTCTTCAGGTTGAGTTTGAACATTCTGTTTCTTTCCATCTCGACCCGTGCAATCATCTTGCCATCCTTGTTTCGTAGTTGCCGTGACCGGTCCTTCATGAACACCGAACATCCCTTTTCAAGCAGTTGGCCCATGCTTAAGATGTTGGTCTTTAAATCTGGTACGAAGTAAACATCCTCGACCGATCCTTGTTTGCCGTCCATTTGAGAGAAACATATTTTCCCTCGGCCTTTGACTTCTATCTTCGACGCGTCTCCAAAAGACACGTGTCCGTCATCGATCTTCTTTATATCGGTAAAGAGATGTTTTTGCCCGCTCATATGATTGCTGGCACCGGTGTCAAGATACCACACCATGTCGCTGCCCGGATTTGTATCTTCGAGCGCCATTAAAAGAACGCCTTCGTCTTTTGGCTCTTCTTGTGCGATTAGGTTCGCACTTTCTTCTACTTTCTTTTCGGACCAGCAATCTTTCGCAAAATGCCCGAACTTTCCGCAGTTGTAACATTCAACGCTCGGTCGATTTGAGCGACCGCCTCGTCCTCGGGCTCGACCTCGTCCTCTCCAATTTTGATTGGTGGTGTGTTCTTTTTCTTGGTGGTATCCTCGTCCTCGGCCCGTATTTTGGCCGAAACCTCGTCCTCATTGGCCACGTCCTCGTCCTCGGCCATGGTGCGTATACAACGCCTTGTCCTCTTTGAGTGACAATTTCGTCTGTAGGGCCTCGTCCAGAGACTCCTGTTTTTTCTTTTTCTTTCGTTGCTCGTGAGCTTCGAGCGAGCCGGAGAGTTCATCAACCGTCATCTTCTCAAGATCTTTGGATTCTTCAATTGCACACACCACGTTCTCGTAATCGTTTGTGAGGGAGCGTAGAATTTTCTCGACAACTCGGGCGTCTGTTAAGACCTCGCCGTTTCTCTTCAACTGGTTCGCGATGGTTTGAACTCTCGTTATATATTCGGACACGCCTTCACTTTCCTTCATTTTCGTCATTTCGAATTCGCCACGGAGAGTCTGTAACCGAACTTGCTTTACTCGTTCGGCACCTCTATACGCTTTCTCCAACGCCTCCCAAGCTTCTTTCGACGTTTTCGCCCCGGCTATTTTTTCGAAACCGGCCTCATCTAGAGATTGGTGGATGATGGAGAGCGCGGCGCTGTCTTGCCCGCTAGATTCTTTCAACGCATTGCGTTGGGCTTCTGTGTATCCTGTCGTATCTTCGGGTTTGGTATGTCCGTTTTGAACAATTTCCCATACACCCCGAGCACTGAGAAACACCTTCATCTGGATGCTCCAGTTGTCGTAGTTGGATCTGGTGAGGCGCGGAATGAATAGACCGTTGGTTGCTGCGATGTACGACATGGCTCTGATACCAATTTGTTGTTTTAAGTTTGTGTGTGTGCTTCGACTGCTGTGTGTGTACTGAAGGTGAGGACGAATTTAACAATGTTTTTCTCTATTGCATACTCTCGCACATGAGCTCTCTAGCTCTATACTTTTCTATTACACAATCTCACATACTCATACTGCACTACACAACTCTCTCTGTCTCTTTTTTCACTCACGGCTGTTCTTACTAACACACATGCATCTATATATAGATATAGATATAGATATAGATATATAATATATAATAATATTATATTATATAGGACAAAACACATAAAAACATGCCCATAGACTTTTCTTTTCAGTTTTTGTGGGCTTCGGGCTGCGCGTGTGTGCGTAGCTTTTGCGCTTTTTTTTTTTTTTTTTTTTTTTTTTTTTTTTAGATTATCCAACACCCCTCGGGCTTCCCATCCTCCACGTCGTACGATCTTACGTTGTCGTAGCCGCAGAGGCTTGTGTGGGAGAGGACTCTTTGCTTCGAGTCCTTTGTGTTCAGGAATGAGAATCGAACGTTGGGCGCTGAGCTGGCGAGGCGTTGGACGAGGTGGACAAGAGGTGCCGGGTGGGACCCGAACGGAAAGGCGAAGGCCGCAACGTGGGATTTTTTCTTGGATGCCATTTTTGTCTTTTTTTTATTATAATTTTTTGTTATTTAGGTTGATGAAGAACTGATTAGTGAGGAGGAGATTGTTTCTTGCAAATTCTATGTATAGAGAGTAGATCAAAGATAGAGGAAATGAAAGAGACCGAATCAAAAGCTGAGGCTTATGCCTAAAATATATTTACTACAACGACCTTTATGAGCTCCACAATGATCCAATCTCTGAGAATCATTACCAATATACACCTGATCATTATTACATCCACTTGAACATGAAGAAAAACAACGTAAATTAGGGTTTCTTTTGATAAAAGAAATGCCATCTTCTTCGACTTGTTCCCCCGCCAGGCACGATGATTCTAAGCACACGGGCCTTGTTCTTCGCTGATCTTTTTGCCGTCGAACTAGCTTTAACGACGTTACTTCGACCACCTTAAAAGTCTTACTCTTGTAGATAGCATTAGAGTTTAGGAACTGTGTAACTCCCCCGCCAATTCTATCTTCTAAATTAGCATTTGAGTTTAGGGGCATTTTAGTTATCATAAGATACTTAAAACAATATAACTTTAGGAAACATTTGAATTTCATTATGTCTTGATTAGGTTATCTAGTTCTTCAGAATCTAATGACAATGCCATCATTAACGATGCAATCTTGTCGTCGCTAAGCATTCGTATTTCATAATTATACGTGGGATTATATTCTTGTCGTCATTTTGTTGAGCCCTGATCCTGAATTAAGGTTGTCCTTAAATTTTATATGATCCTCACTTAACCTGACTATATGTGACACAAAATGATCATCATGTATAATAGATAATATACTTAAAGCAACGGTTGCTCTAATCAAACATGCCAAGAGAGGATATAAAACAAAGTGCAGCGAGTGTACAAAGAATACCACGCATTGGTATTGCAATTCTTGAAAAAAATCATAACGTCGGGCGTATAAGAGTTAACGTTTTATCTCAGAAAAACAAAGCTATAATCTGCAGACAAACCATGTCGCTCTTACGAAATGGAAATACCAAGCCGGGGAAGAGAAAGACGACCAAGGAACCAGACGAGATTGTCTTCATTTAGAGCGGCCCAGGGAATGTTCCAGCCTCCCTCTGCTCGTTCCACTTTTCAATCTGCGAAATATGACAATCCATTAACCACAGAATTGGTGAAGCATCAAAGGAACTTTCTCACACAGAATAATACATAACTCAGAGCTTCACATATCAAAACTATTAACCACAACAGAACCGATACGTCAAATGTGGATGCCGAAAAGCATAAAAAAGGAGGAAGCATAGCAACTTACCCATTCTCCGGGGCAAAGAGAACGGTAGTATTTGGCAAATTTCTTGCAATCGCCAGAATCATCGCCTTTGACAGCTACACACCTGATGACGCATTAGCAGCGAAGATGATCTTATTCGACAGAGATGGATGAATATATAAGTTGAAGCCAGACGAATGATATTTAAGAATTACTAGGCAATGCAACATAACAAAATGGATCATAAAATTACATAAACCAACATTGTCACAAAAAAAAAAAAAAAGAAGCAATCTTTAACCTGTGGAACTCAATGTAGCGGGTGAAACAGTGTCGCGTTTGATTCGTAGTGGGGAAACGAAAATCACCTGGCGCGGTTTTCAGCTCAATCTGAAAAAAAAAAATAAAAAAAGTCAGATGCAAAAATCAAAATCAGCTGGCTGTAAATCACTCCACAGCTAATAGGATCTGATCTGACTTTAAACGATCTAGAAATTTCACCATAGATTAACCAATCGAAGATCAGATACAACATCAACATGGGTGCCCCTTTCCAAACGAAACAAAATGATGAAATAAATCAAGAAATGATTCACGCGGCGAGATCGAATTCAAACATCCATAACAAAAAAAAATAAAAAATTGAATCACAGATTCATCACCTCAGCCATTTGTAGAAGGGATCGGTCTATTATTTTGCCTCCTTTTGCCAGCGATAGTGATTAATGACAAGTAATCAGAGTTATCCTATAAATTATTATTCGCAATTATATGCTACTAAAATATTTACCGACGTGTCGAATTCTGATTGGGCCAAATATTGCGTTGACCCTCTCTAGCCAACATCAGCGATTTAAAATCCACGGTCAGGGTCAAATAAGTCGGAATGACTAATATACCCCGCGCACGAATGGATATAATCCAAATTAGAGGGGCAATTATGTAAAGTAAACCACCCAACTTTTAGTGGAATTGTAGGTAAGGACTAAAAAAGATATCCCATCGCAAAATCGGTCCAAATCATGATTTCCCACTGTTGCATGCCTTTCCATTTTCCTCCACACAATTTTCAAAAGTTTGCTTTAAGCTCACCCTTCCACTTAATCATTAGTAGAACAAATATCCCACGTCACGTAAGTCCAATTCTTTCTTACACCTATAAATAGGACCAATATTACAAACGCCCTCCCATGCAAAAAAAAAAAACAACATAAGTCTCTTCCAACAATAGCCAATCAAACGTAATAAAATCTTACTCTTAGAATAAAGAACGTTATGGCATGTCTCAAAGGAGCCTCCTTGCTTGTCTTGTTGGTTCTATCCACGTTCTCCGAGGTTTCCGAGGGCCGTGCTGCGAGGAAGGATTTAGGGTTGGATCTTGGCGGGTTGATAGGTGGCGGGGCGGGCGTAGGTGTTGGGATTGGTATTGGGTTGGGAGGCGGCGGCAGTGGTTCGGGGGCGGGTTCGGGGTCTGGGTCTGGCTCAGCTGGTGGGTCGAGCTCGAGCTCGAGTTCTAGTAGTTCGAGCTCGAGCTCTAGTTCGAGTTCGGGTTCAGGCGGTGGTGGTGGCAGTGCGGGCTCGGAAGCTGGCTCGTCGGCGGGGTCGTACTCTGGATCGCGGGCTGGGTCGGGTTCGGGCGGTTCGAGCTCGGGAGCGGGATCGTCGGCTGGGTCCCGAGCTGGTTCGGGTGGCCATTATTGATTTTTTTCTTAAATAATGTTTGTGTGTGTTTGCATATGTTGAATAATATTATTTTAGTTTTGATTTATGCGCGATGTTTGTGTTTTGTATCAACTTATTTGTATGGAGTTGGTTGATTGAATAAATTGTTGTGCAACAAATAATAACAAAAAAAATTGATATTTACTATTTAGTTGGTGGTAATATAATATATCTCCTACAGTAAGTTATATAATATATATATATATATATATATATATATATATTCACTGAATCAAGATTTTGCTGGCACGGTACATATGAGAGGAGACAAAAGTCAACTGAAATTAAGACTCTTATCAGATTTTGGAGATATATTTTACTGAAGCAAGATTATACATATACAAGAGAAAAGGTGAATTGAAATTTTAGAGATGGATATTAATTATTTTCTTTCGATGATAATTGTAATATATTACATATTTTTACGTGTATTTCTTTATAAAAATGTAACTATAAATATTGATCGTTTGCTATATCGTTTCCTTCGTCATTACATTGTAAGCAGAAAGATAAATCAATATGGCTGCACATTCATCAAAACTATCCATTTTATTATGCCTTTTCGTTCTCGCATCAGGTCATATACAATCTACAATATATATATATATATATATGTATATATATGTTTGTATTATTACTCAATTATTTACTATATAATAAATATATATACATGCAGTTGTGGAAGTGGGGTTTGGCATTGGATTCCCAGCTCCGCCGTGCCTATGCAGAGAAGACATAGGCGTTTGTGGATTCGACTGTGCTCAAGCTTGCCTCAACCTAAAAGGCATCAAGGCCGTAGGCTCATGTACACGCGCCGGCGACCCAAATCTCCCCCCTCAATGCATATGTGGCTATCCTTGTATTTGTCCTCCTCCTCCCCTTGGCAGGAAGTCGCTGGTGCGGCCGACGAATCACTGATTCTTATCATTCTATTGTAGATTTATTATCACTAGTCAAAACAATCATATCAAGACCATAAAATTCAATATTACAAATTATTTCAAATGAAAATATATCAAATTATTGATAAAATCAGATCATATTCCTTATTTAATTATATATTTTTGAGTTTTTCCAAAGCCCATTAAGAGCCAATTTCAATGCCCAATAAATTTATCCGTTACAAAGATTTACCCTCAATTTGGTATTCAGAATTAATGCATGAAAAAAAAAACAACGAAAAACGATTGCAACGTATCAAAACAATGATTCATTACGTTCCAAACAATGATACATTATGCTTCCATTATAGTACCTTAGCACATATTTTTTCATCTTTTCCACGTCGAATTTTTTTTTTATACCAAACGGAGCCTTAAACGTTGGTCCATTTAGAGCCCACTAGAAAATCCTCCATCCTCTCATCAGCAAGCTCCCTCAGCCGATTAAGCGCCGGCACGATCTCCTTCCCAAGATCGGGCCGGTCCTTCCCTCTTAGCTCGGTGCACCGCAGCGCCAGCCTGGCGAAACCCAGCGCCTCCTCCACGGGCCAGTCGGGCACCGAACCTTCCAGCACCTCGTCGAACCCGCCCCTCTCGATCGCCTGGCGGACGTGATAGGCCAGCCCCATCGCAGGCTTTGCGGTGATAATCTGCAGCAGCACGACCCCCAAGGAATACACGTCGGACTTAACTCCGAGCTTCCCCGTCTGCTGGTACTCTGGGTCGATGTAGTTGAACGTCCCCGCGGCGGCGGTCATATGGTACTGCGTCACCTCGTCGGCTATGGATGGCGGGACGAGCCTGGCGAGCCCGACGTCGCTGATCTTGCTGACGTAGTTCTGGCCGAGGAGTATGTTCCCCGGCTTGAGGTCGCGGTGGACCAGCGGCGAGGGCTTGCTCTGGTGGAGGAAGTTGAGGCCCGTCGCCACCTCCGAGGCGATCCTAAAACGGAGCTGCCAGGAGAGGGGCGGCGAGTTCTGCCACCTGAAGAGGCGGTCGTCGAGGCTGCCGTTGGGCATGTACTCGTAGACAAGGCTGCCGTACTCCGGGCAAGCTCCGATCAGCAGGACTATGCATGGGTGCCTCATGCAGCTCAGAACATCCACCTGCATTATTGCATTGTGTGTAATAGAACGTTACACCGGAAAAAAGCGTAAAGCCCAACGTGGCTTATCTGCTTTTTTCGTCCATTAAGGGTGTGTTTGGTTTGTGAAAATTAGTAGGGAAAGAAAAATGAAATGGAAAAAGAAAATTAACTTTTATGTTTGGTTGATTGAAGAAATGGAGAAAGAAAATAAAAGAAAAAGTAAATCTAGTTATATTTACACTTAAAACTAAAGAAAACTAATTTCTTCACCAAATGGTGAGGAAAATAAAAGAAAAAACTTATGAAAATCATTTTCTATCCCATTTTCTTTTTCCTATTACTTTCTTCATTCCAAACACACCCTAAGTGAGAGGGTGACAGTTTTAGTACATCCGACTAACAAGGTTGCAATTATGGACATTGAGTTTCAAAATTAAAGTAATTTAAGGTCACAGTGCAAGTCGGAACTTCGAGAGGCGATCCGCACATCCTATTTGGCGTTGGAATTTGCTTATTTAGGGATAAATTTTACGTGGTAGTTTTTGGACGCCCAATTACGGAGTTTCAATTCAAGGAAACTAACTTTTAAAATTGAAGCAATTTAAGGAGACGATTATGTTTCCGACCTATGTAGTTATTTTCCTTAAACTGCAACCCCGTAAGTTAATGTCATGAAACTGCCACGCTCTAAATTATGAAGCGAAAAAAGTAGTTAATCATAATCGGAGCGAATGTAATTTTGTGACGCTTACTTCTTGTTGGAACTGGGATCTCCCCTGAGCCGCATCGGGCCGCAGCACCTTGACGGCGACGGGCGTGTGGTCGAGGAAGCACTTGAACACTGGCCCGTAGCCGCCTTCCCCGATCTTCCGCGAAGCTGAGAAGTATTCGGTGGCCTCTTCGATCTCTTCGATCGAATACCTTCTGTATCCCAGGGGAGCCTCAGAAAAAGGCTGCCTCTTATTGCTCTCTCCGCCGCCCTCCGACGATCCGCTTTCCGAGAGACTCTGAAGCGCTCGTGTGCTTTCGAGTGCGCTTTTATACTTCTCCACTTCTTGTTCGACGTTTTGCCTCGCCGCTTCCTCGGCCAGTCGGGCCTCTTGCACTTTACGTTCTTCTTCGATTCTCCACTTGCGTAGCTCCACCGCCTTTTGTTTCGATGTTAGAGCTTCTTTGCAGGCCGTGCTGTACATTTCCATGGTTTTCTGAAGCTCAAGCTTTAGTCTCCTCATCTCAGATTCACCTTCATCCTGCATGTATTTTTTTCAACAGCTGCTTAATTCTCTTACATGGCTCAAGTTCTTTTTTTTTTTTTGCAATGAAGATGAATTTTTTTTTCGAAGTTCCTCACGGTTTCGACTGAAGACGTGGAATAATCGGGGAAATTAGGCCCGGAAAGCATCGATCCTAGGCTGCTGTCCGAGGTCGCGGAGACCCTTGAAGCTCGGCCTGAGTCCAAATCGTCGAACAACGACGTGCTAGACATACGATCTGTGCTCGGCCTATCCGAGCTTATGAACGATATATCAGATTCATATTCCGGCGGCCCGCCAAACATATTCCCGTTATAACCTCTTCCTCGAGAAAACGGCGACCTAAAATCCCACATATTAAAGAAATATTCAGACATGTTCAAGAATCTGTGTATTAATTCGCTGTAGTTTACTTTAGCAGATCGGACTCATCGGCGTTACTCTTCCGCGGCATTCGTTCTACAGCTCTCATACTAGGCAAAGGCCTCGGACAAGCAGCGGGCGATTCGGCTCTATTATTACCATTACTGTTAGACTTCTCTGACAACTGATGTATTTGAGACAACAAAGGCGAGTCGAAAGGAGCCAGACGAGAAGCATTCTTTACCGCCGAGATTTTCGTTTTCGATATCGTATAAACCTTGCAAAAATCCGGCGACCCCTTCGACACGGCGGTCGGAACATCCACCATCTTTAGTTTTCTGATACCCGAAAATAACACAAAGGAGAAGGAAAAGATTAAATTCCAAGTCTTAAAGAGGAGCTATATATATATATATATATATAATTAGGGTTTTAGACTATCTCTTCACTTGATAAAGCCGTGGCGGGATGAACCAAGAACTAAATTTTCGATAGCAGCGTGGGCGACGTATTCCATTATAGCCCTCGGAATATCTTGATCTTCGAGGGCAATGTCCAGGCATTGAATCTGCAATGGTAGGGTAAAATCAGCTGAAATTTATGAGGATCGAAAGCAAGAATGTCGAAATCTTTTTTAGGGTTTAACTTACGTTTTTACGAGTACAGTAGCAATGGAATGTTTGGAACAGATCGTTCGTTTTCTTTTCGACTATTTGCTTGCTAGGACAAGCATCGCCGTTCAGGCCATCTATGTCATAACAGTTTCCATCTGCGCCACCAACATGCATGTTCGACATATCAAGCTGATGAAAAAAAAAACTACAAAAATAAAACACATTTTCCTTCTTCGAAAGAAAGCTTATAACGCACTAGAAGATGTCGTCGACTTTTGAACATGAATTAGGATGAGAGCTCCGCCCCTCGTGAGGAGATTCGCAACTGCCCATTTAAGAGCGTTTTGGCTTCCTTTATCTCTGTCGATCGCCAACGCTATTAGGCCGTTTCGGCCAAGCTTTCCTCCATTGTTAGAATCGGCTTTACCATTTGGTAGCCACATAGCTTCATGCAATAAGAACTTAATAAACCTTTGTCGAGGGTTTCTTCTATAGATTCCTCTCGATCGATTCGATATTTATATACATACATATATATATATATATATATCTTCCTTATGTTGGATGGTGAGATGGGCCTCAGAATTTATTTCTTTTTTTGTGTTTTCTTACTTGTTTTTGCATTCAAGAACCCTTCAAGAATGTCAAGCCATTGAAGAAGTAGAGTTGATTGAAAGGTATGCCTACATTCTCTCGGTTTTTATTCAAAAACCACTATATTAATGGTTTAAATTCAATCTTGGAAATATATATATATATATATATATATATATATATTGTATATGAATTCGAAGAAAGAATATTCAAAAGGTCGCCAATCATCATTTTAAAAAATGCAATCTTTATCATTCAGACAAAACAAGATTACAAATAAGACATTACTCATCATCAGACCATCGCCCATCTTATATATTACATAAGTTTGATTATGTATATATATAAATATTGATTTTAATTATTACATATGCATTCCAATGGACCCTTGGAGCCCTTGGGCAAGCCACAGTCACCACATATACGAGTGGGCTGGTCACACCCTGTCGTCTTGGACCCAGTCTGATAGCACACGAAGTCACACCTTGCTGGCACGCATGGATATGGATCGATCACAACCACACGTTGCCCCGACGCCTTTGTCGGAAGATCGACGGCCATTAGAAACGCCGATGCAATGAAGAAGAATACTGTCGCTGCTTGCATCATCTTCTTCGACGCTCCTTCCATTTTTTTTTTATATTAATACTTTTTTTTTTCTCTCTCTTTTCTCTGTGTGTATCTTATGTGGGATGATGATATGTGTGTTCATGTACTATACGTATATATATATATATACATATGTAGATTATATGAATCTTCTCATTAGTAATATTATTGTTAAGATTTTATATTAATACTGTTGTTGAGATTATGTAATGTTTTCTTTTGACTGTAATTTCCTAATATATGATTGTTGTGAGTGTTGTTAACAGCTATATCCCGTGAGGAGATTCATAGCATATATAACTTACATAATTATAAAATCTTATTCAATGTCAAATAAACCTTAATTATATAACTATAGAGAGGCTACACACACACACACACACACATATATATATATATTCGAACTATAAGGTGTAATTTCCATATGTTCATGTCATGGTGATTATTCAACAGTATGGTCACATTTTCTTATTTAAAATAAAAAAAAATGAAAATAAAGATTACATGAGCCACTACATTATTTAATTTATTTTGCCACTATATATGTTGGTATTATTACATATTTGGTTCACCGACATCTTTCACATCTTAAGTCATTACAACATATATATATATATATATATATATATATATTATATCTCAGGTGGTTCAGTCATCACATCCTTGTAGGAATTATGGGTTCTCTATTGTAATATGCATGGACTTGGTATGATATAAATGGATGGGATTAATAATCTCGGTTGAAGCATGGATCATTCTATAATCGACTTGGAATTTGCTTCAAACTAAATGAAGTACAAAATATGCCTAAGAGGGGGGGTGAATTAGGCTTATAAAACTTATGGCTTTTTCTCCTTTGAAAATACCTTTCTTAAAGAAGATATCAATAAGACTGTAAAAATGGTTATCACTTGAAAAACAGAGCAGTATCAATGTTATCTCCTTTTTCTTTAAAAACGTTCCAAAGATATCACGTGGGTTTTTGAAAAACGTTTCGGGTTTGTCTCACAGAAAGTAAATGACAGAAAGTAAAGTGAGACAGGATTTTTATACTGGTTATATCCCCAACGGGGGTTTACTCCAGTCCTTGAGGTTTGTCCCTCAAGATTTCAAGTCAATCACTAAGATATTACCGTTTATGGTTACAAAGAGATTGACACCCTTACACAACCGAAGCACGATGAACACTAGACCACCTAGGCTGCTACACGCCGAGTTTCGTTCCACGTCGTTTCCCTGGGAATCACCACTCCCCGACTGGACACAGCTCGCTACCGAAGGACCCCCGAATCCACCGATTCTTTCCTTCGCGTGCAGAAGACTCCACTCGTGCCTCCTTGTGCGATCAACAAGTCCGAAGACAGATTTTCAGAAGGTTTCTAAAGGGTTATCGCTCAAGGGTATAGATTCGCAAATTTAAGCTCTAGCAGAACAACGAATAATTCGCAAGTTAACGCTCAATACTCAAAGGAATTCGTTCTTCAGCTCAATCGTCTTGTCTCTACCCTTGACGTGAAGTGATCCTCTTCTTATAGCCGATTATAGCTTCGTCACTCCACATAGAAAGTTAAGCACATAGAATATGCAAAGATATGCTCAGAAATAACGTGCATTAACTTCATAAGATCATGCCAAAAATAAGCCAATTAAGCACAACGGTCATGCATGATCTCTTACCATATTTACAGGAACTACTTACCACGCATGGTGATCTCATCCGATTCAAAACACATTCCATATATAGTTCCAGTCAGCATCTTACCATTATAAGCCCAATCAATCAACTACTTTCCATAATATGAAAACCAATACGCACAAGGAAAGATATGTAATTGATCTTCTGATTCTTAAGTCAATCAAGATGCATTCAAACGGATATCTCATGAAATTCTTTCCTAAAATAGATTGATCTCGTATACAGCTCATATATCACATTTGACAGAATATATTTTCCATATATAGCACACAGTGTGATTCCATTCATGTCACAGAATGATTCCATATATAACACACGGAATTTCCATATAAGCACAGTGTGACATGTGAGATATCAATGAATACTTTATTCCTAAAATAAACAGAATATCATATATTCCATGTAGAGCATAACAACTTTCCATATTTAGCACATGATGATATTCCATTCATACGAAACGTTCATATCCAGGTGATCACTATAATATTCCAGTAATGCACAAGATCACATATATTCGACTATCTATTAATTAAACCACATTTAAGCACTTAGTCGAATATTCGTACATACTTAAACATCATAAATCATACATATCGAGTTTTCTAAGTTGTACCCCCCATTTTACATAATTATTTGGAATAATCAAAACTCTCATAAGCATAGGACCAAAAAGGTCAACACTAAACTTAGCTAATGGAACTACTTAAAAAATATAAATATATAATTGATTATTAAATTAATTTTATTCCTTGAGTTTCTAGAAATATCCACACACACACACACATATAATATTATTCCCTTAATTAAAGCCCTCCACCTTTCTAATTTAATTTTTTTTTCTCAAACTTGGACCACTTGTGACAGTAGGAGAAAACATTATCAACGCATTTATATTGGAGGGCTCTAAACCAATTCTTGATCTACATTCATCCTAACACACACCTTCTTAGTGTGTGTGTATGTATATATATATATATATACAAAGGACCATCTCTATCCACTGGTCCACAGAGTCGTTGCCCACACACTGCACCAAATTTAAAGAGAATTAATGCAATAAATTAACCACAGCAGATAGATAGATATCTTACAGGCGGGTTGTTTCCAACCTACATGATTGGTTCATCATTCTTTCTTTCTTTCTTTCTGGGATTATCATTACAATAATGGGATTCAAGAGTGCACCCCTTCTCATACATTTATGTATCTTCATTGTCGTTTCTTCGAACAATGTTGTAATGATGCAGACTACTATACCGAAAGAACAAGAACTAGATCGTATAGATAGGCTTCCCGGCCAGCCGGCAGTGGAGTTCTCGCAGTTCTCGGGATATGTTACGGTGAACGAAGAGCACGGCCGTGCTTTGTTCTACTGGCTGACAGAAGCTGCAACTTCGCCGCTTGAAAAACCTCTTGTTCTTTGGCTCAATGGAGGTGATTTACTATCTACTTATTCTTTGTTTTCTCTTTTAATATATATATTCTTTGTTTATTTTTGTTTCCTTGCATTTGTGTGGTTTAGAAGATGGCGATGAAACAGGCAATAATCATACATAAACATAAAGGGTTTGTAGTTTAACTATTACACAAGGGTTTTGTCCATGTGTTTAGTGTTTGAAAGTACTAGGAATTAGCATGACATCTATATATGTGTGTATATATATATACACATTATACATACTCGGATTTTCATCCCACCGACGCGGGTTGAACTTCTTATATATATATGTGTGTGTGTGTGTGTGTGTGTGTGAGCGAAAATTAGAAGCCATACATGAGAGAAGACTTGTATAAATTCTCTAAATAAATGTTTATAGTTGAAATGTCACGTCTTACTAAGACAAAGAGTGCGTATATATTCCTGGCGAGATTCCATTCCCTCTTATAAATACCAAGAAACGTTGATAGCAAACAAACCCCAATCTTTCCTTCTGTTAATTGCATGTGTGTGAAGGAGTGAGCCCCTCAATTGCATGTCACTTCAGACAATTATTCATGAAAAAAAAAAAAAGAGAGATCAGTTTATATATATGTATTTTATTTGTGCATTAATAATACCCTTCTATTGGAAACTCGTGACTGTCATTACATTCTATGGAAAGTAACTGGACAGAAGAAAAATGGCTTTTTGTTTGTGTTCCTTAGTTGGGACAAAACGTAGGGAATGGAATAAAAAGATTTGTACTCATTCTATCTTTTCGTGTTATTCTTCTGTGTCACCTTTTTGCAAAAACATGTGCCATTCCTCAGAATTCAGCATCTTCTCATACCCTATCTATTCAGACATGATAATTGAGTAGTTATAAAGTCATATGGATTAAATGCACAAAAGATAATAATAATAATAATAATAATAATAATAATAATAATAATAATAATAATAATAATAATAATAATAATAATAATAATAATAATCATTATGTGCACGCGTCTGAGGAGAGGAGAACTTCATCATTGGCATTGGTGGTGCTAGTTGTAATTAATTGAGATTGAAGAAGCTGTTAATTTATTAAACCTTGATAGTTTGGAAGTTGCAAAAGGTAATGAATGGGTAGATGGGAATAACTAAGACATCTCTGTACATTAACTATGCTGTCTGAAAAACACTGTCCAGTTTGAATATCCTAAAATAAAGGAAGCAATTAAATTTAAAATATCTTTCTTTATCAAGAATATAACATGGTATTGTCCCCACTGGTTTGGCCTAGTAGCTGAGGGCAGTATCCACTGGTTTGTCGTTCTGGCGTAAGCCCATAGCCCGACAATGTTAGGATACCTCGGGAAAGAAAAAAAAAAAAGACAAGGTATTGAAAGTTTGCAATGGTGTCGTGCAGGACCAGGATGCTCGTCGGTTGCGTACGGAGCATCGGAAGAAATAGGGCCGTTTCGAATCAACAAGGGCGGGTCGTCTCTCTATTTGAACAAGTACTCATGGAATAGAGGTACTATGATAACAGAAGAAGGGATTTTGATCACCTATTATATGATATGTCATCTTAAGCTAGACCATAGAAAGAATTGATTCGATCTTCTTCGATGTTTTCGTGCTTACAGTGGCGAATATACTGTTTCTCGAGTCGCCAGCTGGCGTCGGTTATTCGTACACTAACACGAGCTCGGACCTGAAGGATTCTGGGGACAAAAGGACAGGTATAGATAGATCAGACATACATACGAAAATCCAACTCATTACATAAGGGAATGATAGTAATAACCCTATATTGAAACCTCGAAATCAACTCGGTATGTCCATGTCTCGGCTTTTAGAGTATCATAACAGAATCCTTACCTGAAAGGTCGACTTTTCATGGCACAGCCCAGGATGCTCTTGTTTTCCTGACGAGGTGGATGTCCAGATTTCCGCAGTACAATTACAGAGAATTCTACATTGCAGGAGAGAGTTACGCAGGTAGACAAAATACCAGCGACATTTTTTTCACCAAGCATTAGAAAAGTATCGGCTAAGTTTAGACAATTGTTTTCGACGTCAACAGGGCATTATGTTCCACAGCTAGCAGACAGAATTTACGACTATATCAAGAAATTTTCTCATCCCATCATCAACCTGAAAGGATTCATAGTAAGCTTTATTTCTAGTCACAATCATAGTGTAATGGTAGAAGAAAATGGATGATATTCGAACACACATGCAGGTTGGAAATGCAGTGACTGACAACTACAATGACAACATAGGAACCGTAACATACTGGTGGAGCCATGCGATGATATCAGACAAAACGTATAAATTGATACTACAATCATGCGATTTCAGACAGCAGGAAACTTCTTCCAAATGCGACGATGCATTAAACTATGCGATGGACCATGAATTCGGAGACATTGATCAGTACAGTATCTATACGCCATCGTGTAAAGCGGCGAAGGATGACAAAGAAAGACGTTACATAAGGCTTAAGAACAGCCTTATACCCATAAGATTCGCAGGGTATGATCCGTGCACTGAGAACTACGCAGAGAAGTACTACAACAGGCCAGATGTACAGAAAGCCATGCACGCAAATACAACGGGGATTCCATATAAATGGACAGCTTGCAGGTTATTCTATTGAGCTTTAGGCCTTACTATTATTATGTTCTTCAAATTACTTCTAATGCTTAAAAGAGACACATTTATATAACAGCGACGTACTGATCAAAAACTGGAAGGATGCCGATGTTACAATGCTCCCAACCTACAAAAAGCTGATAGCTGGTGGGCTCAGAATATGGGTGTTCAGGTATTACACTGCATCATATTCCATATCCTAGGACATGTTAGACAAGAGCTCTTCGCGATATTACAACTAAGGTGTTTATCAATATAATGCAGTGGTGACACAGATTCAATCGTCCCAGTGACTGCAACAAGATTTTCCCTGAGCCATCTCAATCTAAAGATTCAAACCCCATGGTATCCATGGTACTCAGGTGGCCAGGTGAGTATACATACACAAAAATGCATCCTACACATACGACATTACATTCATTTAGAAAATAGTTGCCTGGGTTTTGAACCTTAGGGCATCATCTACGAGTTTGGCATGTTATTGAAACCCATTCATCATTTTCCCAATGTGAGATTAAACCTCAAAAACAATAGAATAACTAACACTTACCTTATTACGAATATGTATTACAGGTTGGGGGATGGACTGAGGTTTATGATGGATTGACATTTGCCACGGTTAGGGGAGCAGGACACGAGGTTCCTTTGTTTCAACCCAAGCGAGCTTTTATTCTCTTTAAGGCGTTCTTGTCCGGAAAAAACTTACCAAAATCTTGAAAGCTTGCTAAAAGCAGAGTGCCAAAAGAAATGCTACTGGTTAAGTAGTGTTAAATTGAATTATTACAAGTTCTTATGATGGAGAAGTAACCATATAGTAGAGTAATTCGATGTCAACTGTATTTAAGTAACTAGACTACCATTCTTTATCAAACTCAAGACTTACATAGTTTGTATGTCTAAAGCCATTCAGGTTATAACTTATAGCTATTTGCTAGGGTCAGTTGAACTAGTTTTATTAAACACAATATACACAATCGTTTTACTTGTAAGAGCTTAATGAACCATACTAAACAAAATAAGGAATATTAAACTTCAAGACATATAGTGTAAAAAAAAAATTGCAACAACGATCAGCTTCAAACACTAAAATGTTCTCATGCAGCTGACAATAAACTATACAGTTTGTTATGCACGTTCAATGGATCGCAAGTTATTGTGTAACCAATGCCTTATGATGCAACATGGAGGAATTTTATTCGGACAAAAAATTCTGAAAATTCGTTTACTATGGAAAGGTCATATCTCTGTGTTTCTCAATATTTGTCAGTTCTATTTAATTCTATGCATTGTATGGTTTGAGACAGACAGAACATTCCATGCCCCAGCAGAATAATAAAACCACCCAACGCCTAAATGAAAAAACACAATATATCAGATGATACAACTCTTTTATGAAGAGTGTTGGTCAACAGGCAAGGAATAGGTTTGAGTACAAAACATTGTGGACCTTACATGAACAAAGCCGCATATAGATGGTAGCCAGCATGTAATCTAATACAACATACATTTTCTGATGAAGCACAAAACTGAAGTTCATGAATGTGGTGGTCATTGCTTGAACCCCTCGCTAAGGCCTGGAGGCATTCCCATGCTTTGAGCAAGGTCAGCCATTCTTTCCTTCATGGCCTGAAAGAGTATAAGGAAGTAAAGTTACAGAGCAGTTCAATTATTAAAAAAAAAAACATAAAGATTCAAAAGGCATTGCACTATTTATTCTACATTACAAACAGAATTCCATACAATGACACTCTTCTGATGTGCATCTTTGTAAGCCTCGGTGACCAAAAGGGAAAGTTTCTGCAAAAGAAGACGACGTAAAAAGCGAATTCTAGTCAACAAATAGTTCACTCACCAAAAAATTTATCAATTAGAAACATGAATTCTCATGACGTCAGAACGTGGTGTTGGTTACTGAGATAAAGAAAGCTAAACAAGGTTTTTAATGCCAAAAAGCTACTTATAGAGCACTCACGTCTGGTCCCAACTCCATTGCAGCCTCCGTAATTTCAGTGCGAACAGGTTGTTGATTCCCAGATAGTGTTACCTGAATAGATCGTTTACTTAGAAAGTCTTATCAGTCCACCAAATCTGATAGGGAAGACTTTATTAGAAAATTTCTAGCATATCAATGAAGTTATAATTTTTGTTGACTGCAAATCCCTAGCAATATTCGATCAATTATGATAAGGAAATAGCAGAAAGTGTCCATTCGAACACACAAGCAAGACCATCAAGAAAACCAGTCAGTCCACAGTATATAATATTTCTCTGGCGATTCATTTAAATGTTTTCATTCGCTCAAACGTCTTTCATTCAGATGCTTCTAATACTAAATGAGATAACCATACCTTAACAAGCTCTCCTTCACAGTAACCATCAAATTCTGCTCTGTAAAAGAAATCGAAACGCAAAACAAGTGAATTTTGATGCAAGAGATGGGGAACTGATGAATAACATAGAAAGGCACTGATCATACGCAGCAAGCTCCTTTTGCACTTTCACTGCCTCGACCTGGACGACCATCTGTGCCTTCTTCACTGTCTCGTATAAATTTTGCATATTTCCCAGAAATCCCGCCTGTATTCGGTTATCGATGAAAGAGGAACGAGCTTAAGGTATAATAACCCAGTATTGACAAAAATGATGGTTTCAGCAATAACAGGGCTTTACTATAGTAGATAATTACTTTTGTGGACATGCGGACCTAGGGCCTTACCTTCGAATTAGAATCGTCACTCTTTTCATTGTTGTCCGTTTTCCCCCCAAACAGACAGAAAATTAGAAGAGGTTTACGTTTTTTAAGACACTTCTGGTTATCGGACCAAGACAAAAAGCACGTTCCAACTGGACCTGTTCTAGCATTCAATCTGTCTGAATACAAAAAGGCACATGATAAAGCAACAGAAAATAACAATTCAGTTAGACTTATAGAAGTAACCTGAAGCTGAAACCATTGACAATCAGCAGACGACTTTGAAGAATGAAAGCGATATTCAGGTTATTTCCATCATTTCTAAACTGAAACCGAGGGCGTGAAAAAAAGGAAAGTGAAGGCGATAGTCTTAAGACTTCATAGTTCGTAATAAATATCTCTGGATTCAAAGCATGCTTCTGGAAACCTATGCGTAACTAGAGGAGTGGTGTAACATACTATGGGTTAAAAAACCCAGAATCTATCAAAATCCTAACTTGCACAAACATAAATGTATGATTGCAAACACATAGCAGAATCCAAATTAAGCCACGCCATCGTATAAAAAAAAGCTGATAAACAGGGTCCGTTCTTAGCTTCCACAGTTAATATTTAATCCTAGAGTTAACGCACACTACTAAAACAGATAAATTGAGAAACATCAGCTCAGCTGATTTCAAGAGTGCGGAAACATAGCACGCACGCGCACGCACGCACAAACAAACAGCCAATCGAAGGCTACACCATATAATGCAGTTACGAGGATCATAAAACAACAATAAATTGATTAGCTTACTCGAGGAGCCAGCGATTGAGGTGGATTTGGGGAATTGAGAGGAAAAAGTGCCGATTGTTGAAGCCATTTTTCACGCACAAACACGCAGTCAGCTGTGGATAGAGTAGTAGAGTAGTAGTAGGTATCGTATCTTTATGTAGTTTATATCAATATTTAAATCATTTCTTTACTAAAAGCAATTACATTTTAGCGTAACGCTTCTCCTACTCTCTCACGCTTTCTCTAATTTCCTTTTATTTCCAATTTTTTTATTTTATTTTATTTTATTAAAAAAAAAACAGAAATATTTTTAAAAGCTACTTAGAATTCCATTCCTAAATATTAGTTTAGCTGAGCTTTAGTCGAGTCGAATGGACTCATCTTTCGCCCTACTTTCAGCTATTTAGCATCAGTTCAAACAGAAATCAAATGTAAGGATTTGGAGCAATAACAACACAACTTCAAACTAACTTCAGCATTTCACCAAAAGCTAACATCAAACCAAACACTCTAAAGATCTATCAAGTGCTTAGCTTCACTGCATCATCGATCAAACCATTCTCCTCGCTAGCGACAACCATGAAAGCCCACCAATCTTCTTCCTTAATCATGTCAACAAGCTCGGAACCCATTGCTCTAACTTCGTCTCCTTCGCTCTTCAACTTCTCTACGTTCAGATCAGTAGCACCATCGTCCTTCGACTGTCCCTCACCTTCTTCACGGATAGCGTCAGCAATGGATTGGCTGCCATCTTCTGCAACTATAGATTCTTGGTTGTTCACTGCCGGTAAGGCAGAGTTTTTCATGCATAAGGACCGTCTGGTTCGATCTCTGCTCTGAACCTGCCTCTTGTGCTTTCTCCCCGCCTTGTGAGTGTTCATTACCTTCTGAGAGAAAGTGCCCACCCCGCATATCTCGCACCAGAATTTGTACCCTTTATCGTTTGCCATTACATCCCCGTCTTCCTCGGGGTTTTGAGGCTGTCCCGCCGCCTCGTTTGTCTTAAGATCTTTTGGGTCTCCGTTCTTATGTGATGTTTCCGATTGCAGACCCTCTTTAGTCTCATTCTTCTCCAAAGGTAGAGCTTTTGCAGATAGCGTTTTTTGGATGGGTTCGGTGGTTTCTTTCTGGGCCTGAAGCTCAGCGCCGTGATTCTTGCGGGCACTTTCATATCTCAAAGCTTCTTCGTTGGCCTTGTGTTTCTCTCCGCGGAGATGCTCTTCAAGGCCTTGTTTACTAGTGCCGCTGAATAGACAGAGCGCACAGCTCCAAGCCTCTTTGGCTTTGATTTTCGAACAACTACCGCTAGTCTCCGCTCCGTGTGGTGTCTCGGGAGCCTTCCTCTTCGATCCAGCTAGGTTTTCAACGGCCGGTTTTGGCTGCCAGAATTGAACTGGATATCAAAATTAGGAATAAATGATCAAATTAAATAACGAGGAGCACCGTGTTCTTACCAGCAAGAATGGTAAGGTGGGCTTAACCTCCTCCGATGTTCTGAGATCTGTTTCCACTCGGGGTAATAAATCGTTCTCGCATTGATATTTCGAACCATCACACGACATTACAGTTTTCTCCTCGAAAGGCCTTCTTTCCGATGACCCAGACCTAGTGAGAGGGAGCCCCAAGGGACAGAGAAAGTCGCGCCTCGGAGACGAGCGGAGTGGAAGAAGACCGTGGCTGTTTCGTTGCTCGATCATCAGCTCGTATCTCACTGCGGCTTCGAGAGCACGCCTCCTCGCAACCTCGGACATCAAGACCTCCTCTCTGATCCTTTCTCTCACCATCTCTCTTAGGACTCTGCTGCGCATGTCTTGAGGAGGGTGGTGGTAGCTTGGGTAATGGTAAGGAAAAGGACTATGCCGAAGACTGAGTTGACGAGGATGATCGGCGAAGAGTCCACGCTCGATTTGATCAGCCGTTTCTGGCACCATGGAGCCACCTGGAAAAAAAAATCATAATTTTTTCAACAAAAAAAAAAAAAACAAAATGTCGAGGTCAAACGATTTTCTGCAGAAATTAACAACGAAATAAAACCAAGAGTGCATCCGTACAGAGGCAGACACAATCAGCTGCCTACCACACATGAAAAGAAACGCAGAATCCAAAATAGAACAAAGTCCCAAATAAGCAATACAAAAGACTTCGATTCTCAGAGCATTCTTCAAAATCGTTTCACCGCGACACAAAACACATAAACAGACAGCTGAAAATTCTCAAAAAAAAAAAAAAACAAGATTACATACTTCGAGGAGTTGATTCACGGAGATGGTTGCAAGGAAGAAAGTGGTCTGACTCTGAACCCTGCCGCCATTGATGGATCCTTCGCGAACTCCAGTCCATGTTTTAATCTGTAGAGGATGAAAAATGTCCCTTCTTCGATGGCATATATATAACGGACGAAGAAGAAGAAGAAGAAGAAAGAAGAGAAGCAGTAGGGTTTATGGAGTGTGTCAGGCAATGGTGGATGTGTGCCAAGCCAAGCCAAGTCACGTTAATAATGTGATTAGACATTTTTCAAATGACATTCAATGGCTAATTGCACTATACACCCTTGTAATTATGCTTTATTGCAAATCATCTTGTTGTAATTATTACAAGTGGGCCAACAGGGCCAGGAAAGACATATAGCCCAATAGTGAAATAGCCCATTAATTTGGGCCCAATAGCATGCCACTGATTGAATTAAACGTGCCAGCACGATTTAGCGCTTTATGTGACGACACTGTTTCTCCACCTATCAGACTGAAGTCCTGGAGATTTCTGAAAATCAAGGAATACAAAGTAAAATCAGGCGAAGATAAAAGCTTTGGATCACTGAAGGTAATGGCGACAAGATGCGAGCTGCTGTGCGAGATCGTGCTGGCGATCTTATTGCCACCGCTGGGAGTCTGTCTTCGTCACGGATGTTGCTCTGTAAACGAACTATCCATAAGTCAACTCAGATAGCTTCAGAATTTGGTTTTGGATTGATTGATTGATTGATTGACTTCTTTTTTTTTGGCAAAAATGTGTTTTTTTTTTTTTGGCAAAAATGTGTTTTTTTTTTTTGGCAGTGTGAGTTTCTCATTTGCTTGGTGCTGACCATATTGGGGTACATACCTGGAATAATTTACGCACTGTACGCTATCGTCTTCATCGATCGCGATAGGTTCCGTGAAGATTACTACGATCTCGCCTAGGACAGAGGCCGTCTGTTGCAGCAGCTAGCTGACTGTGCTGTCTTCTTGTCTGAATCGATCGTCGAGGTGACTCAGGCATTTAGCTGGTAATAGTTTACTGTTTCTCATGAATTTCGATCATGTTTGAGTGGATTTTATTGTGTTGTGCTACTGGAAATAAATGGAATGTGATATTGTGTTGTGTTTGTCATCTCAATGAGTTTGCAAGGCTTTGCTAGAGTAGAGGCTAGCACAGAAGATTTGTTGTTTAATCTTAGAATCTCATCAACACTAGCTGATACTTCCTTTCCCTTTTTTTTTCCCTCCATTTTTAGAGGGCTCTAAGCCTAAGAGAAGCGAGATAATTTAATAAGAAAAGGCGACAATGAAACAAATAAATATACAGTCCAGCCGCGAGAAAAAGGGCTGGCAATCAAAGTAGGCGAGAAGTCTCAGTAGCCAAGGCATTGAGCCAAGCTGGTTTCATTTGTAGTATATGAGTCTTGAGGCTGTTTTCTTCCACCTGATAAAAAATGCAGTAGAAAGTGAGATTTTATTTCCATACCTCATCAGTAGTAGGATTGAAGCGATGATGAATTGATGGTCAAGAACTGAGAGAGATTTCATGGTGGTTTGAGGTGGTTGGTACCAAAGAAACGATATCATGGGATGAAAAACAGTTGAGGGACGAATCATTTTCGAAGGAAGTAATATAGGCTTTGCACTTACCTGGCTTGCATTGGTAGAACTCAGAAGTAATTTGCATTCATCAATCATCTCTCTCTCGTTAGCTGATAAGCTCGCAAGCTCAGACGCCAAGCTGCTTATCGCCTCCACCTGTATATACCATGCCATAAAAAAGTTCCCTTTATTACAGAGTAACTGAAGAGAAGCAGATGATATATCTCACCAGTGGAAGTAAGAAACTCATGGAGGATCCCATTTCCTGCATTACATCAGCAGCAGAGCAAATGGCTGCCTTAACTCTTTCAGTGTCTCCCTGGATAAATATTACATGAATTTTGAAACGTCTGCGAATGTTAATTATCAAGAGCATCATTTAGTTTCCCTCCTACCTTTGCCCCTCCAGCAACGGGGATTTGGATGGTGCTGGCTTGTAGATCTTGGATGGCTCGGTTTATCGAGTTAGCATGGTCCGCCTCGATTGCAGCCCAGTCGTCCAAGAAAATCCACTGTTGAGAAAACATGTAAGAACATAGGCACACGAACTAGGGTATTTCAGACGAAGGCTCCCATATAAGGAACATATGGAAAGAAAAGAAAGATGAAGACATTACTTGAGTGTTCAGAACTGAGTAAAGCTTCAACTTCATCCTCAGATGCTGGAGAAGATTCCTTTTCTCCCTCACAGACTCCTGAAGATCTACGATCATCGTCCAAACACCGTACAGAAATTTCTGTAGGGACGAAAATCGACGTCATGGCCTAATAAGGTAAGCATGAAACAGAGCACTAGAAGTTCAACTACTCAAGATCATCACTAGCATTTCTCTAGTGGTTAAAAGATACGCGTCGTAAGAAATCCAACCAACAAAAAGACTATGGCACGCATGGATGACCACAAAATTGGCACTAAATATAAAAGGATCGAAAGCCCTTGAAAGCGCAGTTCAAAACTAAAATATCCGGAAAAAAAATAAAGAAGTCAAAAGATAAAGACAGTCGCGAACCTCCGCATTCAGCATCTGATAAGATGTGGCAGCATCAGCTTGCGCATTAGCAAATCGCCACTGCAAGTGCCTATTATACAAGAGCCGTAGTTGATGGACGTCCTCGATGTGATTCGCAGCCTTTTGTCCTTGCTTAATATCCGCGATAAAGCTAAGAACAGAAGCCTTACCCTGACCATGAGGCTGTCTGGAGGGACTCGACGGTCTTACACGAGCAGGGCTCGGTCCTCTCGATGAAGAACTAACAACCTTCCCGACTCTCACTGGACTGACCCCTCTGGTTAAAGAAGGAGACGAAGGTCGATGTGCCAATCTCGTTCGGTCGGATGAGCTCGAAGAACTGGGCCTTTCCATCCTTAATGAAAAATCATCCACTGATTTTCTTACACTCACATCATGAGACATCTCCATCAAGAGATCGCTTGAAGATTTCTCCAACGGTCTAGTGGCTCCATCTAGAGATAGTCTCCTTGCAGAGGGGGTGACCATTGCAGGGCGAGAAAAAGATGAGGCCTTGCTTTTCTTGTCCGTCAAGTCGATGCTTCTATTCATGGCACTCGAGGAAACGATCCCGCTTGCTCTGCTCGGCCATTTATGCTGATCGACCAAACGAGAACGCAGACCATACACGGGCTTTGCATTCTCTGTTTGATCAGAAGCAGTCTTTCCTTTCATTGGACTTCTCTTCCTCTCTGGCGTAGGCTTCCTCGAAGCAGATGCAGATGTTTCAACCAGCCTACAAGACGATGACCTCAAATTCCGGTCAGAGATTGTCGGGGAAATGGGTTTTTCCTTTTTACTGACCGGGACAGAAATTGCATCAGATTGAAAAGATACGCTCAAGCTACGCATTGTAGACAGCCATAATGCCTCGGGCAACTTATTGCCTGCTGACTTTCTTGATGCTGACAAGGTTTCGGAATTTGTGTCTTGAACTGGGGTTGATGTAGGTACAGGCGATGATGGCCTCGAAGGCCGTTTCCTTTCGACGGAAATAGACTGTCTTGTCCCACGCATGGTTGAGGTCGATGATGTCCGATTGGGAAGGGGTGAAGGGCTTCGTTTTGAACGATCGGCTGAAGATGGTGTTGGCGACTTATACCTAGAACTAACTTCTTTAGTTCTGGCGGGGCGTGTGGTTCCATTCTTGTTTTCGGCTGGAACGAGCGGTCGCCTTGTTGAACTTGAAGTAGGCTTCTTTCGTAGCTTTTGTTCTAGCTCATTCGCATCCATCAAAACCATGCAAATTAGCCCACATTGATCGAACCTTCAGACGCTAAAACAGCAATCAACGTTAGCTGCTTTCGGTAATCTTTTCAATAAATTTCAGACTAATCTGCAGATTAATTACACCAAACCCTCCAAAGTTGATCTTTTTTCAATCTTGCTGTAATACCTGCCAGAAAAATTATGATTGGCCGAAAAAGTAAGAAGCTAAAGACTCGAAAATGGAGTAAAGCAAGAACAATGCACAATGAAGAAAGGGGAAAGATGCTCAAAAGAACACATCTTTACAGCTACTCAGATCTGAAACATGATTGAATCTTGACATTCTAACTCAACAATAACAAATGGGCCTTCGATGAAGATCGAACTCAGCCGAAAGTATGGCAGATCATCCCATCATAAATAAAAAAAGGACCTAAATTAAAATCAGTAAGAAGAGTAATGGGCACAGAGAAATGGGAGGAGGTTTGTGCAGGATAAGAACTCTACTCTCTTGCTTCAGCTTTTGCAATTATATTCTATTTCTGTCTTTCTTTTTTCTGGTCCCCAACCTTTTTGTCTTTGCCTAGTTGAATGCCATGGTTGGCCGTGTTGGCCGTGTTAGAACTGCTGCATATGCAGCCCACATAATGCCCAAAAAACAGATGCACATTGTACCAAGAATACTCACATTCACAGCCCCTAGTCCATGCTCCTTGTTTTCCCCACACAACTCCTTTTCATGAAAGGGAAATTTCCCAAATTTTATATCAGCATTAGTCTCTCTCACTCACTCAGACACACACAAATCTTACAAGGAAGCACATACTAGTAAAACTCCTCCTTTTACATAATCCTCAGACAGTTCAAATTAGAGAGATATGGCTCTAACAATCAAGTACTAAGCTATTTCAAGCAAAAGACAAAAGAATTTGAGCAATCATAGTTCATCCCCATGAATTCACAGTACCCAAAGAACACACACAAGAAAAAGAAATGATTATCATTACTTCAAGACTGATTGAAACCCAGAATTTATGCAAGAAAATACAGTACCAAAATTTGACTTTTCTGCGATTTCTTGATATTGGTGAAGGAACAATTATCAATATAAATGGGTAGTTCTATTACATATAATAAATACACATTCATATATTAACTCAATTAAGTGCACTGCATCAATAAAAAAAAACCCAATCATCTGCCCCTTTGTCAGTCCTTGTACCTAATCTCGCCTACGTTTCTTGATATCAGGCGTAATAATCTCCATAAAACAAGCTTCACTTCAGATCAATCAAATGATGCAATAAATAGAGCTTAATATCCTCACCTTTTCAGATTCGCTGGTTCGTCGGACCCATAAAAGCATTCAAAAATTGGGATCTTCTTTTCAGATCAACGGTATCTACGGTAAGATCTTTCTTGTAGATGATCCTTCGTATACGTTTTTGTTTTGTTGCAGAATTTGATAAAAAATAAAAATAAAAATAAAAAAGAAATAGTAAATATTACCATTTAATTAACGTACAAGGAATAAAGAGCAAGTTGACGGTTTCTTTCGCGCCACCTAATAAATTAATTAATGACCACTTTTACACTTTTAAATTAGGCGTAGTTTTTTTTTTGTTTATCATCATCATTATTAAATGGCAAATTGCGGGAAAGAACTTCATAATAAAGTTAGTAATTTTCATTAGGCGAATACTATATTGTAATTATGTAATAAATATGTCCCATCATTAAAAAGTTCGATTTAATTTCTTTTTTTTTTTTTGTCTTTTATCGAACCAATTTTAATCGGTTTTAAAGCCCAAAAAAAAAAACATTGTAATGGGCACTATTCCTTGACCAATGTCAAAATCCGCAAAGGCTAGGCTGCTTTTTTTAGATACTGCCAATCAAGAAAAACAAAAGTACACGCGCGTACGCGCCGCCGTGATAAGATTAAGAGAGCCGTCGGAGAATCGGCTATTTATCAATTCAATGCCTGTTTAGTTTCATAAACGATTATTTATTATGGGAGTTGTCAAAGACGGTTCGGTTTCTGGAAACCTACCGAGTACTGAAGCTAGCAGCAGCAAGGCCTTCGCGGTGAATTACCCAGGTTATCCCTCCACGATTGAACGAGCAATCGACACTCTTGGGGGCGGCGAAGGACTAATTAAGGTTCTTTGATTCTTGTTTCTTGAAATCGATGTGATTTATATGCTTATCCTGCTTGATGAGAGTTTTAAAGCAAGATTCTCTATAATAAAGTAGACGAACAAGTTGTAGAAGATTATCGTAATAATAATTTGAGTAGGGTTGGCTTTCTAGTATATGAGGTTCGTTGGTAAGTGAAATGAGCTTGACTTGCAGAACACTTATGTTTTCATTTGTTGGTTCTGTTTTATGTGTGATAATGGAGCAGGGCTTTTGAGTGTTGCCTAACTCAGGTTTCTTTTCATGGAAGAATAATAATTATGCCTTCTTGGGTTACACTTGAATGTCTTCAAAATCATTATTTCGGTTTGCAATCTTTCTTTTTTCAGGCTCATGCGGAGAAATCGAACAAGTTGGAACTACGTTTTCGACCTGAAGATCCATACTCACACCCGGCCTTTGGGAAACTTAGACCCTGCAATAATTTTCTGTTGAGAATTTCCAGAAAGAAAGTTAACGATGGTCCAACTATCAACTGCCTTGACAAGAGTAATTTAACTCCAGAATCAGCAGAAAGTACTAGACATGTTGTTAGACCTGAATGTGAATCAAGTTTATCTTCGTCGGAAGTTGAAGACCATAAAAAGGATGGACATCAAGAGCATATTCATGCTGATATTGTTGCTACAGTTTCTGAGGCGTATCACTTCAATGGTTAGTAGATCCGTTCCAAAAACATACATTTTTTGCGATGTAGTTGGTCTTCTCGCTTTATGTTCGTTCTATTCACTCTTTGATTTTTTATCTTGAAGGGATGGTGGATTACCAGCATGTTATTCCTGTTCATGCTGATGCTGCACGCAGAAAGAAAAGAAATTGGGCTGAAGTAGAACCTGAATTTGGTCAGTTGCATACTTAGATTCAGAATTTGACGTGAATTCTTATTCCCCCCGCCCCCTTTCTTACATTATTCTTTATTGTATTTGTAGAGAAACGAGGTCTAATGGACGTTGATCAGGACGATTTAATGATTTTGGTCCCTCCACTTTTTTCAATTAAGGATATTCCAGAAAAAATGGTGTAAGTGACTCAGCTTGATTGGCACTTTAATGGTATCTGGTCAGGAGATTACTCTGTCCAATGTGGGGTTTATTCCTCTTCTCGAAAATATGTTATAACTTATATGGCAAACGTTGGGGCTCGTGGCTCTTAATTTTCCAATTAATTAGATTTAATATGCATAAGTAATTTAAAGCAACTTTGTATTTATTTGAAACTCTTCCATTGCTGCATTCTTTTGACAAACTATTGGCGTGATTTAGTTACGATATCACTCTATGTCCTCTACTTTTCAGTTTTATTGAACTCCTTACTGGAAGACGCCTTGTGATAGTACACACTTACTTACGGTACCGAAGGATTTTTGTGTGTGTGTGTGTGTTGACCTTCTCAACATTTATTTGCAGTTTAAAATCATCAACAGACCAGAGTATTAAAAAGAAACACGAAGCCATTCAGCCTGAACAACCCCATGGGGAGGTAAATGCAAGTTTTTGGATTCATAGTAATTATTTGGTTGTTTTAACATGTTTTGTAAAGTAAACACAAACCAGTATATGTTTCTTGCTAAATAGTTTTCTTCGTCGTGTTGGCTTATATCTTCTACGTGTGAGCGGTACCTTATGTTTTATGCAGATGGAGATAGAGCAGTGTCTTGCTATTGATTTCAGCATCAAAGATATCCTCATTGTCTCCATCAGAGTGGTTGTGTCTTTCATGTTATATATCATAATTTGCTTGTAGGAAATATTTCTTAGTTGATCATACCGGCAATCTATGTTATCAATGTACCATTTTTGTATGTGTGATTAGGTGTCAATATTATGTTATAGTTTGACTTGACATTCACACAGATTCCTAAGAAAGTTAACTGGGAAAATTCCGTTCCGAGGGACTCAGACCTATGGCGGTGGCAAATGGCCATGTGTGAACTGTTTGACGAGCGCCCAATATGGCCAAAAAGCTCTTTAGCCGAACGCTTGCTAGAGCGAGGACTGAAGATTGGGAATAACGTGCTCAAGAGGTGTCTTCGATGTCAAAGTGATATTGTTTTACAAAACTAGCAATTACCAAAGAGTCAAAACTTCTTATGCAAGTCCATTTCCGTTTTTTAGGCTCCTATTTATAGCAGGATATTACTTTAGAAATGGACCATATCGAATGTTCTGGATCAGAAAAGGTTATGATCCTCGCAAGGATCCTGAATCTCGCATGTAAGTCAACTCTCTCTCTCTCTCTATATATATATACATATCTCCCGTGTGTCTTTCTTTACTGCTGTAAAAAGTATTCTTGAAGTTCTTTAAGCGTTATAATTTATATTGCTTGTCATATGCAAACCTGCCACTGCGGAATTCTTACGCTTTTGCAACAGATATCAGAACATTGATTTTCGAGTACCACCATCATTACGAAGCTATTGTGACCGCAATGCTACATCTGAGTAAGGGATTCCATAGTTCCTTTGTTATTCCTGTCATTTTTAATGGAGCAAGACGGTGCCCTGTCTTTTCTTGTGCTTCTCTTATGTCTACTTTAATTTTGGACCTCTCTTTGGCAGATTGAAGCAGAGGTGGGATGATATTTGTGCATTTCGAGTTTTCCCTCGCAAGTTCCAAGTTTTATTGCAGCCTTTTGAACTTGAGGATGAATATATTCAACGAGAGATCAGAAAACCTGCAACTCGAGGAGAATGCAATGTATGATCCATCTTACAGTAAATATTAGGGAGTATCATCGCAGATATTTCTTAAAAAGAAAAACTTCCAACTCTTCTTTAACCATTGAAAAAATTGTAAATTGTCATTTAAGTTCTGATTGAGAGAAAAATAGGAGCCATGCATACTCAGCTAGGTTGTTACATTTGTAACTCACAGCTACACAGCGGATGGTTCTCACCTGCTGTGGTTGAGAGCATCAGATTGTGCATTTCTAAGAGGTTTCTGTCAGTATATCCAGAAGCTGGTGCAGATTCCTTGTTGAAGTCTATTTCGAAACGCTTTGAGAGGTCAAAGAGGTCACTCCTTGGTCTGAAGAATGCGAAAGCCGACGGAGAAAAAAGGAAGGCTGATAAAGGTATATAAGCTGAACGACCATCTTTTCAAAAAGATTAAGCTTAATGGAGAGGTGTATCACTTTACATACATCCATATATTTTATTTCCAACACGATATCTCATGTATAATATTGGTTTCATCAATGAAGCATATCAATCTTTGGACATGTTCCGTTGCTACAGAAGGTTTACACGCTGAAGATAATGAGACAGCCAATGATGAAGCAGAACATGAAGAAGGAGAAGAAGATGATGATGATGATGATTATAATTACGATGATGACGACGATGGTGTTGATGTAGATGAAGATGAAAATGAAATAGATGATGACAACCTCCGAGAGGACATAGATTCGTCCGAGGCATTTCATCTGGTATTATATATAGATGTTGTTCTATTATTAATATCAACCAATATATGTGCGAATGTTATGTACGTATATTCAATTGCATATATCTTTTGCAGGGCGATCAGCACGGGGATTTTTCACTACAACCTGATCCATGTATCCTTTGCAGCATCTAAATAGTTTCCATAGACAATCATTTCGAGCTATTATTACATCGCATTCTTCTGTTTTTCACTCGTATTTTTCCAAATAACGTTCATTTTCCTGTGTTAAATCGGCTGATCAATCCTATAGCTACGAAGATACAGGGAAGGAGAACGTATCCAAGGAATATCTTCAAGAGCTCTTCGGCAACTTCCCTTTCGATGGTGCTAGTGGTAGAGATATAGACATTGATGAAAATGATGATGATGGTGATGGAGGTTATCAGATTTATGATCATTACAGTGATGGTGATGAAGATGATGAAGATGACGACTATGGATGATGATTGAGATGAAATGCTAAATCTATTTATGACTTTGGCTTTTCTAATTGTTTCACATTTTTATGTTATCAACTGACGTAACGGTTAGATTATGGTTTAATGGGTCGGGTCAAGTTTTAATATAGGTTGGGTTATAATTATGCTCGGCTTTTCTTTAACATTATTATTATTGTTGTTTGCCATAAAGGGTAAATAATTTATAATAATAATAATAATAATAATAATAATAATAATAATAATAGTAGTAGTAGTAGTAACTAGTAATGGTGATAGTGATAGTGATAGTGATGATGATCTCCTACATTCTTCTTATTATCACTTGATCCCATTATTACTTTCACCCGTGGATGTGATCTGTCAGAAGAGCAAATCTTTGACCACAACTTAGGAAGAATTCTAACTATTAAATTGATTATTTAATTTGCTTTTTTCTCAAAATATATATATATATATATATATATATATATATATCACGTAATGTTATTGTATCTTCAATACTCCGATTAAGTTTAATTTGATTGAAATATGAAGTTCATTATCGAAAGTAATCATCGTGGCTAGTGTGTACTGTTCAAAGTCATAATAAGCATCTATAGTCATGACGATCAAATAGAATCGAGCAGTGATATCCTTAAGGAGATATCACGAGCCGACTGCTTGAACGAAACCCTAGGGATAAAAAAAAATATTAAAAAAATGCCACAATAAAGCACTAAAAACAAACTAAACTACCATATACCTCAACTAATGGAAAAATATTAAATTACTCCATCATTTCTAGAAAATGGTTATTCTTACACAAGTCAAACACAAAGTGTTTAATAAAGAAGACAACCCATTAAGATACCTTTTGGAAAAAAGAAAATAACAAAAGGAAACAATGGAAACATTATGATGGTCATAGCTTTAGTGAGAAGGTGCCTTTGATATATGAAAATGGTGGAAACCACATATTAATAGGAATATAAAAAAGATTAATGGCAAAAGAAAAAAAAAAAAAAGGAGAGAGGGGAGAGGGTAGTAAAGTGCTAGCAATGGGCACAAATTGATGAACTTTATAGCTTTTCAATATTCCTATCTTTAGCTTTTTCAATAATTTAAGATAATAAATAAATTAAAAGAAAAAAGAACATCGTAAAAAGAATAAATTACACGAAGAATAAAACGCACTCCAACAAAGATATTCGCCATTTCCTAAGCAAATTGTATTATGGGATTAAAAATAATTCGAAAATCAAGAAGTTTGCAATTTTACAAGTAAATCTTCATATTATGTATAGTTTCAAATTAATATAATAATAATAACAATAATAATGTATTCCATATGAACGGATAATTAACAACAAATGTGTAAGATGGGCCATGCCATGATCATCATATATGGTCTTCGTAATCTTTAGACATTATTAGAATCATGACATTGACATCTTATCAGTTTGAATACACGTGAATAAGAAGAAGAAGACTATCATGAGACTATCTGCTGCACCATATTTTATTTATTTGATATTATTATTAATCCATTTTTGGAGAGATTGTGAAGATGGGCCATGTTTGATTTGAGATAGTTATATTATATCATAAAAATTACAGTTTGTTCTAAAAAAATGGATCTTTTTGAAATTCTTACACCTGAAATTATTTTTTGGTAAGTATACTGTAATGAAATTATTAATCTATTACTAATAATGGCAACATAAAAGTGATCGTTCAACAGTATTTTGCTGTCATTTTCTAAAACTAAAAACACTTCGCTATCACTGACCATCCATCCCCATAAAATCCCCAACCTCTGATCCTTTGTTTTTATCAATGTCCCTCACACAGAAACACGTACAATTTAAATAAAGATGAGTTCCAAAATTAAAAATTAAATAAAAAAAAGAAGAAGTGGAAAAAGTGGACTATGTATGTCACTAAAAGTAAAAGGTTGTAAAGAAAAAAAAGAAGACACAACACCCCACATGAAATTAGATAAGGAAAAGCAAATCCCAACGAATGAATTTGAGAGAGAGAGAGTTAAAAGAAAATAAACAATTATGTGAAAACAACTACTTTGTAAAAGAAAGGGAAAAAGAGAACAATGGCCACAGTGAAAAGAGTACATTTCTGGTGCAAAATACATAGAACACATAGCCACTATAGTTACTAAATATAATAATAAAAAATATTTAAAATGATTTTTGATTGCTATCATTCTATGCTATCCTCCACCACCACTGTTGAACTGAACATATGCTATGCTCCAGAATGGTGTGACAGCTTACAAATTCCACATACAAATTATTGTTATCTTTTTCTGAATATTTCTATTTATACAATGTCCTTAAAACACTATAGAGACTATTCAAATGGTATATCTGCAATTTTTAAAAATAACAAGAATTGATAAAGAGGCTTAAAACACCCAACACTTCAAAAGAAAATAAAGTGGTACAATCAAATACAGTAAAAGATGCCAACTTTATGTCACACACTGCGTGAGAGAGAGAGAGAGAGAGAGAGAGAGAGAGAGAGAGAGAGAGATGCATGATATGTACATGATGTCTGTCTATGTATATGCAATGAGCTTACAACTCAAAGGGTTTTGTTCCTTACACATGTTGTCTCAGTATTGACCATGTCTCCCCTTAACATCGCCTCCTTCATGTTCTTTCTCCTCTTGCTTTTCTCGTCTTTCTTCAGCCGCGGCCTTTCATACGAGCCACGTAATCCTGAAGGTAGTAACGTGGAAGTATAAAGATTCCATTTTTATGGCTGTGTTAAGTATAGTTTTTTATGTACGAACGTTTTTTGTTTCAGTTGAAGCTCTTTTTGCTATAAAGGAAGGCTTAAACGATCCCCATGGGGCTTTGAGTAACTGGGACGAGGACTCTGCTGACCCTTGTAGCTGGTCTATGATCACTTGCTCTGATAATCTCGTCACTGCCTTGTAAGAACTTTTTTTTTGTTTTTGCCTCTTTGATTTCTTGATGGATTTCATTGCTTTTATGAACAATCATTTTATTTATTGCAGTGGAGCCCCTAGTCAAGGTTTATCAGGTTCATTGTCTTGGATGGTTGCCAATCTTACAAACCTTAAATCACTGTAAGCATAATAGCCACTTTTATTTTATGCACACAGACGATATAAGTGAAGTTTGAATGACCAAATTGTTTTATTTTTCAAATTAGGCTGCTACAGAACAATAATTTATCAGGGCACATTCCAAAAGAACTCGGTTATCTCCCAAACCTTCAAACCTTGGATCTCTCGAATAACAAGTTGTCTAGTCACATACCTGAGTCTTTGGGTTTCTTGAACCATCTACAGTACTTGTGAGTGTAATAATTTTTTTTTTATATATGTTCTTTACTTGATATATGGTATGTATATACAAATATATTGTGATTTCTCTTTATTTATGCTTCTAGGAGGCTAAACAACAATAGCTTGAATGGGACTGTTCCTCTGTCTTTAGCCACTCTTCCTCAGCTTACTTTCTTGTGAGTTCCCTATGTTCTTTAACTTCCTCGTTTAGTTCTTTCTGGCTGTTTGGTTATGGTTGTTTTAGTTAGAGTTTTGGATATTTTGTAAGAAAAAAAAAACATGTGAATAATTTCAGGGATTTGTCCTTCAACAATCTCAGTGGACCTGTTCCCACTTTTCCAACCAAGACATTCAAGTAAAGACTTCTCTCTCTCTCTCTCTCTCTCTCAGGACACTATTTGTTTGTACTTATTTGTTCTTATTCATCTTCTGTTGTTCTTGATCATCCTTGTATGTTGTAATATCATCAAAACTCAGTTGTGATTATAATTTCTTGCAGCATATTGGGGAACCCTTTAATATGTGGAAGTGGAGTCCACTCTAGTGAGAAATGTTCATCAGTCATAGATAGTCCTCTTTCATTTTCCATAAATCCATCTTCTGGTAATAAATTAACCAAGTGAATCCTTCCTTTTTGCTGAGTTCATGCCAAAGCTTTTTCATCTGTTGATTTTCTTGTTCTTTTTTTCGGGTTTTTCAGGGAAGAACAACTCTAAGAAGCTTGCTATAGCACTTGGAGTGAGCCTCAGCTTCATCTCCATCCTTATTACAGTCTTTGCCTTTCTCTTCTGGAAGAGAAACAGAATCAAAAAACAGTCCATTTTAGGCATGACAGGTTCGGCGAACTTCTCTTCGCAAGAACTAAACAACTCCGTGTTTTAAAAACGAAGTCTTAAATCTTACAACTCTTCTTCAGATGTTCAAGAAGAAGAGCTCGATCTTACAAGACTGGGAAACCTCAGGACCTTCACGTTCAAAGAACTTCAGCATGCCACGGACGGGTTCAGCCCCAAGAACATACTCGGGGCGGGAGGATTTGGCAACGTTTATCGCGGGAAGTTACCAGACGGGTCCCTCATTGCCGTCAAAAGGCTCAAAGATTTGTCCGGCAGTGCGGGCGACGCTCAGTTCAGGATGGAGTTAGAGATGATCAGTTTAGCCGTCCACCGTAATTTGCTCCGCATCATCGGTTATTGCGCGAACGCAAACGAGAGGCTTCTCGTCTATCCTTACATGTCTAATGGGAGCGTCGCCTCGAGGCTAAGAGGTAAATCTATATCCATTTCTTTAAACATGTTTTGCTAAGATGTCTGAATTCCTCTAACATCTGTGTTTCCATGTCTGAGAATGACACAAAACCTCTGTGATGTCATGGTGGACCTAAGGATCACAAACCATATTGTTAGAACATGTGAGGTTGACAAAAGGGCCCCATTTTCAACTGCCATAGATTTGTCAAAGAATCTTTTCCTATTTTTGCTCATAATTCGCAGACCGAGCTGAGTCTGGCAGTTGTAATAGAACATTTTAGGTCTGTTTATGATATTCTATCACCGTGTAATGACAGGAAAGCCACCGCTAGATTGGAACACGAGGAAAAAGATCGCCATAGGGGCTGCAAGAGGATTGCTATACCTCCACGAGCAGTGCGATCCAAAGATCATTCATAGGGACGTTAAGGCCGCAAACATTCTACTGGACGATTTCTGCGAGGCTGTCGTCGGGGACTTTGGCCTTGCAAAGCTGCTCGACCATGCGGATTCCCACGTTACCACCGCCGTCCGTGGGACCGTGGGCCACATCGCCCCGGAATATCTATCCACGGGCCAATCTTCTGAAAAAACCGACGTGTTCGGGTTTGGAATCCTTCTGCTGGAGCTTATCACCGGGATGAGGGCTCTCGAGTTTGGCAAGTCGGTGAACCCTAAAGGAGCTATTCTCGAATGGGTATGAACTTTTTTTTTTTCTTGCATCGACTGCTCAAAGCCCTAACCCTAAAAAAACCACGATCGAATGCGCTCTATGACGCAGATCAAGAAAATACAGAGAGAAAAGAAGATCGAGCTGCTGATAGACAGAGAACTCGGGTCGAACTACGACCCGATCGACGTGGGCGAGATGCTCCAAGTGGCTCTGCTCTGCACGCAGTATCTTCCCGGGCAGCGTCCTAAGATGTCAGATGTCGTCCGAATGCTGGAAGGGGACGGGCTGGCGGAGAAATGGGCGGCCTCCCACGACTGTAGTAACGGCAAGAGCTTCTCTTGCAAGTCCAACGGCTCCCGCGAGGAGGTCGACCACGACCACTCGAGCATGTTCGGGATGATGAGCATGGACGATGACTACGATGCCCATTGCATGGAGCTTTCTGGACCGAGGTGATAAAAATGTTATGAACGACGTACTATGGTCATGAATAAGTGAAGATTGATATAGTGTTATTGCAAGGAAAGATATTTATTGTTGGCTTGTCGTTGTATATATTTAGTCTACTCTATAAACAGAAGTTGATTCTTATATATATGTATTAAAAAGGATTCTGTATGTGTAAAACCGTTGAAACTAATTAATTGTTTACAATCCAACTGAAAAGTACTCGAGAAAATATTTCCTTGCAACAAATAGAGGTAACAATTCTACGTTCAAAACATAAATCACCATCAGCATGTAAGAAAAAAAAAACAATCTGATCATCTGGTCAGAGGAGGAAAAAGGTCAGCTCAATCTGTTATTTAAATCTTGATATTGAAGTAATCTGCATCAAAGTGGTGCAATCTCACATATCCATCTTCACCTCCACTTGCAAAACTATGAAAATTTAAGAACAGAGATCACTATCTTTTTCATTGTATAGGAACATATATGTTACGACAGGACGGCGAATGATATCAACACAGTCCAAAAAGTTAGCATGATGCATGAACGGGTTTAGTCTGCGTGTTGTTACGAATGCGAATAGTCGCCCAAGTTATCGTGTTAAAGCAGTTGACTACAGGACGTAATTTTTGGATGGAACCCTCAATTCGAACAATAATATTAGGGTACTAAATAAAGGATGCAGTTAATTGGTAATGATACGAACATGTTTCACAAGGGGCTCAGGGATAAGTTAAAATTCGACAACAATCAGGGTCAATTTTGAAGACAATGGATGAACAAGGAAAGCACACATACACACACCTTTTTCCATCTGGGTTAAACGCCAAAGCGTTTAGTGGTCCAAAGTGACCTTTTACACCACCTATTTCTTCAGCAAGGATCTGAATGCATAAAAACACAAAAAAAAAATAAAAAATTAAAAAACAGGCACTATAATCGGTGGATTCTTCGATTAATTCTGGAAAACGAAAAAATTATTTTCACCTTGTCATAAAATTTGGCTTCAAATTTTCCAGCTCGATGATCGGTGGTAGTAACAGCTGATGCATCTTGACCACCTCCAAGAACCACCTAAAAGCACCCAGCACTTGATAAAATTAGACTAATCGACTAATTTAGTATTTCTTAAACATACATAGACTTGAAGCAAACGGTCCAGTGGGCATAAAGGCAATTAGGGGACATAACCCAGAAAACAAAAAGAATTGGAGGTTCCAAATTATCAGGAAAAACGGTTAAGGTCGAAACTTTGTACACGAAAATGTCATCCTTTTTGTCTGCACTTACATGATCAAGAAGTGGAGACATTGCAACTGCATTGACCGGGCTTACTGCCACATAGGTCTTAATGAGTTTCAGCGTCCTCGTATCCCAGAGCTGATAAATTAGGAATCAAATCTTTCAAATAACTAAGAAATAACCATATTTGATTAATAAAAGAAATCTGGATATGGAACATAATGAACCTTTGCGGATTTATCCAGAGAACCAGTCAAAAAGTGTGAGCCATCAGTTGATTTTGAAAGGGATGTGATGGTTTTCTTATGTCCCTCCTCCTTTTCGGACTCTTTCAGTAGTTTTCCTGTCTGCAACAGGAAAAATGCACTGATAAATATTAGCATTACATCATGAAGAAATGTGGCACATCTACGTAGGAGGACAAATGGCATGCATATTGACATATCTGCGAGGCCTTTTCACTTGTGCTGTTCACAAACTCCTACATAATTTTTCTTTCATCCAAATACAAGTTGAGCAAGACACTAACCTCAGAATCCCAAATGCGGATAACAGTATCTTCACCAGCACTAATGATGGTTTTGTTCAGAGGTCCCCAAACCGCTCTATTGATTCTACCTTCTGGCCCCTTAAGAATGAGAACCGATTCGCCAGTCTCTAGAATGCCAAACGAGCACGGTTTCATCAATCAAACGAGTGAATTGGCAACACAAGATGAATGACTGGCAGCATCTATCTAATCACAGTTGATGACGAAAATAACGTTTTGCCATATGAAATCATGAAAATAAAGACTCACGATCATCTAGATCCTTGGCGATGCGTTTGATATGAATAGAAGAGGTTTTTCCCATAAAGGGATCTGTTGTTATCACAGCAAGTATATCACCAACTGAAAATTCAGCAGACCTAGCCGGCGAATCGAAATTGAATGTGAAAAGCGGCGTGCCAGTTTGGACATCCCATAGCTTCGCCGTCTGGTCTGCACTTCCAGTTACAAGCCTTGTGGAATCCCCTGCAGATGACAACCGATTTCATCAAATAAATTTACATGAATTGTCTCATTATGTTTATGAAATTTGAAATCTTGAAGCGAAAAACCACCATCTAGCTAGAATTTAACAACCTTAACTATCAACAAACATTGTGTTTACGCCAAAAAGTAAAAAAAAGGAAAGAAAAAAAAAGGGGCTTACTAGAAACATCGCAGGACCAAACGGCACCGTTATGTCCACGATAGGTTCCGAGTCTTTCCCCGCTATCGGCAAACCACAGCGTAGGGTTATGATCTTTGGCGCAAGAGAATAGCAAGTCGCCGTCCCTGTTGTATCTCAGAAAGGTCAATGGCCTCTCATGCCCTTTCATCAATATCGGCCTCATTTTCCTCAGCTGAAATCAAAGCACTGAGCTAGGGCGACGACGAAGGCAAATTCGCCGGCAGACTTAATTAGTGATGGTGGAGGGAAACGTAGGATGAAAAAGAAACACAGTGTTATGTCGCGCGGGCTCGCGGGCCGTCTTATTGGGCTTTAGGTGGGACATATTAGGCCCGATATGTTCCCATCATTATTATTATTATTAAATATTATTATTATTGTAGCAATTAATATATCAAATTATAGTTTAGTGATCATCCTCCTAATCCATGAATTAGCATCGTACTCAACAAAACCATAAACGGACGGACCAACTCCATATTGTCAAGCAAATCCACTTTCTATTTATCATCTCATCACTCAAAAAACTCTAATATAAATAGCCTTTATAATGCCATTCTATCATATCATATATCACCACCTTCTTAATTTACCACTTTCTCAGACTCTCAAAATGGCCATGCAAGCCCTCAAGCCCATACTCTGCTTACTGCTCTTCGCCACAACCCTTTGCACCTCCGCAAGACTCCTCGACGAAACAGCAATCCCCGCCCCAGCCGATGCACCAGACCCTACAGCCTCGGACAACCCTAACCTCGCACCTATCCCACCGCCCGCCGCCACTCTCCCGGCCACCGCGCCGACAGAACCCGCGGGCCCCACCGACCAGGTCCTCCCATCCGCCCCGGAAGCTCCGGCAGAACCCGTAAGCCCAGTCGCACCCGAAACCACCACGGGACCACCGTCGGCGGTGGCATCAACCACCACCGCCACCGCCGCTGCCAGCGACCACCATGCGTTCTCCTTCTTCATGCACGACATCCTGGGCGGGTCCCACCCGTCGGGGCGGGTGGTGACGGGGATAGTGACCAACACGGACGCCAGCAGTAACCTCCCGTTCTCCAAGGCCAACAACCAGGTTTTCCCAATCAACGGAGGGGTCCCGCTAAACACCATCAACGGCGCCATCAACGACAACAACTACCCCTTACTCGTCGGCCTCAACGGCGGCGGCGGCGGAGGCGGCGCCACCCTCGTCCAGAGCAACGGGAACAGCGTGGCGGCCGGCAGCAACAGCCAGGCCTTCGTCACGGCGGGCCAGCTCCCCCAGGGCCTGACACTGCAGCAGCTCATGTTCGGCTCCATCACGGTGGTCGACAATGAGATCACGGAGGGCCACGAGCTCGGGACCGCCGTGCTGGGCCGGGCTCAGGGGTTCTACATCGTGAGCTCAACCGACGGGACCAGCCACACTCTGTCCCTGACGGCGCTGCTCCACGGCGGCGGGAGCCACGGCGAGGAGGTCGACGACACCATCAGCTTCTTCGGGATACACAGGACGGCCACGCCGGTCTCTCATATCGCCGTGGTGGGCGGGACGGGGAAGTACGAGAATGCTAAAGGGTACGCTACGGTCGAGACGCTTCCGCATGAAGATCAGCATACTACTGATGGTGTTGAGACTATTACGCAAGTCACTGTCTATCTTACTCCATAGAGAGGCAGAGCTTTGCTCCGTACTACTCATGCTGTGATTTATATTACATCATCAATTCAAACCTATATATCATCAAGAATCACTGTTTGCATGAATATCGTTTCAGACTCAATTTTCTAACCCAAACCCATGTAAGAATTCACACAAAAAAAAGAATAAAAATCACAGCTTTACCTCGTCATGGTAGACAAAATGAGAGAAGACTCACTGCCCACCTTCAGGCAATAAGCCTTCGTCGCACCCATAGATCTCAGCTCTCTTGGGCAAATTGTCGAACGACTTGAAAGCATTCCGCCCCATGAAACAGCCCGACCAAAATCGTTCCCCCCTAACAAGCCCAATGGATAAAGTTACAACTTTTAGAGCCCAAATCTGAAGCACGTGCGATTAACGGGAAAGGATATTTTCGGGAAATAATGGAAGAATGTTAGGTACGAAAGGAGGAGAAGAGGCCACGTAGGCTTCTGCATTAAAACCTCGTACCCCTGCCGACAAGTACACTGATTTCTTATCAGTAATATTTAATTATATGGTGTCCAGCGGTGCACGTCGTAGTAGTTATTATTATAAAATTTAGCAAAGTTTGAGGTTGGAGTTTGAAGTGAAGTGTCGCCACATGAATATTAGGCTTTTGTTGTCAACCAGACAAGAAACATCAGATGCTTACAAGATAACATTAAATAACCTTTTTTTCTTCTTTTTTTTTCTTTTCAAGAAATGTGCTGACTGATTCTCTTTCTTTTCTTTTTTTCTATTTTTAGTTAGATTATTTGCTTACCATTCTTGGAATGGTGAACCTTTTTAAGTAATAAATATTAATATATAATAAATCAAATAGGAATATTTTCCTCTAACACAATTCTAAGACAGACAATTCTGATTATATCATTAATCAATAGAAAATTAATAGGAAAATGTATTAGATTATAATTCATTAATAAGATGATGTGAAAGGAAAAAAATGGGAGAGGAGAGGACAGCCAATTGTAATGTCACATCATTATTCATTATAGAGAAAAGGATCGAAAATAACAGCAAAATCATTGTAGCAAGAAAAATAACGTAAATTAAGACATTGTTTGTTGATGAAATCTCACCCGTCCATTCCATAAGGCGCTTGGCAAACACCTGCCGTTGATTCTTTCCTTTACATCTCCCAACTTTCTGAGATGCCTACGCGCGGTAAAAAAGCGCGTGGCTTTGCTTCTACTTGCCGATCTTATCTACATAGCCATATTTACTCTTACGTGGCGCTCTTTCATTGGATATATTATCGAGGTTGATTTAGGATTGGACATGGAGCTAGCGACCTAACGACATAAATATAAATGAATAGAGAAAATTAAATTCGATAGAAGATATTATTTAAATCTAACTTTTTTTAGGATCCTACTATTCACCCCCTTCACCCCCAAAACACATGAAATTTGAAAAAATATTTACATAACTACATGAATTCAACAATAATTATATTATAATTTATTTTTAATAATATTAATTGCATGAGTTATTCAACAATATTAATTAAGTTATTTTTTCAAGATGAATCGATATAATATTTAATTTATTTTTTATTATATTTAGAGAATTTCAGACGGCTTGAAAAATCTGAACCGAACCGGTGATCAACTGTTCGGTTAACCGGAGTCAATGGTTTCGGTTATAACCGGAGGAGTTTGGTTCCGATTTTTATATTTTCAAAACCGAAAACACGTGGTCAACCGCTAGTTTTTTTCTAAAATAAATAATAAAAAAATTATTAACGGTTCAGATCTCGTGGCCGTTGGAGATCAACGACCATAATTTACTGACCGTTGGAAAACAGACGATTTTGAACGAAAAAAATGAAAAAAATTAAAAAATAATAATAATAAGAACCGGTTTGGAAATGGAACCGACGGTTCCAAACCGTGGTTAACCGCGATTCGATTATGGTTTGAGATTTTGATACAATCGGAACCGGCGATTCCACGGGAACCGAAACTGAAACCGGTTGAACACCACTAATTATATTACTCCTTATATTAATCGCTGCAGTTTTATATTAACTTTAAAAAAATTAAAACTTAATATTTAATATATTAATATTAAATAAACACATATATATTGGTTTGAAACTGTCTTGCTGAAGCGGTTTGAATTGGTGAAATGGATGCAATTTGAATTGTTGAATAATTACGTATTTTAATTGATGCAGTTTGAAATTAAAATTGGTTTAGTTTAATGGTAAGCATTTGATGATTTTAAATTTGTAAGTATTTAACTATTTAAATACTTTGAAAATTGGTAAGTATTTAATAGTTTACTTTATTAGGGGGTGCAAATAGAAAAAAATGGGGTGCCAATAGAATTACCCTTTTTTTTATTATTATTATATCTTGAGGGCAGAGGCAACAAATAAGAAATGTCCCACTTCTTGCCAATTAACATCACCCATGATGTTTATTTTGTTCTTGAAGAATCCTTAGAGACCCCAAAGTACAGTAATCTAAAAATATGAATGAGACATAAAGTCGTAAATACTCTAAACAAGGAAAGCTTCGGCATGATTAAGAAAGAGAAAAACATGTTTTGTACTTTTATTTTCAATTATGTAGAAAGCTTGTCGTGTCATATCCATGTTTCATTTGTTGAATATATTAAGCTCTTTTTTTTTTTAAAATTAAGACAAAGAAACCCGAAAAAAGATTGATCCCAATTAGTTATCTTTATTTGAAATTGGAATATATGTATTCTCATATATATATATATATATGAGAAAACCCTAGACAAAGATTGGTCCCAATCGATTATCTTTATTTGAAATATATATATATATATATATATATATTGAAATGTATATGTTGGCCACAACGAATATACAATATCAATTGATATGCTCGAATAATTATTGGTGACCTTTGGTTGAGACAAAGGGTTGGGTTGAATTCACACGTAAAATTCCAATCTCACGTGCTTATTAATTTATTTTCTTTCTTCATGGGCGGCAATTATTGGCCGTGCAATAACGTTTCTTTCCCCCCCAAAAATTAGATTATATTATGGCGATTGTATTTATTTATTTATTTTTTTCCAAAATGGTTGTCACATTTTTTAAAAGACGCATTTTTATATATTAGCGCTGAGAATTAATCTCCTATATATTAATCAAAATATTTAATAAAATTCAAAGATACCTCTGCGCATGTCGTACAAGTGAGGAAATAAGAAAAACGTACATCGAACCGACATACATATGTATCTAGCCATCAAGCATTTTCTTTCATTGGTTCCATAAATTTTAAAGTATATATTATAACATAACATATTTGTCTTTTGCATTATTGAGAGTAATATTATTTTAATTACCCTTTTGTCTTTTGGAATAGAATATAGGGAGATTCATAAGAGATTAAAAAAACTAGTTAATTTCTTTAACCAAACATTTAACGACAACGTTCTTTAAATATTTGACAAATCAATATATTAATTTTCAAACATAAGCCTAACCATGCCAAAATATACACAGGTTAAAGTAGATTAAAAAAAAAAATGATGTTTGAACTTTAAAGTACATCATCGTACATAAGATTTGACCATGAACGAACGAGTCAAAGTTAACGTTAGAAAAAAAATATATAGCCTACGTATTTGGCTTAATAGGGTGCATCCAATCACATAATAATTATACAATAAATGGTCTTCTGCTGATATTTTGATTATTAAATATTTTTTACTTAAGTCCTAAAGGAAAAATGCACAAAATACTATAACAATGGGAATCAAGAGGAAATCCCCAAGCATGGTAAAGCCAATTTGCTCAATAGAGCTTTAAAGGCAAATATTATATTAATATAATATTATACAATAATTCAAATATTACCAACATACAATACATTCATTGTTAGTTGAAGCTCACCATTCTCTCTCTCTCTCTCTCTCTCTCTCGACAACAAAGAATCATGGGAAAAAATCACAGTAACAGCTGAGTAACAACAACCATTCATGGAAATGGTAATCATCATCTAAAACATATTCACATATATATATATATATATATTTATAGTCTCTCTCTCTCTCTCTCTCAAGAATATATATCTGCAACTACCTTGAATACACGCAAGATATCAAGCGCACAGATATTCAATTAGTTACGAAGTTCAAGAAAGCAATCAGCTTTCGTTTGGGATTTCCGTTGATTTGACTCACAAACAAGAATCAGCCTGAGAGATGTTGGATCTGAACCTCAACGCCGGAGCTGGGGAAGCCTCTGTGACCTCAACCGCCGCCACCACCACCGCCTCCGCCTCGGAAGACGTGTCCTCCACGCGCCACGAGACGCTCAGCTTCTCGATCCTCCGCTGCCCGAAAGGACCAGGCGGAGGCAACGACGTGATCGAGGTTGAAGACGATGATAACGCCGCCGATTGCGCAAGCGAGCTCCAGCTGTTCCCCGTACGCGCCGATCCGGCGAAGTCCGATTCGGGCGGGGTTAAGGGTCATCATCAAAAGTGGTGCTGTTTGGGTTTGTCTGCGCCGGAAAGTGGGGGAGGGGTAGAGTTGGGTATTCACAGCGCGGGCGGTGGTAATCAGGTGGTGCCGACTCAGGCGAAAAAGAGCCGGCGTGGGCCCCGCTCGAGGAGCTCGCAGTACCGTGGGGTCACCTTCTACAGAAGAACTGGGAGATGGGAATCGCACATATGGTACAATTATTTAACTCTCCCTTCTGCTGCATGCATGTGGATATTGTACGGTGTGCTACTGTTTGTTGTACCTCCGATTTAGGGAATCAATTTTCTTGTTTTCTTCTTTCAGGGACTGTGGAAAACAAGTGTATTTAGGTAAGAACACTGATGATACTATGAATCTTACAGTGTAGTGTTTAACATTTATATTCAGCAATCTTTTGCTCTTAACAACATGGCTATGATATGAATATGTTTTCAGGAGGATTTGATACAGCTCATGTTGCAGCTAGGTAAAACAAACTTGTTTCGGAATCGAAATTTTCCGATCTTTCGATTCAAATTTCGAAACTTAACGTTGTTCTTCGTTCGACAGAGCCTATGACCGTGCTGCGATCAAGTTTCGTGGGGTGGAAGCTGACATAAACTTCGACATCGGCGACTACGAAGAAGACATGAAACAGATGAAGAACTTGACGAAGCAAGAATTCGTTCAGATTCTCCGAAGGCAGACCGCCGGCTTAGCCCGAGGAAGTTCCAAGTGCAGAGGAGCGGCCCTGCATAAGTACGGTCGATGGGATTCTCGCACGGGCCAATTCGTCGGCAGCAAGTGAGACTGTCTTCTTTTTTAGAACATTTTTCTTGGATATGAATAGATCCAATCATGAGTTTCTTGCTGTGCATAACTACTAACAGGGAGACGAAAGTGATAATCCCTTCGAAAGAATTAGGCAGTGCTAGCGATCTTGATCTCAACCTCGGGATATCTTTATCGCCCATCGTGCCACAGTGCAGCAACGTAAAGAGAAATCTCCAGCATCAATTTACCGATGAATTTATCAATGGGAAGAGAGCTAAGGTAATTCAGATATATAAAGTTTCATAGCTATGGAATGTAACTGAGCTTTCGACATATGCTTGCACTTAATAGGTGGAAATCAATCCCGCATCTCCTCGAGAGCTAGCGACGGCCAGCAAGCTTGGCCCTATGTGGGCTGGCCTATCTTCACCTTATAAACTCCAGGTAACTTTCGTATTCGAAAAGTCAGACATTTTCGAAGCAAAGCTGATTATTGTATGGATTGGGCAGGAAAGGAGCGTTGGCCCCGTCGTTCCACTACCACCGGCGTATTCTTCGAATTGGTCTTACAAAACTGTGAGCCATCCCTTGCCAGTAGTAATGTCGTCTTCCGCAGCAGCATCATCAGGATTCTCTTCTGCTACCTCGCAATACACTAATATCCACCAACTCCATGCCAGCGATTTCTCAAGTCTATGTAGTAAAGGAAAGATGTAAGGAGTTGATGAGCCTCATTTGTCATCATACAATGTACAGATTGATTGTTTGGAACAATACAATACAATGCCTTCATGTGTGCAAGAGTCGAAGTGTGTGATAACTGAGTTGTTTGGTTCAAAGAATTAGAAGATGAGACTAAGTTGATAGAGATAAAGATGGGATTTTTTTGTATGAGAGGTGAGAGTCAAGAAATGCTTGACACTTCATTTAATACAGAAATATGTCAATGAAACAAATTAATCAATAGGCGACCAATCACATTAAATAAAACACACTTTAAAGTTCATGTTATTCGAGTGAAATGTGTACTTCAAATCGTTTAGTTATTTCCTCGACAACAGTGCACAAGCGGTCTACCTCTCTCTCTCTCTCTCTCACACACACACACACAAAACCTCAAGAATTTCGAGCTCCAAATTTCTTCAGAGACTGCACTTTTGGTACTCGTCTTTTACATTCTTGAAAGATTTTATTACAAGAACGTTTTTTGGCATCTGGGACTTTGTGTTCTTGCTAATTACAATGATCGAACTCTGTGGTTAGGGTTTTTTTCCCCCTTACTTTCATGAATGATTTTCTTTTCTTTATAAAGTTGGAATCTTGTTGCAGAATTCTTGAATTATGGAAGACGAGCAAGTCGATGTGGGTTCGGCTGTTTTTTTGAGTGGAAAAACAAAGGTAACTGTGGAAAATATAAGCGTTGGAAATCAAGCTGGGGAGTCTAACGAAGGTGGGGATGGTGATGAAATAATGGTGGAAATTGCGGGCTCAGATGTGCTAGTCGATGGGGTTGGGGGGGATAAAGAGAGTAATTTAGGGATAGAAGAAATTGGCGATTTGAATGGCAATACATTGGACAACAGAGAAGAAGCTGGCCCTGGTAATAATTCGCAAGCTGCTAAGGATGTTGTGAGTGAAGGAGATGGGGGTGGGTCGGATAAAATTGATACAGTATATGCAGAGGGCGAAGAGAAGCTTATTAGGGATGTGGCTGTTGTCGATGATTCGAGCAAGCATAATGGCTATTCCGTAGGGGAAGCTCATACTTCTGAAACAGAGGCTATGGAAGTGGATAACAAAACAGAACATCATGGGCGAAATGACGAACCTCTTTCGGAGACTACGAATTTGTCCATCAAGGAAACGTCAAGGCCTCACCTTTCGCCTGCAGAAACTGACGGCCATTTTTCCCGAGGAGATTTGGTATGGGGTAAAGTTCGTAGCCATCCTTGGTGGCCCGGGCAAATCTTTGACTCTGCTGATGCTTCGGAGTTGGCTGTTAAGTATTTTAAAAAGGACTCGTTTTTGGTTGCATATTTCGGAGACCACACCTTTGGTTGGAACGACCCGTCAGTCTTGAAGCCCTTTGGACCCGATTTCTCCCAGATAGTGAAGCAGAGCAGCTCAGAAGCTTTTCAAAATGCCGTCGACTGCGCCTTGCAAGAGGTTTCGAGGCGCACTGAGTTAGGCCTGGCCTGTTCTTGTGTACCGAAAGAGGCTCGTGAAAAACTCAAACCTCAGGTCGTGGAGAACGCGGGTTTACGTGAGGAATTGAGCAGAAGGTATGGTCTTGATGAGTCGTTTGGGCCCGTTTCTTTCGAGCCTGACAAACTCGTCAAGTTTGTAAAGGGCTTAGCATCTTCTGCTACTTTCGGTGCGGACAGGCTCGATCTTGCCATAGCTCGAGCTCAGTTATCTGGGTTTTATCGTTTTAAAGGATATCGCTTGCCGAGTGAGGTTGGTGAATTACTAGAAACTGATTTTGATGTTGATTGGGTGGATGATGAAGAGATGGCGACTAGAAGACACAAGTATGTTCCCGAAGATGCTACAGAGTCTAAGAAGGAGAGAAGCATAGCTGAGTTAATGCGTCAGGAGGATCACCCTATGGAAGCCAAAGATGAGTCAGATGAAAAGATGAGCGTGTACGGTGCTAAAGTGTCCGCCTCAATCTCTCAAACTCCCAAGCCTTCCTTTAAAGTTGGTGAGTGTATCCGTAGAGTAGCTAGTCAGCTGGCTGGAGCCACGTCATCTTCTAAGAGCAATGACGACGAAAACGTAGGCAATGTTTCTGTAGACAAGGTATCTGAGAGGCAAAGTATGGCCTTTTCATTAGAATCATCTTCCGTGGACGAGATGCTATCCCAACTCCAGCTATTGGCCCAGATTCCTAGGAAAAAACAAGACTTACCTAACCCGTCCAGAAAGTTCTTTTCTCTCTTTCGAAGCTCGATTGCATTAAATAAACGAGGTCGGAAGAAAAAGAACGTAGCTGCAGAAGAATTTGAGTTTGATGACGTGAATGATTCTCATTGGTGGGAGAAGATAGTGCAAAACTATTCTGGGAAGCAACTGCTTCAGGATAATGAGAATGGGCATCTCCAACGAGGTCCTAAACCCCATTCTAGACGGAAATATTCCACTGGGAGTTATTCCGCGGAAGCAACAGAAGAAGAAGCTGCTAAACGAAGGAAGCAAGAGTCGTCACCTGCAGAGCTTATATTGAGTTTCGCCGAGAGAGAATACATTCCCGTTGAAATTAATCTCAATAAAATGTTCAGACGGTTTGGGCCTATTATGGAATCAGAGACAGAGGTTGATATTGAATCTTGTCGGGCTAGAGTGATCTTTAAGCGAGGTTCTGACGCAGAGGTGGCTCATAGCAGCGCGGAGAAGTTCAACATCTTTGGGCCGGTTGTGGTTGATTATCAGATAGGTTACAGTCCAGTGATCTCTGTGAAAATTCTCCCCGTCGTGGTAGCTCAGAGCCAAGAAAATCCAACGCTTATGGCTTAGTGCTGAATCATGGTAATCTTGTTTCTTTCGTGAACTTTGTTTATACTTTAGGATCATAAGGTGCATCTTTATTTGTTGTTGACTCCGAGGAATGTTATGTATTGTAAGACTAGTTAGGTGGTCGGGATTTGATTATGTTTTAATTAGTCAGTGAGATCATGTTGACATGTTACTGTTTTTAGCCGATTTCCCGTTTTTCACTATCCATAAGAAACATCATTACCACAGATGCAGCTGTTAAAACATGTAAGTCGACTAGAACATGTGTTATTGCAAGTTAAGAAATCCTTAAATTACCGTAAGAAAATGGAAAGAACCACGGCGTGAAGAATCTGATGAAAACGCCTAGTTAGTAGTCCTCATGATATGATTTCTTTCCTTTCTTGTTTTCGTCATCTGCTTTGACGGTTTCAATCTTTTTTATGAGTACTCTCTGTCTCTGTATATCTTCTGTTTGTCTTCGATGCAATCATTGTTCTCTCTTCCTTCAAGTTTGAACTTAGCGAGATTTTCTCACTTTTCGAGGTCAAATCTCTACCAATTGCTACAGATTTACTCATACGTCGATGACTATTCTTTAGCAGAAGAGAACTCCCATACGTATTTGGTGTTTTGAGCTTCTTATTCGATGTTGCTGACAGAAGACTTCTGGCGTTGGTGCTTGATGTGAATGTACCAGATGAGTTTCTGCTCATGGACGGCGTCGTATGATGCTTACATGGCGTGATCTGCAGTTATTACACCGAACTGATTAAACAACAAAGATCGCCACTATATGTGTTATAACCTGGACAAGTGTCTGAAAAATGACCTGATCGAAGAATCTATTATTTGGCGATGGCGGATGAAGCTGCGATGGCCTAAAATTATTCGTTCCGCTGCCTTTCGCAGCCCGAGGGCCATATTGTTTTGCAGAGCCCGCGATCTTATTTTCTCGAGAATCCATCAGTGGATTGTCGAAATTAATCTCTGAGTTCGACGTTTTCTTTGGATGGTGATCATTAATGGTAGGTGGGCCCTTTCTTGATCCACTATTCATCTGGCTCGGGAGACCCAGAGAACGAGTCGAAAGACTCGTATTTCCCGTCCCTATGCTTCTTCCCTCTGAAAATTTCCATGTCGAAAATGACGCCGACTGCCTATTGTTACTGTTGCTATTTTCTTGTCCCGTTTGTCTCTTCGAAAGAGTCGAAGATCGAGCAGTATAGGAACCCATTAGTGAAGAGACTTTTGCAGCTGACTTGCTATCTTCCCCTGTAATAAAAACAGATTCTCATCAGTCTTCTGAGGATGATTTCAGTTTTCACACACATACACACACAGACAATCTTACTGTAAGTAGTCGCCGATTTTGTCTTCTTCTTGTCGTCTGAGTATCCCGCGATCTCTTTGGGTAGTCGTAAGCTCTTCGAGATATTCATTCTCGACGACTTTGGTGGCTTTGGAGACGATACGTCCTCCGTTCTCTTCCTTGCAGCAGTTGCATCAATCTGTCCTTACAAGATTTGATCTTGAGAATGTAAGAAACACAAATTCCACTTAAGTTCTCTTCTAACATACCTTATTCTTGTTAGATTTTTCGACTTTCTTGGTAGCTGCAAGAACAGAAACATGAAAGCCATCTTCATCTCTATGCATATCAAATACATTCATATTATATATATATGTATATATTATATAACCTTGGACGCTGCTGGGGATCTCCGAGCCATATGGACGGTTCGACACGTCTTGGAGGGGACCGAGCCCTCTGTTCATGAAGAAGGACAGCTCATCGGGATCGAGCACGCCAGCGCTGTCATAAAATGCACTGTCCCATGCTAAGCTTTTCCTCAGGAAACTTGGCCTAGATGGTCTCAGGAAATCGAAGCTCATGTGATTGCTTGGTTCTGTTTGTCGATGCTTGTTCGAATCTCGGTATGTCCCTATCCCGGACAGTCTGAACCCTTCGTAACCTCTCGAAGAATCGCTGAGCGTTGAAGAAAGAAGAAAACCATCGTCGTCGTCATCCTCTGCAAACATGTCGATAAGCTTAGTGTTCTCATCTGCAAGGTTGAAGACAAAGCTTGTCATGATCAAAGCGAGTCAAGTGTGTGTAAGATATTGGCCAGATTATATTTTGAATTTGAAAAAAAAAAAAATCCATTATAATCATTTATGGCTAACATTAATCTCCATGGTTATTAGGCTGAGTGAAATCTTAGCAGTAATGACATATTTCAAAATTATTTTACAAGAAAATGGCATTTCCTTGGGTATTGTTACATTGTAAAATAGCATCTGATATTACGTTACGATTTGATGTTCCATATAATATATATTGTTACTTTTATGTGATAAAAATAAGAAAATGTTGAATAGTTATCAATTCAAACATTTGACTTTAACCCTCATTGAATGAATTGTTGCTGATTGATTCCATGCTACTTTGTCTACGTGCACATGAATTTATGCAAGAAAATCTTTGTTTCTTCGTAAGAAACATACATTATAATAATGCAATTCGCTTTATTCAATTAAGTTATAGAGTTTATATAATATGTATCAAAAATCAAAATTTGAGCAAACCCAATTAACTTATATATGACGATTCCTTTTTAAAATCAGTTGGAATCTTAATGAAGTCAAAAAATTTGATATATATTCTTGGATAGATAGGATAGCATCTTCATGTGTGGTGTAATAAAAAAACCAGATAAAGTCATAGTGGAAGACTTGATTGTTGCATTATAATACATGGTCAAGATTAGGCCATTGGCTATGCACAAGTATAATTTCAACCAAGAGTACAAAATATTTTCCAACACTTTTGAACTCAATGCCCTGAGATGAATAAAATAAACTTTCCCATAATTCAATGTGTGGATAATGTTTCGGACTTTCACGCATTGTGAACATATAGACCCTAATTTACTATATATATAGAATATAAAACGACTTCTTTCCGAGCCTAGGTAAGCTGTCATCCTCCCTCGTGTTAGGGTGTCCACAAAAACCCTACAAACAATACAAATTATTACACACATATATATGGAGAGAGAGAGAGAGAGAGAGAGAGAGAGAGAGAGAGAGAGAGAGATGCCCATAAACAAAGCATATTTGTGCCCTTCAAATTTCAAACTAGGTTTTACTTTCCACCTTTTTGTATCTACCGTGCCATATGATTTGGGAGGCATATAGTGTTCAAGAAATAATACTATCGATGCTCTCCTTCTCCTAAACAATATATCATTAATAAGCTAACACTTCAAATTTATTAGGTTGGCAGCTTAGGTCAAGACAGAGACTTAATGAAACTGATGTATATGGTCTAGTCTAACCTTTGACGGGGAAACTGAAGTAGTCGCATTCTTTCTTCCTTAGTATAATTAAGACAGAGTAGTCGGCCGGCAAAGGAGGACACGTGCATGTTTGCTATACTCTTTCACAAGGAGATTATGCCGTTCAAGTAACTCTTCTTCATTTATTATAAGCACGCCCATAATCCTTAATTTAGATATTTTTTATTTTACCTCTACATTAAGATACTTCCCGAAAATCGAAATTCTTGATCGATTGGGTACTAAATAAGATGGTGTAGTATTTTCTTTTGTATCTCTTATTGTGTAATATGCATATGATTAGAGGCTCGAATGCCTTTCACTATTAGAAGCATTTAATAAAGTCAAAAAAATCTAAAGTCCAGCCTAATAATTCATCTGTCTTTATATATTTAAGTAATTGACAGTGACGCAATTGATGGGATTTTTCTTCTTGCTATCTAACTTTCCCTAATAAATATAATTGACTTTTGTAAATAGACATAATACTACCCCATTTTCATACATCATCGCCCCTATAAATACCCTCACATACATCACATGCAACCATGTAATAACAACACAAATGTACTCTCTATCTCTCTTAAAATTTCATATGGAATACAACAATAACATACTGTTGTCTCCGACATCTTTGGGTTCTTCTCCACCATCTTCACCGCCATCCACGGTGGTTCTCAGGCCATGTGCTGCCTGCAAGATCTTGAGGCGCCGCTGCACGGAGAGCTGCGTGCTGGCTCCTTACTTTCCGCCGAGCGAACCCCTCAAGTTCGCCGCCATGCACCACATCTTTGGAGCTAGCAACGTCATCAAGTTTCTCCTGGTAAAATCAACTAATATCTTGAGCTAAACTCATCTTTTATAGCCGATGAGAATCTCTATTACAACATTAAGTTCATGTATAATAAGCAGGAACTTCCTCAAGATCAAAGGATAGATGCAGTGAATAGCATGGTATACGAAGCAAATGCGAGGCTGAGAGATCCAATTTATGGATGTGCAGGCGCTATCTGCCACCTTCAGAACCACATCAGTGGGCTTCAGGCCGAACTAGCAAAGGCTCAGGCCGAATTATTGAACATTCAATGCCAAAATTCCAACTTGGTTGAATCAATATTGAAGAAAAATATGGATGAAAATGATCCTACCGAAAATTCGATCGCTTGGCAAGCATCTATGCCGACGTACTACGATCAAGATTACTCGAGTTTCCTCTTTGACGAGGGCTTCTTCGGTGATCAGCCTCCATCGACATGATGAAACTGCCAAGGAGATCGATTGTTATGAGTATATTTATTCGAATTTCCATATATGTGAAATGAGCTTGCCCAAAGAAAAAATCATGCTTTTCATCGTGTTCGAATAAGTGGATGACTACAGTGATTCGATGTGATAATTATGTTTTTCGAGTGATGTTAATTATTCGCATGCAATGCGTCATTCGTTTTCTTCAAGTGTGGCTTCATTAGGTTTAAATATATTCTAAACCAAACCGACTTTTGAATTTTGCATATCTAACTTAGGTTTCTTTTGCTTTAATCAAATGATGGACAAGAATAGGGTGGCCTAAGTGTTCTCATGTCAATAAGAAAGTAACATTTCATTTGTATTACTTCTTTTGATGTTAGACTCGAACTTGCGCTAGGGTTCTACCGTTTCGAATGACTTAGGGTTTGGATTATGCGTGGGCATAAGCGTCTATTGACCTTTTTCATAAACTAAATAGGGTTTCTGAATGCCTTAACACCAAGGCAATAATGGAGAAAGAAGGCAATCGACGAGTCATAGACTGCAGATGTTGAACAATATCGCCGTCATTACAATAAGCTCAAAAACCGTTCATATCCTCGTCCAACACAAATGTGGCACCAACACCTCTCGACATAACCGCGAACCTCGACAGATTTGCAACAAGGTATGCAGAAAACCCTATAATCTTTTGGTTGGTAAACAACGATATTCGAGTCCCATAAAACTTCCCCATTATCCCAAGGACTCTTTCACGCATCATATACGATTGATTCGGAGAACTGTTGCTTCCTTTCGCTCTGCTGCGATTGTGATGTAATTGTTATTAGGTTAAGTTTGAAGGTACTGACATTTATCATTAGTGGCACAAGCTATAGATATGGTATGGCAGGAGATATGGGCGTAGAGTAAGAAAGGTATCTGTGTTCTTACCAAGTCTCATCGTTTGTTATACTTAGTGACAAGGCATAAACTAGTCCTTGCTCGATATCAAGAAACACCATGATTTTCTGTAAGAGATGTGTACCTCAAAAGAGGGTTAATTGTCTCTGTAAGATTTGTGGGATCATTTCTTTCTTTTGGGGATTTGAGTCGCCATTTTCAAACAAACATGGTTGAATTGAGACCTTCTTCTAGGGCTCTTGATTTGACTATTTGGGGTGTTCTTTAGTATTTCAATTAGTTTGAGGACTAAAAACTAAATTTGGCTTTAATAGTAAATGCAAGGTTAACACTCGGGCGAAAACACATTAGTCCTTTTAACCCTCAGCTGAGGGGCTAATTTAAAATAAGGGATTAAAAGAGTGGGAAATTAAAAAAAAGGGACCTTGACTTTTTTTATTAAAAATAAGGGATTGGACTTGATTATAGTTAAATCCCTACTTAATTAATGATTATATTAATACTTTAAAATATATCTTTATTATATTCGAACGTGGTTGGTCGATTCAATCGTTCTCCTCCAAATCGCTAGCTTTTTCTCGTTTTAACACCAATCCAACACACATTGACATGGGTTTTGAGTCTCCATCATGTATTGGGCGCAAACATCTCCAGATCGAGAAAATTTGATAAAAACTCATTTCAATTTCGCTTTTCGATTTTGAATTCGAATTCGAATAGTATTAGAATACTATTCGAATTCGAATACACGACTTTGAATTTATTATTCGAGTATCAATTCGATTTTAAATTCGAATTCGAATATTATTAGAATATTATTCGAAGTCGAATAGCGTATTCTAATTCGAATAGAATACAAATCAAGCTTATTCGAATTCGAATCAGCCTTATTCGAAGTCGAAAAGGCTTATTCGAAATCGAATAAGACTTATTCGAATTAGAATAAGAGTTATTCGAAATCGAAAAGGTCTTATTCGAATTCGAATAGCGTATTCTAATTCGAATAAAGCTTATTCGAATTCTATTAAGCCTTATTAGAATTAGAATAATTTTGTTATTACGAATTCAAAATATCAATTAGAACTTTATAATCATTATGGTAAAACTTATTAAAATCATTAATTATAATTCAAAACAAAGATTAAACTTGATTCACGTTATCACAACTCATTGATACAAGTCCTTGTAGCAACTCATTGACATCTTTCATTAAACATTTATCCAACTTATTAGACATCTTCATTAACCATTGATATAATCATCATAGCAATTCATTGACATAACTCATTACACGATTGACCCACCTAAGACTAATATTAAACTTGATTCAAGATTAAGGTTAAACATTATACAAGAAGTTATTGAAAATTTGTGTATCACGTTAGTTATAGAAAAACTAACTTAGCTTATACAATAAGCTCATGTTATTTTATGTATCACATTATAGACTAAGGCTTTAGTATTTGTGATTCATGCATTAGTGAACGACCTTATACATTAAATTCAACGACAAACAAAAGCCCTCAATCGATTTTAAGAAATTTGTTCCTATATGAAAGTAATTTTGAATTTTGTGACATATGAGAATTATTGAATGATTGTAATTTTATATTCTCATTTATAAATTCGAAATATTAATTAGGATTTTGTGATTACTACGGTAATAATTATAAAAACTAATTGATACTTCGAATTCGTAATAACAAAATTAATATTCTAATTCTAATAAGGCTTAATTGATTCGAATAAGCCTTATTCGAATTAGAATACGCTATTCGAATTCGAATAAGACCTTTTCGATTTCGAATAACTCTTATTCTAATTCGAATAAGTCTTATTCGATTTCGAATAAGCCTTTTCGATTTCGAATAACTCTTATTCTAATTCGAATAAGTCTTATTCGATTTCGAATAACCCTTTTCGACTTCGAATAAGGCTGATTCGAATTCGAATAAGCTTGATTTGTAGTATTCTCAAGATACAAGTCATGATGCTATAATATAAAATGATTACAAAATCATTTACTTCGATTATGAACAAAAGGCAACGAAATAAATATAGAAAGATCAAAACAAGTCATGCATTAATCTGAAACTATCAACACATCTCAGATTCAACTTTCATCTTCGCCTCGAGAAGTGCAATAATATTCTTACTCATCGAGCTCCCTTTGATCTGATGCTTAAAATCTGTAAAGTCATGCTGTGAATAATTTCATCTGAATATATAAGCAGCTGAAGCATAGCCACATGTAAGAACTATGGGAACCAGGAAAGGAGTAGAGATCACCCTACAACATGAAAATCAAATTGTTGCTCTTATTCGAATCATATTCGAATTCGTTTCGAATTAAAATCAAATTCGAATTATGATCGAATTAAAATCGAATTCGAATTAAAATAGAATTAGAAATCGAAATCGAAGAACCCTAAAATCAAAATCAAGAACAGAAAAAATCGAATCCACCTTAAACCCTAAACACCCATAAGCCCCGAACCCATAAATCCTAAATTCAAAACTCAATATATCTTAATTGATTTCAACTAAATCGTAAAATTGAAACCGTTGCCGAAATTTTTTCATCATCGACGAGCTCTTCGGCGTTTCTTCGGTTGGGCATTTCGACATTCTTTCTCTTCGATCTTCCTATATTGATTCTCCTTCGCTTTGCGTTTCAGATTTTTCGAGTTCGATTTTTTTTCGAGTTGAAGAATGTACTTTTCGTATTCGATAAACTAATGATATCGTTAATGAGTCGTTGGAATAATTAGTATTGATAATAATCTTTTACACTAAGGATATTTTTGTAATTTTGAATCACGATCCCTTCTCTTTAATTCTTTTACGTCTGAGTCGCTTTTCTCAAATGTTCCCTCAGCTGAGGTTTTAAACCAACGCAGCCTCGCGTCGGCGGCAATGATCGCTCTCCGCCTCTCGTCCACCGCGCGAGCGGTGGTGCGGAGGCTTAGGCCATATCCTAATCTGTTAAACACGAGCAAGCTTGTGTCTCCCCATTCCCCCAGTCGCTCTAAGTTTCATTCTTCACCCCGTTGTGTGAACAATAGACAGTGTGGTTCTGACTTGCGTTCTCTGGCTTTGGTTAAGTTCTACTCCACTTGCTCTTTCTCCGATCGCTCGTCTCCATATAGCGAGGCTGACGCTAGCACCGCTGGGAATTGCTTGGCTATGGGGGATGCTGGGATGATGGACGCGTACCACGCGATTGAGCTGGCTTTGGATTCTGTGGTGAAGATATTTACTGTGTCGAGTAGCCCTAGTTATTTTCTACCCTGGCAGAACAAGCCTCAGCGTGAATCTATGGGCTCTGGTTTGTTTTTAATTCTTTGAAATGTATTATGCTATTACGTCCTTCCGATTGGTCGATTGCTAGAATGTCAATAAAAACTGCAAATTTAATGGAAGTGCTTTATTTCTAAGTTTTGGGTTTGGTTTTACGAGCTTAATGTTAGACAAATTCACTGAATTTATGGTGGAAAAGGGACTTCAATTGAAAAGGTGCGAGCTATATGTTGCAAATAATCCCTTTCACTCGTGTCTGTGTGTTCTGAACTGTGGCCTGTTGTAGACAATAAAGTATATTGGCTGATAAGGAATGCTGTTGAATTACACAGAGGTTAATGATGGCGTGCTTCATTTAAATTAGAATTCCTGTTTTTTGGAGCATGGATTTCTGTGCTATGCATATGGAGTTTCAATGTGAGTAGTGAACCTGCAATTCCCTCATAAATGAAAGAAGAATAGAATCTGCATGCCATAGCCCATTAGCTATCTATGCTGAGTTGCTGTTTCTTTATTTGAGGTCACATAGGTATGTGTTTCAGTAAGATTAGCCTATTTCAACAATGGTGTTGGTTGCATTGCAGGGTTTATTATTTCTGGCCGAAGGATTATCACGAATGCCCATGTTGTGGCAGATCACACGTTTGTGCTTGTGAGAAAGCATGGTTGCCCAACTAAGTACAGGGCTGAGGTCCAAGCTGTGGGTCACGAATGTGATTTGGCAATTCTGGTGGTTGAAAATGAAGTATTTTGGGAAGGAATGAACTTCCTTGAGCTCGGGGACGTACCCTTTCTTCAGGAAGCTGTTGCTGTTGTCGGATATCCTCAAGGTTAACTTTTTTTTTTCATAAAGCATGTATCTATTCATGTGCTTGCTGATAGTTTGTATGGAGAATGTTATCCCACATCAAGAAATGGTATCGCCACAACTCGTTTTTTATTTGACCCTCAGCTTTATCATATAGCAGATTTGATTTGCATGTTATTGTACGCGTTTAACTCACCTTCATCCAGTTTGACGTGTCCATGTTGGGACTTGGGCTTAAAATCAAATCACATGTGTGGGGCATGCTGAAAATGTTATCCCATGTCGGGAAAAGATATCAATCCGACTTCATTATATGAATCAAAAAGACTGCTCCACTTGACACCACCTAATGATTATGTTTATAATTATTTGCTGAAATCATAGTCCAAATAATGACTTCTTTAGGGGGAGACAACATTTCTGTTACAAAAGGGGTTGTTTCTAGAGTTGAACCGACGCAATACATTCATGGTGCAACTCAGCTGTTGGCAATTCAAATTGATGCTGCTATAAATCCCGGAAATAGTGGGGGCCCAGCAATAATGGGTGACAAAGTTGCGGGAGTTGCATTTCAAAACCTATCAAACGCGGAAAACATTGGGTAATTTTCTGCATTGTAAGACTGTTATCGGAAAGTTAATCATCTTACATGCTCATTAAAAAAATGTTATTTTTTGTACGATGGTATATCTAATTTCATGTATTCTGCAGTTACATAATTCCTGTACCTGTGATTAAGCATTTCATTGAGGGTGTTGAAGAAACTGGTGACTATGTTGGATTCTGTTCCATGGGTTTGTCGTGCCAGCCTACCGAAAATGCACAGCTTCGGGAATACTTTAAGTTGCCTCCGGCTCTAACTGGGGTACTCGTGAGTAAAATTAACCCTACCTCTGACGCATATAGAGTTTTGAAGAAGGACGACATGATCCTTACATTTGATGGTGTGCCCATAGCAAATGATGGATCAGGTACACTTTGACTTGTGCTTTTCCTTGTCTGATGTAAATGTAAATTTACTTTCAACTCATTTTATACCTTGTTAAAACCATTCTCCTAGAGTTTTATGCTTTTTGTCAAGATAAACAATACATAAGGCGGTGTTTATTATTTTTCAATACCAATATAAAATATGTGTGAGGTTTATATAGTGTCCTATTTTTATCTACAGTTCCCTTTCGAAACCGAGAGCGTATAACATTCGATCATCTCGTGTCCATGAAGAAACCTAATGATACTGCTCAGATCAAAATATGGAGAGATGGCAAAGAACACGACTTCAGTGTTTCGCTTTCTCCTGTAAGTACCGATTCTTTTATATGTTCTTTTTGTTATGCTGTATGCAAAGCCTGATGTTGTATTGTTATTATTTGGTGAACCCTCTCGGCTCAAATCTGCGTTTGTTGATTTTGCACGATCTCTTAAATCGCAGCTGAAACCTCTCGTTCCAGTTCATCAGTTCGATAAGCTTCCAAGCTATGTCATATTTGCTGGTCTCGTCTTTATCCCATTGACACAACCATATCTTCACGAGTATGGAGAAGATTGGTATAATACATCCCCTCGCCGCTTGTGTGAACGAGCACTCAAAGAGCTACCTGTAAGTCCAGGGCAACAACTTGTTATTCTCTCTCAGGTACTGCCGACTTTCTAAGCCTATGGCTTGACATTGTTTCTATGCTGACAAGATTTGTTAAAATGTAATTATCAAATCATTTTCACAACTTATCTTTGTAATTGAAACATACCATGCATCTTATCAAATGAAATTTCGGAGATAACGCAAGTTCTCAATGTAATGTTAGGTATTAATGGATGACATCAATACTGGTTATGAGCGTCTTGCAGATTTACAGGTACAGTTCATACCGTGTTTTTACAGTTGGTTTCTTTTGCGTCTTTTTCTTACCCTCTATTGGGCTTATTATGTGCAGGTGAGAAGGGTCAATGGTGTAAAAGTTGAAAACTTGAAACACTTTCGCCAACTCGTGGAAGACCGCAGCTCGGAGAGTGTGAGGTTTGATTTGGACGAAGAAAGGGTCATTGTCTTAAACTACGAGTCGGCAAAAATCGCCACATCTCGTATACTGAAACGTCATAGAATACCTTCGGCCATGTCTAGAGACCTTATCGAAGAAGAGCATGTCCCTGAGATTGAGCTTGCTTATTCCCAGTGAGCTGAGCTTCACCACCGAATTATTTACTGTATTATTTCGGATATAGGATTCTCTGATATTATAATTTAATTTTTTTATGTGTTGATGTATGACAAATAGTCATCCTTTCAAACAAGTGTTTTTATGAATCATTTCTTGCTGCTGTTATGTGTTTCTCATGCAATGTGTGTATTCTGCTAATACATCTCATTGTGTCCAGGCCCTAGCCAGGAGAGTGGTGATGCTGTAATAACTTATTCTAGAAAAATATCAAGAAATCAACTCAAATTACATATATGTATATATAAATACTAGGCTACATATTGAAAATACAGCAAAAAACATGCGACGGAAGCAAAAAATTATATCGTAAAAACTAAGATTCTGAGAATGTGACTATAAAACGACTCGCGTATATAATTTTAGATGCACAACGAAGAACTTGATCATTGAGACATGGATGATCTATGAACTCTCTTCTGTCACTAATATCTTCAATTGCATGCCCAGGAGATCGGCAAGAGAACCCCGAATGTCCATCTGAGAAAGGGAATCCTTGTTAGCTTCTTTTTACAATGGGATGATAAATAAATAGCAGGATGTCATCTCTATTTTTCCTAAGAATACAAATCAATGGTAGTGATTTTGAAGATCATAAAGAACTGGTATTTGCAATATTGATTATGAAACCAAAGATCACAACTCCATTGATACAATAAACTGATTCTCATAAGAGGTAATAGTGAAGACAAAGGTACTTTACCTGCTCACAATTTATAAGTTTTGTCATTGAAGGGTAAAACTTTCTGAGGTGATTTTTGAAAATTTTTGGATTCATCTGACACATACTTTTCAGCATCTGGATAAACATAACACAAAGCACTTGAGAGGAATTAATATGAATGAGAATATAAAGCTAATGTAACAAAGAGTTTTAGATGAAGAATATTAGATATGTAATATCAAGGACAAATTACTTTAGTATTCGGTTTTTCTCAATGGTGGAGATTTTCTTTTCCCTATTCGTCATTTTCTACAAGCGGGATCAAGAAAACAAAAAATAAAAAGGAATAGCAATTCGCACCTGCACGATTATGGGTGATCGAAGTTCAAGCACTCGATGGATATCCATATCAGTTGCTTCCTCTATAGTGGATTGGAATTCGGATGCCTCTTTAAGAATGTGTTCGCAGAAATTCACAAGCTTTTCTTCGGCTATTCTTTCAAGTTTCTCTTCTCTGGTCATCTCACCATTGTGAACACTATCCACTGTTGTCTTTTGCAGGATATTCAGATATATACGAGTGGCAAAAAACTCTTGACGAAGAAGATTCAGTGGTGGTCTATTGAAAAAATAACAACTTTGCTTAGTTGAGCCTATTCTCTAATGTAAGTGTAATAAATATAAGCATGGACCAAATATTATTAAAGATCAGGCCATCACTAACCAACCTTTCCATCGAACTTTGTAGCATTCTCAACCTAAGGTTGGTATAAGAATTATACGAAGCAGCAAACTCGAGAACAGAAAACAAAATTTCCATGATGGTGATTTTTTGTTGCGGACTCAAGTTGTTCCAGTATTTTTTCTGCGAGACATCAAGAAGATAAATGAAAACCAAAAAAAATAAATTATTCAGGCCACTTGGTTTGAAAATCAGTCACTGAGAAACTGAGGCATACCTGAATGATATCAATGGCACCTAGTAGTAACAACTGTGTCATACATTTACTCCTAATGCTTTCCATCATTGGAGTTTCCTCATCATCACTAGTGCTTGATTCTGTGATAGGGCCCGGAAGCTAGAGGACATAAAAAAGATAATGTCAAAACTTCATTTCATAAAGTTTCTTTTATACAAGAACAAAGCTACATGAAACTTAAGACCAACCTTGGATGGAGAAGACGGTACCACTGCATCAGAGTTAAGGTTCTTTGGTTTCGATGAAAAGCTTCTAGCAAAATTTCCCATGATTTTCTGTCCTAAAGACTGACTGTGTTGAAGGCCTCCACCATTGCTTAGTCTCGTAGCTTGACCAGATGGTGATGTCATATCTATTCCATATAAAACGTATAAATGAAAAATATCATCTCTCTAGCTTTAAGATATTTACCTCTTAATCCAAACTCCCTTTTGTTTAACATGTCCCTACTACATATCATAATAAAATCCTAACCTTCAGATCCCTCCATATTTGTGTCTACCCTTCCACGATTGTGATCGCCTGAATTTTCATTTTCAGAGAGAACATGATGGCTTTTGTTAGCAACCATCGGTGAAGAGCCACCTGAGTCTAAAGCCAGTATTTTATGATGCTTCCTGTTCTCAAAACCTAAATCGTTTAGAAGCTCGAGGGGTTGTGTTGAGAATGTCGCCTCCCTATAAATCAAGAAACATGGCTATACTCATTAGCACGAACAGAAAGTGAAAAATTCTTGACAAAGTTTTAATAAATGAGAAAGAAAAGGGTACTGATGTTCAGAAACTGAGTTCACCTTATGCTTTTCAACAGCGTGTCCCAGTCATGGTCGACGAATTGGTGTCCTCCAATTTCAATCAGATGCGTTAGTGCACCCAAAGATAAAGAAACCACTGATTGATCAGTTTTCTTTGCGCAATCTAACAGTAAACTCAGCAGTTGGGGCAGCATAAAACATACATCCTAAAAATTAAGAGATTATTCAAAACACAGTCAGTTTACATTCCACGTGTTTCGAATGGGCTGTTATCCAAACGGGATACCCTAAAAATGCATTCAACTACTAACACCATCAACATCATTGTATTATTATCTAAATACATAATATTACAAAACCATTTTAATATTTCAACAATCACGGGTTTCAGCCATAATACTAATTACTTGTCATACCTTGTAAAAGGTATTGAAAAGGTTGCATAACAGTTGTAGTGAGTGAATACTGCTCTCACGGAGCCATTCGTCTCCTGAGGATACAGCAGTCTCTTTTCCACCATGCCGAAGATGATCAAATATGGGAAACAAGACTTGATGGAATATTTTTTCCCAAAACTGAGATGGGAACTTGCTGCCTCTTTCATTTAGCAGATCGAACAAAACCTCAAGTGCACAATTTTTAACATCTTCTCTTGGATCAGAAATCAGATTGGAAAGACCATCCAACATAGGATACCAATAGTGCTCAGCGACTTCATGAGTTTTGGCCAAGTTATCATTGACAGAGTTCTGGGAAGCAACAGGAATAATGCTCTGTATATGAAACGATAGAAAAGAAACAACATAAAGTTTCCTTCATCTTCGAACAAATCAAAATTTATTTAGAAGAAGTATGTTGTTGGACGATAGCAACATAGTTTCAAGCTCTTATTCAAATGGAGCTGGAATATTCACTATAAAAATTAAGGTAAAGCGGCAAAGAATGTCACATTCCAAATTTGTGAAATCATTCATCCGTAATTCGAATTTTCAAACAAGCTATTCGGAAAATTAGCAGCAAACCACTAAAATGAGCCAACCACAATTTTTCCTCAAAGACTGCAGTTTGAAACACTTGAGGAATATAGAAGACGAATCATATAATATGTAAAAAATGCATAGAAAAAAGTTGTGAGTGTAAAAGCGAACAAGTACTTCAAACAGACCTCTGAAAGACGGTTCTCGCATATTCGCAACAGAGCGATTGCTTTCAAACTCACAGCATCAGAACTCCGATTACCGGCAAATCCAATCAGGCAGTGAACACAATCCATGAAGCAATCACCAACAATCAAATTGAAGTGTTCCAAGATAACTGCATACACCTAGAGTGTAAGTCATCATTTTACATAACATATTATAAACTCTGAGCATATTATAACAAGAAAAGAACTGGAAATTGCTTCAACCTTGTTCCACATTCTCGAAAGCGCTTTCAACTATGCTTTCCACGTCGTCCTCTGCAGCTGCAGAGAAGACCATGAATATACTTCGCCAACCAGACTTTATGTTTCCAGCTTTAGATTTTATAATCTGTTAATATCAGCTTAAATATTTAGATATCCAAAAGGTATTGATAAAAGTCAGAATAATTAAACAAAGAAGACTATGCAATCATACTTGAACAATGCATTCTGCTAAAAGCATTCGCATGGATTTACTTAAGCTGTTTCGCATTAGAACTGCAAGAGGCTTTACAATATAGTTCTGGAAAGTGAAGTTTGCAAGTTCGGCATGGTCCAAGTATTTCTGACCCAGTTGCCCTAGAGATTCTACGGCGTATTTGGCAACTTTTTCATCAGGATGGCTACCAGCAAAGATTAAATGTTGTGACACTATTGACCAGATTCTTGCCCAAACCTATAAAAATATATTAAAAAAAAAACCTGAGCTGTATCTGAAACAATAATATAAGGAAGAAAATTTAATCAAAGCTGCAGAAATACATCGTGATGAAATATTTACCATGTGGATACGATTCATATTGTAATAGCTGATTTCAACAACTTTCTGCAAGCTAAACAAACGAGCAGGCGTTTGTTTTAATTCCTCAGCTGATACACTACACAGTGCGCTAAAGAACTCCACAACTGATTCACTAGGTAATTTGATGGTGTTCACAAATACTTGTTCCGTTGGTTTTCCAGAAAGCTCTCTCAGTGCTTGAATAATCACATCTCGAGACATCTGATTTGATCCTTGCATGATAGTTGTTATCATTACAGGGGATGAGATCGCATATTCCAGACGGGAAATGCACTCCAGAATGGCTAACCAAGAGTGCTGAAGAGCATTTATATCGGTATTACATAAATCAAAAAGTGCACGAAGTGCTTCCGTGTTTTTTGCACGCATGTCTTTAGGTGCATGTAAAAAGTTATACCTGCAATTACAAAAATAAATGTCATTATCAGATGACAAGAATGTTAGCTTTTTCAGCATGCTCTTAACCTCGAAAGCAACATTCTTTTGTCCGTATGAAACGTCATGCTTCTTAGCACAAATCATTTATCAAAAATCGATCCCCAAAGGTTTTGTATTGTTTCCTCTCTTTACACATCATGTTTCTTCCACCACCAAAAGAGAGGCTATGATCAAGCATACGTGATTCAAGACATTCCAATTGCTATATAGCTCTTAAATAAAGAATGAGACAAACAGATATGGACTGTTCTATGAGTACAAAACAAAGTTCATTGGTTTTGGCAGAGTTTGCATTATAGCAAACAAAATTTGCTGCTACTATACAGCACTGACTTCTTAATTCTTAAATCATACAAAATCATATAAAAGCGCCTAAATCATTCCAATAATAGGTCCTTCTGAAATTATACAAAAATAACGTTGTTTAACTGGTGTCAATAAGTATGATATTAGAGTTCAACGATGCCAAATGGCCATCATTTGAGCTTAAAAATCAAGCTTGAGGATTCAAGTCATGACACTTAGAACAAGGGCATCTATTCATTTTCCCGGTCTTTAGATATCAATAAATATGAAAGATAATTTGATAAGACATGAAACAGTCATGTTTCGATGAGAATTACCTCAACAAAGATGTCAAAAATGCATAGCGCATGGTGTCCATTCCAAGAATATGAGTTAAGTGTATCCCTTCTTTGAAACCTTCCATGCAGAGACTTACCCTAGGTTTGTTTTCAAGTTCACCCATGATAACAGAGAACGTAGCAAGTAATGGCCAACCTACAACTTCGACCATGGGATGTAGAATTTCGACTTTGTGTGAGGTGTAAAAGATTCCTTTTTTCCCACTTTGTTCCTTAATCAGGGCTTGTATTTTCTTAACAATTGGTTCTTTCTCAGATTGAGAGTTAGACCAAGAGCTACTTTTCGGAAGAGACAAATTGAGGATATCAATTAGACTGCTGTTTTCCACATCTCTATTTTGCATAATATGTTCACCATTATCAACATCATCTTCCACTATTATCGCTTCCTTGGCAATCGAATCGTAGATCTCCGCCAACAGTTCTTGCGGTGCGGTTTCTGCAAAATCATTCATGGTAACAATGCGAATAAAATCGCTTTTGGCCATTCTAGGATGAACAGTTGAATTATGAGCATCCGCAGACAGCATTATAGCAGCATAGGCGAGGACATAAACTGTATCTGCATGCTTGAACAAAGCAGGATTGTCTGCACAGTATCTGCCAACAGATTAACATGATGTCAAATCTCGGCATAATATCCATACTTGGCTAACAGGTTCAGCTCTTTCTTGCAGTGTTATTTACTTAAGAATACATTAAGGTGATCAATTTCAACATAAACTAGTTATTTTCAAGTTGCAACTGCTCCTAATTTCCGATTCTCATGAAGCAGACACTATACTACAAAGTAAAAGAATCCCAGTTCTCAAATTAAATTTTGTTCAAAATTTTAGAGAAAAACACCACAGTTAACCAGCGCATCAATTTATTGAACGCATACAAGACACCTGAAACGAAACAACAACGCTTGTGCATAAGAATATATAAAAAAACTCAACTTCAGGTAACGAAGTCACTTTTGCATCAAAGTCGATTAGAAGTTGTGAAAACTTTAGAAGAATATTTTGAACAAAAGCCATATGAGATATTCGGATATTTTTCACGTCAAGTATGTCAAAAAAATGAAGCAAGATAACATACATACCGCTCCGCAAACTTTTCAATTATGCAATCTACTTTCTGAGCATCTTGGGGAAGCCGAAACCCTTTAAGGAATTCACGAATTGCAACATCAAATCTCATACCAGAGAAGTACATGGAGTCCACATAAGCATGCATAACAGCTCGAGGGAAATCCTCACGTAACCCCAAGTAATACCCAATCATAGCCTGGACATCAAAATAGGAAAGATAAATTAGTTTTTCTTAATAATGCCAAATATTTAGGGACAAACATCATTCATTACTACCTTGTCCAAATTGGATGTATTTAGAAGAAACTGAGCAACTGAAGCTGGAGTGTTTTCTACCAGCTGACCAGATATCAAATGGTGTATGGCCTTTTCTGGATGCCGATTGAACTGCAATTTTGGAACAAGAAGTTAGAGTGTGATACAACATTCTAAACATAAAATGAGAAACGAAAAATATGCAATATCTCATGTTAGGAATACTACTTGAACTGTTAAGGAAATTGAATATACACAATGAAACAAAAGATTAGTTATACGTCGGAGATAACAACTTCGGTGGACTTAATCGAGCTGATTGATGGATCTTCCTCTGGTCTTGATTCATGTAATTCCCCATGAGAATTTTCTTGTTCAACAGATTCCGTATTCTTATTATGTGGTTTCAACTTCGTGTGAGACTTCTCCCAGATGACTAGTGACTTTAGCACATCCACCAGACCCTGAAATGTCGAGAAACAGAATGCAGAGAATTGGCAAAGGGAGAACTGATAAGATGCCAAAGAAACAACTAATGTGTGTGTGTGCGTGCGCGCACAGACATATATACCTGAAGTGATAATACTTTAATTGATCCTGTTTGTAATGCCATAGAAGACTTGGGATCTGCATCCGGGGTACCTTGGTAAACTTTGGATAGTGTGACAACCTAAAAGAAAAAAATTATACGGAATTGGAAGCTTTTAATCTACATGAACCAAATCTTGGACAAATAATAGAAAAAAATGTACCATCCTTTCAAACAAATTCGGCGCTTCGAGGTCACAGTCATAGTTCAAATAAATGTCAACGAGTGTCTGTGGGTCCTTGAACACTTTCTCTAACATCCTGGAAATTGAAAAGGGTACAAAACAATGAGATTCCAATATGAAAAATGACCTGCAGAGTGGGTGGCCAGCCTACCGAAGAACACTAAGTTTCTGGTTAAGGTCTGATCCATCCAAAGGTCTGAGAAAAATAATGGGAAACAGAATTCCAATTTCAGCCTGAAGAAGTGATACTCACGTTAGTTTCAAGACACAAGTTTAATCAAAATGCTTTCAGTTCTCATAAAAAATTAAATAAGGTGCTAAAGTATATTCTTATACCTTCAGAGTCGCCCTAAATCGCCGTAAAATAACCGAGAAAATTCCTGCAGCATACTGCGCCAAGGAATACGATTAAAAGTATTAAAGCGATGACAGCAACAAAATAATACTTTCAATCATAACACAAACCACACCTGTAATATGACTGGAGATTGGGAACCCGCTGCTCGTAATAATACATAAGAAAGATGAGCTTTCACCGAGTAAAAGATCTTCATGAAAGCTTTGCCAACACCTTCCAGAACACCCTAACACAGATTTTAATTTCCCATTAATATATTGGAAACATAAGGCTTCAATAAAAAGGTATCTTACAAAGAAGTATTCAAACAAACAAAACACAACCAGAGCTTTGATTTAGCACATCCAATGAGTTTACTTTTACAAGCATGGCAGAAAGAATATTATGAAAACGGTAACCAAAAGTCTTGCATTATTCACCTTCTCAAAGTATCCATGAGCCTTTCCCAATAATTGTATAATGATAACACCACTTTTATGAGTGTTGGTCGTAATAAACACCAATTTTATCAAATAAACATGGTCCTAATCTTTTTCCTAATATCTTGTTACAGTTAATGAAAACACCATTTGATAGTTTTGGCGATAAGCACTAAGCAGCATCAATATTGCGATTCTGATAGTAACCTGAAGAAGCTCCAGAGACAGAGCTCGAGTTTTGATAGCTGTTTCATTGTTGTCCTCCTTCATTCCCATCTGCAAAACAAGGCATGACAGGTTCAATCTGGACTGAAACAACATAAATGCCTGGCAAATATTTAAAAGAAATGGACAAAACACATACCTTACAGAGAGTACGGAAAACAAGTAAAGCATCACGTTGGTCGACAACGATGTTCTCTGGACCCATACCTCTTAGAAAATTAAAAAAACACAAGATAGATGTAGTGTAAATAAATAGATATGGGCAAACTGAGAGGAAAGTTTCTCATAAAAATGGCTGTGCCACATGAAGGAAGCATATAGTTGATTTGTCCAATATTTTAACCCAATGTCAATAACAGAATCATACCCTTACCTTGTCACATCTCCAGCGTCTTCCCGTTCTACAGCCTTCATAATAACAGCCTCTAGCTCCTATTCATAATATATTTTTGGACAAGTAGTAAGAATTTGAATGAAACATACATAGATAAGACCACATTTAATATTTGTAAATGGCAGAAGAGTCATATAACAGATAGGACTGAGTTGATCATAGAAACCAACAAGTACCCAACACCTTTATATCTGTGCTGACTCGAATTTCTTCAGATGCAAAAGATGGATCGAGACTTTGAACGACAGACAGTACATCCAAATACAGTGAGTTTGACCCATCCTCTAAGTTTTCGTTAGATTCGGAACTGGTAGAAACCTGAACAAAAAGAAAGAAAAAGATCATAAATATTTATGGTACCATCCCCTAAAACAGTATAGTGAAAGGTTTTTATCTAACTTACAACATCAGTTTCCATTCGTCCAAAAATGATGCTAAGCATCTGTACCAACATGGCCTTGGAAGTTGCTTGGCTTACAGGACTCTTACTAAACATTGAAATTGATTTTAAAAAACGAGACAACACATAACCAAGCTAATCATGAGAGCTTGTACAAGCATACCTATTAAGAGCAATCATATAGCAAACCCTGATGATTTCCAGCAACGGTTCACCATGAACTGCACAAAGTGATCAAGAAGATAAGGCAGACAATCATCGACTCAAAATTTATTATCCAAGTGTGAGTAAGTAAATGTACACAAACTGGATTGTTCACATTGATTAAACAGAAACCAGAAGGTAAAATGTATGATCAACGATACTGGAAGGAATCATCCCTTGCATATCAGAAAAAAATGAAATAACAAAGAATTGTCATGTCGCAAGTTATGGCAAGGGAGGCGACATAAATATATAACAATAACAATTGAAATAAGCAGATAAAAAAGGCATCCTTATCACTCACTTCATCCCATTAACCCACACGGTTCAATAAAGTAGACGGAGTCAAATGTTTGAGTAACGTCAGCGGTCCTCGTCCAAAGAATTAAGAAATTTTCAATTTGAATGTTAGTCCCATAAATTGACATACCTCGCATCTTTGTAGATGCTACAGCAGTAAGAAGCACTTTCAATACTTGAAGAGTAGTGCTGCATTATATTTTCTCAGGTTACATTCATCAAATGACTAAAATTCAATATTCTTGATCTTCCAATGAATATACCTGTCAGGAGATGAATTGTCCACAGAACTGCAGACCATTTTGAGGATTTCCATAAGTAACTGTGCATTCTTACCACCATCAAGACCGGGATCACCCTCCAAATGATTGTATTCAATGAGTTTCTGCACAGATACACGAAAATATATTACAACTAAAGCTCAACAAGTAGTGAGATTAATAAACTGAAATTTTTCTAGCCATTTCATCAATGACGTCAACATGTGTATATGTTGTTCACATCTTGCCTAGAGACAATAAGAATCAATTAAGTCCTCTCCTTTCTCGCGTCATAATGAGCGGAATGACAAACAAGACCAAAATTTACAGAACAAAATGCCGAAGAGCTTACAGAAAAATGGAGACACGTGAAAAGAATATTAGACGGTATATCGGCATATCGTGTTTGGAAAATTCAAAGATTAAATTAAAAGACTCGTATTTATCAGAAGAAGATGGACGAAGGAACACCTACATGAAGACAATCCAATGCAAGCTCCATAATTTTCATTTGCTTTGTTTCAAAGGCCAACCTAAGTGGCTTTAGTACAAGCTCAGCATCAGGTCCTCCAATAGAGTTGTCGGATCCAACATGGGATCCGGATGGTACACTGAGAGTTTCATTAGAGAAATTATTGAAACCAAATGTGAGAGATAATAAAAAAAAGTCCGAATACATAAACAACAAAACTTATCATAAGACATTGAGTTCACTTTCACGACATCCATGACCCAAAAAAACTAATAAGAGAACTATGACTAGCCTCACACGCCACCCTAGTACCCTGTAAAGGCACGTTCTTATTCTGGATGGAGAATTCCTTTTAACAATTATGAGCACCACAGCCAAATATTATTTGAAGTTCCAAACCTCTTTTCTCCAGCATTTAGGTGTAACATCATTCACATCTGGCATTTTTATCGTCATTCATTAACGCATACGGATGGATCTACTTTTACAGCCTTGCTTATGCATAAGGGGATCTAAAAGCTGTAAGTAAGAGGATAAGTGAAACATTTAAAAGCGATTTAGCACCTCTGGTCTGAAGCTGATGGTGAGGATTGCTTACTTTCTTCAACTTCGGTCCGCTGATTCAACTCCTTGACGGCGTCTGAAAAATCACGAACATTAAAAGAAAAAAAAATTACTAAGCCAACTACAACGCAGCTACCATAAACACCACCTCCTTAATTATCTATGAGCAGCAAACTGGAAGGAACTTTCAAGGACGGAAAAAGAAAACCCAAACATCACTTACTCAACATTTACAGTTACACAGTTAGGCTCACCATTCACAGCTTGCTAAGCGATAAAATTTAAATGATTTGCATTCCAAAATACTAGCGCTAGGAGACAATCGAGCCAGCAAAGAAACATAATAACAACCTAGACATCAACCTAATACACATGGATAGCCTCCAACTGTTTTACGTTCAAGTTCACGACTCAATCCCCACAAAAAAAAACCATCATCCAATCAGCATCTTAACCCAAATTCATATCTTTTCAATAGCATAAAAAAAAGAGCACCTAAATAACTCTTGATCGCGGTCTGAAGAACACTATACTTCTTGTTCGAACATTCTTTGAGCATCGACTCAAATGCCCTGATCACAAATCCACCAGCTGCTCCAGCCATTTCTTCAACCTACAATTTTTTTTTCTTCTGGTCGATTCAGCTCCAATACAGATCAATTATCCTGTGAAAGTTGACGAAAATTCACTGAACCCCCAATTGAAACACAAGAACCGAATTCGAACACTGTAATGCTGGATTCAAATTGAGATCTTGAGATTTTACGTGGAAATCGCAGCGTAAAGATTGTTCCTTTTTTTACCTGGAAAACGTCCCCTTCGCTTCGGACCAGCTCTAGGATCTGGCAATGCCTATGCTATGCTTTCTTCTTCTATTGATGGATCAGACAGTAGAAAATAGACTCGTTGATTACAATAGACGTCCTGGCACATCTTTCTTTTTTATTTTTCTTTTTTTTTTTCTCCTTTTTCTTTTAAGATCTTAAAAATTTGACCAATAATAATAATAAATAATTAACTTTTTTTTTTTTTTTTTATCTCAGTAAGAGAGTATTATTCAAACTGATTTGCAGTGTTTTGTAGATATCAATCACTATTACAAAGCAAGGCTTTACAAATATATTGCATAAACATTTACAGGCAAGGCAATATCCTCATTACATCTGTGTTTTTTCTTGGATTTTAACTCAAGAAATCATAGACGAAACGTCTTTTTGAGCCGAGGCCGTACTTCCAGACGAGTCTGCCTTCACCGTCGGAACTTCCAACGTCGGAATCAGCGGAGGACGTGCCCTTCGAGTTACCGTCATATTCAAACCTTCTGTCGTGTGAATCGTCGCGCCAGTAGTCATTTTCACCTGTTTGGAGGAGCAGAATATCTACGTCAGAGAATGATCACTTACAGACTACTCATCCTATGTTGCACTAAGTTTCACGAGATTTCAGACTGTTCGCCTTAGTTGCAATTGGTTTTACTTACAGGAGGTGCTCCGAGAGCTAGCTGGAAATCGAATCTACGAACAAGCATTGCCACGGCGACTACAGTCTGCAAATCAGAATTACGAACACTTTGTACTTGCACAGAACGAGCCTAGCTAGCCTAGACAAGAGTAGCTTACCTCGTACGTAGCAAACATATCTCCGAGACATTTTCTTGGCCCGCCTCCAAACGGCAAGTAGCTGTGGGACAAGCAAAGTAGTGAGCGTTATTACCAATATTTCGGAGAAATGTGAAGTTCAGGACATGGTAAATAGACCTGAAGTTCTGGTTTGTTTCATTGGGATTTGGACCGTCTAAAGGCCATCTCTCGGGATTGAATTTGTCTGCGTCTTCCCAGTGTTTAGGGCAGCGATGTAGATTCCAAACGGAAATGAATATATCTTCGCCCCTGTCAAAAAAAAAAAAGACGCTTGAGCTGTTTGACAATACACTTAAGAGACTACGGTAAAAAGTATTATAGGAGAGAGAACCTTCTAATCGGGTACTTCCCGAGCACGTCCTCGTCGATAGATCGACGAATCAAAACAGGCGGTTGTGGATAAAGTCTCAAGGACTATCATTAAGGCATAAGAAAAGGTTGTAAGTAGATGAACGAAATCTGAAGGCATATCAACAGATCAATACTTCAACTACAAGTGGATATGATATGCTTACTTCGTTAATTACTCTAGTTGTATATTTCAGCTTCTTCATGTCTTCGATAGTAGGGAACCGATCGCCTAGAACTGTATCGACCTAATTGCAGAAAACCAGCTTTTAGTTGCAATGGCGGGTTTGAAAGTCCCGTCTTTTGCGAGAATGGAAATTACCTCATTTTGAAGCTTGGCCATGACGCTAGGCTCCTGCAAGTTACGAAACCAAAAGGGGAAAAAAAGAAAGAAGAATTACTCCCACACGCAAGTTTCTTACACTTGGATAAGCCTAGTTAGGTAACTTCTGCAGACGCATTCGCACCTGTGAAAGAAGGTAAAATGTCCATGTTAGGACAGCGGCAGATGTCTCATGTCCGGCTATAAGCAGCGTCATTAGATCATCACGGAGTTGTTTGCTTGAGACCTAAAACGTAACTTCCATCAGCCTCAGTGAAAGTAATTGGTAAATATCCATAAGATATATAACTGATAATGTCATACATCATCGCCGGAGGCTAAAAGGAAATGAAGAATGCTGGGATCTTGCTCGTTCATATATTCTTCGTGAAATTGCAGTTCTTCTTCATCCACTAGTTTCTGCAAATGAAAAAAATGTTAAAAAACAGAGATAATATAATGAGTAGAAAAAATAAAATAAAAAGACTTATACCTTGCATATAGCGATCAGATTATCTAACGTTTCATTAACCAGCTTCAGAGCTGCATTGACCTTCTTAAGCTTCGGGGACACATCTTTCCATATCGGAATCTCCCAAAATGGAATAGGCGCGACACTTCTGTCTTCAGCTTCTCTCAGAACAGTATACACGGCCTGCACTAACAAGACAACCACACTTATTACAAACACATCGGAGAAAGGTGTGACCGTGTCAGAACAAGTAAAATTCAGACAGGAGTTATATATACCTCCACTATTCCTGCATCGACTTTCAAAGAGTCGAAATCGTAATTAAATACGGCTTTGCCGATGATGTCTAACGTCAGACGGGAGAAGAGGGACTCCATCTCTACATCTTCACCGTCGGATGCAGCTGCGTCGAGCTTTTTGCAAAGTCTATTCGTTGCTTGTCCGAAAAGGGTAAACATTGCTGCCACAAACTACGTCAGAGCATCACAAGACGGATATCAATCAGTTAACCTTTGTTTTCTCATTGTAACAGTAAAATGTTGCAAGGATCTAAAAGTACCTTCAGATGAAGAGCAGGAACTATGGCCCGTCGCCTTACACGCCATATTTCCCCGTCAGCGGGAATAAGTCCTTTCCCCATTACAAATTCCAATATTTCAGCTAAAATACCCTACAGAAAGAAAGATGGTAATGGAATCAATCAACTTTAAATCTGTGTAATGATCCACAAGCACGAAATTCAGTAGGCAATCACAGGGCAGACGGAGATCGTCTATTACCTTTGAGTAAGCTTTGGTATTGTCTTTCAATATATGTTTGGCAATCGAAGGATCTGATACTATCAAAAAGGACTGCAAAACAAACATGTAAGAAAAATTACTAGAAAGAAATTACTCTTCAACGTAACGGAGAGCACACTAATGAAAAAAGAAACAAACCTTTGGACCGAATGTGAGCCTAAATATTCCACCATATGTTAAGTAGAGCTCGTACAAGGGAACGAAAAATGGCTCATTTCTTATGGAACTAATCGAACCTTGTGCTTCCGGGACACGCAGATCGTCCGTTTGACCACCCACTATACTGAATATGAGTTCGACGAAGTCCTTCGGCAAGCCCAATTTCGACAAACCATTCTTGAGTTGTGACTTGAAGCTACCATTTGAGAGAGTAAGTTGATCGGATTAGGAAATAGCTTAGCTTAACCGTCGATAGAAATTAAGAACGCTGTAATTAACCGTAACCCTACAGAAGAAATCATGCAAGAAAGAACCAGGGAAATTCACATTGGTAAAAGCCATATCAAATTAAAACTCGAAGTACTCAACATAATCGAATCTCTTTACCATCTCCATGAAAGTACTCAACATAACAGCACATTTCTTTACACCCTCTTGAGTTACTAAAATTGAAAGCTTTAGATTGCCCATAATACCTCTTATCAACTGTGAATTCGCCGGAAGCAATACGAGCCGACAGTTCGGCCCTGCGCTTTTCTTCTAGAAGCCTCTCCACATCCTTCACCGAATCATCTTCTTTACGACCTCCTCCTCCTCCACCTCTACCGTTGCTTGAAGACGAGCACTTCACCAGGCACCTCCCTGCGCCGACCAACCAACGACACCATTACACAAGCAAATAAAAAAAAATCAAGAATATAGTTCAAAAATAGCATAAATCAACAAACGGAGGTCAAAGTATAAGGCTTTGCCACACTGAAATGTTAGAACTAAGACCAACAAAATCGTACTAGTTTGAACTTCGAATCTCAGCTGATTGGGAAATCGCGGCTTTGAGCATCTCGACTGCACTGTATGAGGTGAGAATTGAAGTAAAGAGAGGTTCGCAGCAGCCATCTCCTTCTATTTCAAGAGAGAGTGATGAAAAAGAGAAAAAGGGAGGAGAAGCTGATAACATAGAAGCCTCCGTGTCCGCCAATAAATACTCTCACTTGAGCTTTTTTAGTTCCAGATTTAACGTACTATCAAGACAGCATATTCTACTGTGTAATAAAGCTTGCAGTTGAGTGGCAACAGCGAATTGGGAGTGGCCGTAGTTGAATGTAAGAACCCAACTACCAACGAACAAAGACAAGGAGGAATCTTTTTCCCTCTATGGCTCTTTTGACGATAGACAAAGACACCTTTTATGCCAGACGTTCAATTAAAGAAAAACCCAATTCAATGCATGTGATTAAATATGATAAAAATCAAGTCTTTATCTCTGTCGTTAAGTACCAAGTTTGTGATAAAAATCCAATCTTTATAAGCAATGTTCTGGCTAGCAATGGCGGAAATATTTATTACCTTATTGTGACTAATTGCTTCATAATTAGTATATGTAGAAATAATCATCTCAGAAGTTAGTGATTCTGTCTGTATGTATGACCATATGTCCATCTTATTCTTGTAATACAGATATTCCATAGAGTTGCGAGCTTGCTTTTCATCTACAGTCATTACATATATTGGATTATGTTAGTTAGGCCATAGCTGATCAGCACTCGACTAATTTATTTTATTTTATTTTATTTTAGTCCTTTTACATAAAAATTTGAGCTTAAAGCTCCTCCAATAATTATGTTGTTTAATGGATAAAAGATTCATAGCTTTGTGTGTGTGTGTGTGTGTGTTTTCCGTACGAAATGAGTCATTTGTTTTTTATTATTAGTGGGGTTGACATATAGTGGTTGTCACATGTCACTAACTTTAATATATAATTTAATTATAAATGGTGCTTCATTTTCCCATTTTAAAAAAGTGATAGTATATCCCCAAAATCTTGAGCAATTGATTATTTCCCCCATTCACAAATTACAAAGCATCTTATTGAAAAATTTAAGTTTCTCTGCAGTCATACAAAAAAAAAACTATAATTTATTGATTGTAGAGCCGCATAGTAGGAGTGAGCAAAATTATCCGAAAACCGGATTCCGATCCGATATCCGATTTTCAAAATCCGAAAAATCGGATATCCGATTTTAAAAATCGGATCGGATATCCGATCCGCTTTATTTTAAAATAAACCGGATCGGATCCGGATAGTGCTCGGCCTAAAATTCGGATATCCGATATCCGGTTTTATATTTTTTAAAAAGTAAAAATACAATAAATTAAATAATGCACCCCCCCCCCCAAAAGAAAATAGTGGCACAAAAAAAAAAGAAAAAAGATCTGCAACATCTATTATTGAACTATGGCACAAAATATAATATATAGAATTTATATTATTCTTGCAAAACTTGAATAGATAATTGAAAAAAAAAAAAACTAGAGGAAAGAAAGTGAAGAAAAGAGAATAACAGAAAACTACAGAACTATCATATGAATTTTTTAATAGAGTATTATCGTGTAATGCAATTGTTAAATCATATCTATACTATAATATTTATAAATTCTCAGCATTCTATGGTAATCACTTACCAAATAATTTGGTATGTAATTTTTATTACAATTTTACTCTTTGTATTTTTAATTATTTCAATTATATTCTCACAAATCAGTTTTTCTTTTATTAATAAATATTTAAAATAAAAACTTTATATTAAAAGGCTTAAAATAACCCTTAAAATTAGAAAATAATTAGAGCACACGCATCAAATACATTTAAAATATTAGTATATTTTAACTGCGTTTATGTTTTGTATGAATTATTATCTGTAAGAAGATATATATATATATATATATATATATATATATATATTTAGTGGGTAAGAAATAAGAATAATGAACAACTTAAAAACAAAATAAATATCAATTATAAAAAAGAAGTTCAATTTTAAATTTAAAAAGCGGATGCGGATATCCGTTTTAAATATCTGAATAAAGCGGATATTCGGTTTTCGGATATCCGAATAAAATCGGATCGGATGCGGTCTTCATTTTTACCTATCCGAAAATCGAATATCCGAAATTCGGATATCCGAAAATGCGGATATCCGCATTTGCTCACCCCTACCGCATAGAGTCATCATAATCATCATCGTCCATATTACAATATACGGTTTTATCATATTTAATATACAAATGCCTCCAAAAAAAAAAAACATATTTATACTTTTTTATTTTCCATGGCACCCTCAGATTCGCACTTCGTGTAGTTGTCACAAAGTCGATCTATCACAATGGGACTTTAAATAATAGAAAGAATCTCACACTTCTCTTTGTCAGATGCATGGAGGCTTTCCTTTACCCTTTGCAACTACTATTTCCATGCACTAACGTGGGGCCCCTTTCACTGTGTGTCGATCTTATCATATCGTGCTTTACATTTTATGTAATAAACTAACATCTTATAATCCATCGTCTTTATCATAACATCCTACGACCTATAAGCTATAGGTATGGTTCTCATCTGTTATAAATACCCACGTCTTCGAATGCCCTCGTTGTCCTCTTTCTTCTCTCATCTTCTCCTTGAAGTTATATATGGTTTAGACTGTTAATATTATTACGGAGAAATAGTCCCAAATGAAGGTAGGAATGTATACCGAAGTGTTGATGCAGATGAGGAATAAGAGGGTGTTGAAGCAACTGAGATCGAACGACTGAGAGATTCTGAAGAGAAAGAGAGATTGCAAGTTTTAGGCAAGTCTTGATATCTTGGCTTTGTTATTACACTTGGGTGCTTTTCGCTTGTATTTCGTCTTCTATATATGGCTCATATGAATCAATGGCCGAAGTGTTGAAAACATGAATAATAATGGGTTTTCTTTTTTTTCTTTTTTAAATGAATATATTGTCATTTGTCAAGGATCAAAATCATATTTTCTTGTCGTTATTTTTCAGCCATAATGAAATAACAGAACAACAAAAATAGTTAAGATTATTACCTTCAGCTGGTAAGAGCACAAGGTTTCATAGTTGATTCGACATTAATAATACAGCATAGAAAGGAAAGAAAATGTTAAAAGTATTACATTCCATGAACAAATTATTGCATATGTAAAAAAGAACCATGCTCTAATATGGTGCTATGGAGCTACTATGAAGGTATCGCAAGAGGGAACAACTGCTCGTCTACTATATGCCAAATGCGGCAAGTTCTGAAAGTGGATTAAGTCAGCTTGTAATAAAATATATAGTCTCAGAGAAGATGATAGAACATTGCTTTATACATAAATATATATATATATATATATAGGTCTACTATTACTAGCTTTGCATTAAGCCATTGAATCAATAATATATATTGACTTTCCTTGGTGAACTATTAGCCCTGTTTAGACCCATTAAGACCATGATGACGTGGACACCCATTTCCTTATACCGTTTGCTGCTATGTGTTGAAGCTTGCAATAAATAACTAAACTCAGAATCATTACACGCAACAGTTCACAGTTTGAACTTCAGATTTGAGCAACAGTTGAATGCGTTTACGATTCTATTACAACAATGAGTAGTTCAACATATTATATATATGTTCTTATCTTATCAATGGTAAGTAACCTAATTATATCTCTCTATATAGTTTGATAACCAACTCCCATCTATGAAGATAGATAGCTAGTAAACATATATATATATATATATATGTACGTATATATTATAATACAACGTATACACAAGCAAATATTCAATAAGTCATGGCAACAAAAGTGATGCTAGTCGTCTTCTCCTTGCTTCTCATGATCATGTCTGCAACCCTAGCCCAAGTCCAGCGACAAGACTGCATGGACAAGCTCCAACCGTGCCTGAGCTACCTCAACGACAACAACCGTCCGCCCAACAGCTGCTGCCAGCCGCTCGACTACGTAATAAAGTCGATGCCCGAGTGCTTGTGCAGCTTGATGAGCAATCAAGGCGCTGACGCGGCGGAACAAGCCGGGATCAACACGACCGTGGCTCAGACGCTGCCCGGGAGGTGCGGGCAGCACATCAATCCATTGGGATGTGTTGTCGGGACGCCCGATACTAGTTCGACGAGTCCGAGGTTTCGGTCTTTGAGCTTAGTCGTCGGGGCTGTCGCTGGCTTTGTAATGGCGGCCGTGCCCTTGGGAGATTTGTAGTATTGGACTGACTATGTGTCGGCGTGATGCTATCTTCAAACATTATGAACGTCCTCTGTAGTCTTTATAATCGAGAGTGATGAAGGACTTGCTAATGAATATTTATATTTTGTCTATGTTATTCAAATTTAAACATATACTGTATTTGTCATATTTCGACACGCAAGTAGTTTTTATATTTCGACTAATTTCAACTTAAATGGAATCTAAATTTCATTGGTCGATTATGATAACATATTCAATAAACATCGATATGGAGTTTACAAATTACACCTCCTCAACCATTAGAACAAGTCTATTGGGACATAAATTCGAAATCTTATTCAAGAAATCGTAAATTCATGAAACTTGGGGGATATATGTGAAATATTACCAAATTTAGGGGGTCTTTGTGTAATTATTCTCAAGGTTAAATAAGTAATTTCGCACTAGGAGACGACACTACAAAGAGAGGAGAGAGCTTACTCTAAAAGTCAACGCTTTCCACTCTCATCGCCAAATCTCGCCGGATTTGCAGACACTCAGCTCCTCCGACCGACAAGAAGGACCGACCATGGCGTTTTACGCTGTTCTCACTACACTCGCACGAAACATCGACCAAACCCTAAACGATCCACACCTTTCCTCTCTCATCCCCGAGAAGGAACCGCTGAGATCTCTCCACGTACACATCACTCGCCTCCGAGGTTTCGTCGACCGCTGCCCAGAAAAGGCCGGCCGGTCCGAGGAAAAAATCAGCGATCTATCTTCGAGGGCAGAGAAAGCAGTGGATCTCTACATGAATCAACTGCTCGACTCTTACTATGGCGGCTCAGCGAAATCTCAAGTCCCCTTCACTCCTACTATGAAACAAGACATGGAAGAGATGGGGACGCTAATAGAGGAGATGACCGCCGAAGACCCAAAAGACGCCGACCGTCATCTTCATCGCTCTGCTGCAGCGGCAGCAGACGACGAGTCAACGCCCTTGCCGGACGACGAAATGATCGGCTTCGACCATTACTTCATTAGCCTCAAGGACCGCCTCCATAAGGAAAAAACCAAGCTGGAAGTCATCCCAATCTACGGCACGGGCGGTATAGGGAAGACCACCCTGGCGGCGAAGCTGCACAATGATCCGACGCTTGTGGAGTACTTCCACGTCGTCGCTTGGCTGAGGGTGTCGAAGGAGTACGACCTCGAGCAGATGCTCACGCGCCTCCTCAACTTCGTAAAGCCCGGCAAGGGCGAGGCGAGCAAAGACAAGTCGTTAGACGTATATCAGAATCTAAAGGGCAAGCGCTTCTTCATCGTATTGGACGACGTATGGAATTTGGACATATGGGATGAGTTCAGGCGGCTGCTGCCCGATGAGTCCAACGGCAGCCGCGTCCTTCTGACCACGAGGATTCATGAGGTGGCCGCTCATGCCGACTTTGCGAGCCTTCAAGAGATTGATCTCATGAACGACGATCAAAGCTGGGAGCTTCTGGCCCACAAGCTGTCCAACAAAGTCAAGAACTTCACCAAAGTGCTGGAGAAGATTGGAAGAGATCTCGCCAAGATCGGCTTGGGGCTGCCCCTAGCGATCGTCGTCATTGCGGGGATCTTGCAGGGGCTAGACGTCGACCCACGGTCTTGGTTGAAAATGGGGGAAACGTTGAAGTCCGACTCCTCCGAGGCCGAGCCGCTTCAGAAAATCTTGACCGTTAGCTACGAGCACTTGCCTTATTACCTGCGGTCGTGCTTCCTATACATGGGATTCTTCTCCGACTACTCCGACGTACGCCTTTCCGGCCTCACCAAGCTATGGGTGGCCGAGGGTTTCTTGAAGCCGCCGAGCAAATCGGACAAAAGGGACGAGCTTGCGGCGGAGGAGTACTTGGAGGGCCTCGTCAGGAGAAACCTCGTCTTTGTCGGGGGGAGAAAGTCTAACGGAAGAATAAAAAGCTGTGGAATCCACGACCTCGTGAGGGAGAGGTGCCAGCGTAGAGCCGCCGAGGAGAAGTTCCTCCAGCACGTTAAGGACAGATATCCCAAGCGAGTTGCTGAAGACGAAGAAGAGACCGACAGTTCTAACTGGCCCGAAAGATTCAATTCTTACACCGATTCCATACGGGCCGTCGAGTCCTTCAAGAAAGGCGAAGCGAGCTTGGAAAATACTCGACGCTTTACATCGCTGAGGACTTTAGAACTGATGAAAATCGAGTTTCGATCTTTCCCTGAAATAGTCCTCGAGCTGTTCCTCCTCAAGTACCTCGGTTTGGGCCACGTGGCTGAGGTTCCGCCGTCCATATCGAAGCTTCGAAACCTCGAAGCCTTAGTGATCCACCCAAGAAGTGTATCCGCGAGTTACCTGCCGTACATAGTATGCATTCCGTCGACCATTTGGACGATGACGAAGCTTAGACATCTTGTCTCCTTCTCTTACGGGCTCTTACCTAATCCCGAGGAGGGAAGCTCTGCTCTAGAAAACCTTCAGACGGTTAATGCCATCGTAAACTTGGAATGTAAGGAATGGGTTTCGAAAATGATTCCAAACGTTAAGAAGATGGGAATCTATTTCGTCGCCGTAAGAAAAGCCGAGTATTCCCTCGAAAATCTCAAGCACCTGCAACTCCTTGAGAAACTGAAGCTATCCGTTTTGGTGCCCTTTTCAGCTCCCCAAAAGCTCGACGTGGATTTCCCGAAAACGCTGAGGAAGCTAACCTTGAGAGGCTGCCGACTGCCGTGGAAAGATATGACCATCATCAGCTCGCTGCCTAACCTTGCCGTGCTAAAACTGAAACGACACTCATTTCAGGGCGACGAGTGGGAGACGGACGAAGAGTCCACCTTCCTCGAGCTGGAGTATCTGTCCCTCGAAGAATTAGGGCTCGAAAGATGGATCACTGAGAAGGAGCCATTTCCGAAGCTCAAGTCTCTGATAGTTAGGGACTGCGAGGATATGGGCCCACTTCCCGACCAAGTCGGAGATTTCGACTCGATCGAACTGATCGAGGTCGTCGGGAGCAACAAAGTCCTATCGGGCTCGGCTAAAGCGATACAGAAGAACCAAGAGGAAAACTATGCCAAGAAAATCAAAGTTCTTGTCAGGAGCTATGCTTGACAACCTGCTTGCTTGCTTCTTCTTATGTGTGCTTTCTATTGCAAACTTTTTTTTTTTTTTTTTATCGTTTGTAACATGACACTGCATTGGTATGTCATGCCAAAGACAGGCAAGATGTTTTTGCAGACAAGATAGTTGTACACTATAGAAAATATGTATGTTTTTTTTAATCTTACGTTATATTGGATTATTTATGAAATTTTAGGCTTACCCAAAAGACAATTTTCTCAAACTTTTTGCGAGATCATCAATGTAAATAGTATTTACGTATAAAATTATTGTGGTTCACAAAATGATTTCTACTGTGTTTATGTCTGTAGATAATTTTTCGAACCTCAATTCATGAGCTGTAATTTCATTTACGATGTTCAGTAATACCATTTTCTCATACTTTTTGCGAGATAATATATATAGTGTTTACGTATAAAATTATTGTGGTTCAAAAAATGATTTCTACAGTGTTTATGTCAGTAGATAATTTTTTCGTACTTCAATTCATGGCCTGAAATTTCATTTATGATGTTCAATAAGACCATTTTCTCATACTTGTTGACAAGGCATTGACAACGCCTTTATACGGGTAGTCATCTCATATAACATCACATCTCTTATAAAACGTTAGTAAATTTATTGATTAAATAGAAAATTACCTGGGAAAAAAATTAGACAATAATAAAGAAAGTTATAAATGATATCAATTTCCTTGCAATTTATTAGAATTGAGATATTAAGGTTTTAGATTCTTCATTTAAATTAAGATATTAAAATAAAATGAGTTAAAAATAAAATGAGCCTTCGTAATTGAAGTCGATATGTATAACTAAAATAAAATCTCTCAATCTAATTATAGGTCCAGTAAAAAATAAGTACATACTTATATTTTCAGTCATTTAGAACTTGTTTGGTTCATAAGATTAAGATTTTTAAATATTGGTTTAAGACATCTTGATATGTTTGGAATGAAAGTTTATAGAAAACATGAGTTTATATAAAATAACTCTAAACCCATTTACAATGTTCGGTAAGATCATTTTCTCATACTTTTTGCGAGATCATCAATGTACATAATGTTTATGTATAAAATTATTGTGGTTCAAAAAATGATTTCTACTGTGTTTATGTCAATAGATAATTTCCATACTTCAATTTCTAATTTCATTTACAATGTTAGTAAGACCATTTTCTCATACTTTTTGCGAGACCATCAATGTACATAGTGTTTACGTATAAAATTATTGTGGTTCAAAAAATAATTTCTACTGTGTTTATGTCAGTAGATATATTTTCCTACTTCAATTCCTAGTCTGGAATTTCATTTACGATGTTCAGTAAGACCGTTTTCTCATACTCTTTGCGAAATCATAAATGTACATAGTGTTTACGTATAAAATTATTGTGGTTCAAAGAATGATTTCTATTGTGTTAATGTCAGTACATAATTTTTTCTACTTCAATTCATGATCTGAAATTTCATTTACGATGTTCAGTCAGACCATTTTCTCATACTTTTTGCGAGATCATCAATGTACATAGTGTTTACGTATAAAATTATTGTGGTTCAAAAATGATTTCTATTGTGGTTATGTCAGTAGATATTTTTTCCTACTTCAATTCATGGTCTGAAACTTCATTTACAATGTTTAGTAAGACTATTTTCTCATACATTTTGCGAGATCATCAATGTACATAATGTTTACGTATATAAGTTTTGTGATTCGAAATGATTTCGATTGTTTAAGTGTCAGTAGATGGTTTCTACAATAATGGATGTGACTTATACGGAAATTCATTTCCAAATTTATTTGAGGTTTGGAAATTTATTTAACATGTTAGTTCAGTATGATCGTTTTCTCATACGTTTTCGTGATAATCAATGCATTGATCAATTATGTTGTTTGATCATATTTCAGCGAACTAGTCCACCGACCTCTTGTGCTTTGTAAGTTCATGAAATTTCGGAGCTCATTTAGGTTTTCTATTTTCAATATTTTGTGCCCTTTTTTTCCTTTTCAGCATGTGGACATCTCGGCTGTTACGAGTGTTTTACCCCTCTCATGAGACCACATAAACAGCAAAAATGCGTCATGTGTAGTGTAGTGTCATAATAACTCACTTCCCTTTTTCATTATAATATGATCACATTCGTTACTGAGATTCTCTATCCCATAACCTATGTTATGCGATACGGATCTGAAGAAGGAATTCTTGATAGATTTTTTTGTTTGTTTGAAAACTTATAGTAACCTTAATTAGTCTTTATATCATTTGATCTGGTGAATATGTTTTAGACTCGGTCTCAGTGCAAGTTAACGAACTCGAGCTGGACGAGTTTCGCCATGCATTAGAATGCAGTGCCTGCAGAAATTTGTTGTTCCAACACGTGGTCAGCACCTTATGGGCATGATCAGTTGGTTTTCACAAGAGATCTATGTCTCTTACAATTGTATGCACAAATATGCCATTTTGAATTTAATCCGTACCTAATATACCATTTCTTTTATCATGTGGAGGAGGATGCTGCTTATATCTGTGCCATTTGTAAGCATGTACGTTGGAATTGGCAGCCCATTGTGTGTTATCCCCTCAGCGATTTCATGGACTAGCTATTTCCGAGGGAGATGGAAGTCAGGAAGGTCGATTCGGAACTCCTAGTCCTTGGTGGGTCGATGTCGAGCTGGTTAACGGGGCGTCATTTTGCTTCAGTTGTAGTAGGGTAAATGCCATAAACCCTCAGTTCTATTTTCGTCGTATTCATTATTTCGTTCGGTTATTTTTTGTCTTTAATTTTGTCTATTCGTGTCGTAATTACAGATGGATCCTATTATTAGAGAATGTTAACTACTCTTATGTTAAACATGCATGCGCCTAGCTCATTACAATTGCAACTAAAAATAACAAACAATCTATTAGCCCATGCAGAAGTAGTAGCAATGTTTATTACACCTTAAAGGAAGTTCCTTTGTGAATATAACAAATTGACTATTGCATTTCATAAATTGTTTTTTTTAGGTCAATCTTTAGTTCATTATTCAGTTCCTTTGTGGATATAACAAATTGACTATTGCATTCCATTAATTGTTTTTTTAGGTCAATCTTTAGTTCATTATTCAGTTCCTTTGTGAATATAACAAATTGACTATTGCATTCCATAAATTGTTTTTTTTAGGTCAATCTTTAGTTCATTATTCAGTTCCTTTGTGGATATAACAAATTGAATATTGCATTCCATTAATTGTTTTTTTTAGGTCAATCTTTAGTTCATTATTCAGTTCCTTTGTGGATATAACAAATTGACTATTGCATTCCATAAATTGTTTTTTAGGTCAATCTTTAGTTCATTATTCAGTTCCTTTGTGAATATAACAAATTGACTATTGCATTCAATAAATTGTTTTTTTAGGTCAATATTTAGTTCATTATTCAGTTCCTTTGTGGATATAACAAATTGACTATTACATTCCATAAATTGTTTTTTTTAGGTCAATCTTTAGTTCATTATTCAGTTCCTTTGTGAATATAACAAATTGACTATTGCATTCCATAAATTGTTTTTTTTAGGTCAATCTTTAGTTCATTATTCAGTTCCTTTATGAATATAACAAATTGACTATTGCATTCTATTAATTGTTTTTTTAGGTCAATCTTTAGTTCATTATTCAGTTCCTTTGTGGATATAACAAATTGACTATTGCATTCCATAAATTATTTTTTTTAGGTCAATCTTTAGTTCATTATTCAGTTCATTTGTGAATATAACAAATTGACTATTGCATTCCATAAATTGTTTTTTTTAAGTCAATCTTTAGTCCATTATTCCGACCAGACGAGGCTCTTCACATGAGGTGTAAAATGGTAAAGTACTCTTTCTTCACTTGCCCACTCAAATACCTGAATTTCTCCGCTCTTTGACCATTTCCATGAAAAAGACAGAAGACCAATATTTCCCTCGCTACTAACCAGCATAAATGTCTTGCTTCTGATTTCTCAACATTTCTCGACATTATGTCCCTAAATCTGTCATTTATCCGACTCATACTTATCCTAAACAATATGGTCCACTCTCCCAAACTTCCATCATCAAATACTCAGTGGAAAAAGCAGAAACAAACGATAAGTTACTGCCCATTGGCAGAAAAGTCCCTCTGAATTTCAGCAATGGAGGCCCAGAAAACCGACGAACGATTTCAGTCTCTACATTCAACGTCAAAACAAGTCCTCCTTCAGCCGCCTCTAAGAGCGGCAAGTGCGTTACATCGATCTGCCATCCGATCTTTATCCACTCCAACGGTTAGCACTTGGATTTGCGATATATAACATAACGCTCGAACCACTTTATAAACCATGAAATCATCCTCAACAAATGCTGCTAAAGCACATGAATCAAGGAATCCCCAAAAGGAGGAATAATGGTTAACTTCTTTGTCAAGGGGTTAGCAACATAATCAATAATACAGCCTCCTCCTTCTCCTCCTCCTCCTCCTCTGGTGGAAATGTAGTAGTTTGCTCATAAAAGCAACAAGTGTCCACTATATTTCATATTATATATATTAATTGATATAAAGTTTACATAAATAATAAATGAGTTGCCTAAGAAATCAAAGTTGTTCTTGTCAGGAGCTATTGCTTATATGAACTGCTTGAATTGAAAGAGTCGCTGGAGAAGCTTAAGACCGGCTCGAATATGCTAAGGTCAGAGCAGATATACAAAGGCGAGAGAGTATGACAAGATCCATTAATGGCGAGACAAGATGCATGCATCATTTTCTTACAAGCATACAAGGCGTCATTCTGCTTCGAGTTCAGCTCCAAACTTCTCTAATCTCTCCGTTTCTTCTTCCAAGTCTCGTATCAAAGCATGGTTAACTGTGCCGTCGTCCTCACTTGCGTGTATTTGTCTACCAGCAAACCTTAAAACAATAGAGACGATGTATACGTCAAAATCTCAGAAAAAAAAACACTAGTAGGCCGTCAGACAGATAGATAGATGAGCGTTTGAACTTTGGGGAAAAAAAGGAAGAATGTGAAAAAATTACCATCGACCGTTCATTGACTCTATGCATTTCCGAGCATCGTTTCTATCTTTGAACTTCACCAACACGACACCCTGAGGATTGTTCTCACAGACCTGAAAGGGGTGGTAATGTCAGGAAAAAGGACTGAATCGTAACAGTTTAACTGAAACAGAGCTTTCAGAAACTAAGGAAATTCTTTTGTAAGAGAAGAAAAAAGAATACCTTAACGGAGTCTATTGGTCCCAGCTTCCCACATTCACCTCTTACATCTTCCTCTAACTCCGTACGCAGATTCTCATCAGCCTGTAGAGCAAAATAGCATATTGACTCGGTTTATTCAGTGATTTAATTATCTAAATGCATGATTTGCCGCGTAAAGTTGGAATATTAACTATCTGGTAGGTGAATAAAGGATGAAACCCAAAATTTTCAGACTAATCAATGATGAAACCAACAAATGTAAATCTTTTGACCAACAAATGTTAAAACAGAACGATAAGATAAATAAGAAAAGGGAGAAATAGAACTGAGATCCAATACCCTCAGTTCAGCCGGGGTGAACATGTAACGAAGAACAACAGTTGCAGGAATTGACAATTTTGAATCATCACGACCACCTGTTGATGACAAATATTATTTAAAAAAAAAAATACAGAGGACAGAAAACCTACAAGCAATATCAACTAGATTACAAATATGAAAATGGAATGAATGCACAAAGGTTCTCATCAGCCTGTAAAGAAAAATAGCATATTGAGTCGGTTTATTTGGAGATTTAATCATCTAAATGCAAGATGTGGCGTGCTAGGTTTGAATATCAAATATCTAAATACGTGAAGAAGGGTGAACCCCAAAATTTCCGGCCTCACAAATTTGAGACAAACAAATGTAAATCTTTTGATCATAGCCCACCGCAGTTTCCAAAAAAGAAAAAGAAAAAGAAAGAATAAATATATAAGAAAAGAGAATAATAGAATTCAGATCCAATACCCTCAGTTCCGCCGGGGTGAACATGTAACGAAGAACAACAGTTGCCGGAATAGACAATTTTGAATCATCACGACCACCTGTTGATGATAAGTATTATTAAAAAAAAAAAACTATAGAGGACAGAAAACCTACAAGCAATATCAACTAGATTAAAAATACGAAAATGGAATACACAAAGGATCATTAGGAGTAAATAAAATTCAAACAAAGAAAAACATTACCCCATCCAAGCATCTTCTGCTCAACCTTTTGAAGTTTCTTCTTCTTATTCTTATCCACTTGCTTTGAAACAAATTTATCACCTGTAGATAGAGATTGGATAATCCACTTTCAATTACAAGGATGCACCGTCCTTGACATTGGAAATAAAATAAAGTAATTTATAAAATAGCAAAGTGTAAGGTTCATGCATATCACCTTTCTGCTCAAATTTGGCCTTGGTCACTGACATATTGATTTTGCCATCAGGTCTTAGAGGCGCCCCATCCAATATTTGAATAGCTAAGTCAACAGAAGGTTCCTAGTAAACACCAAGAAAGCATATGCAAAGTGACATAAATATCGCCGCATATTCATAAGGTTCATGAAGTAATGAACTGGCAAAGCCAAAGAAAGGATTAATATAATCCATTTACAATGATAAAGCAATAAAAAGGTTTCAAATGAAAAGCATCACATAACTCTGTATTGATACTTATAAAAGAAGCATAAAGATGAATTACCTTGAGATAAGTCACAAGGGCATCTCCCTTTTTCTTTCCAGTTTCCCTGTCAACATAAATCTTCACTCGTGGCTTTTTTGTTTCAGGGTCCTGCAGTTTTGCAGATGACATATGCCATGAGAATGGATCAGTCATCAAGAGACATACTGATTTCAAAAAGAGATTACCATTTAGATAAGATTTCTCACCTCCTTAATGATCCCACACTTGGAGAACACTTCGACAACCTACACCGAATTGAACATTCGCCAAGTATTAGTGATACCAAGTCTAGCTACAGCTGGTAGCATAAATTCCCATCTGTGCTGGCCGTAGCAAAGTATATAGAACTAAGGAAGCTTAACCTCTTCAATGGTGACATCTTCAGGCAAGCCAGTTACATACAGAATTTCTGCCAAAAATGTAATGGCCTCGAGATTCAGGTAAGCAAACTGAAATATTGCTCTAGACATATCATACTAGGCAACATTGCACATATATCCTACTCATGATAGAATATCAGCATCAAATCATCAATGAGACAACACAAACATTACTTTGTAGGCCCACAAACATTCACATAGAGAAATCGTATCAATCGTAGCACTACGAACACATTAAACATTGAAGCAAAGCTTATTACAAGTCTTAGACACGAACCTGGGATACCCAAGCTTTGAGACTTACAGTCCCACTTATATGTAGTCCCATCATCATCAGTAAACTCTTCCTCACCCTCTGGGGGAATATCAGGCCTATCTTGGTCCTCCTTCACCTTAGCTTCTCCCTCAGCCTCCTCCCTAACCTCTCTCTGCCACTTTTCAAACTCATCTTCCTCAGTAAAGGCAACAGGGACTACACCAATTTTTTTTTAACAAAAATAAATAAATAAAAATCAGTACAAAACATAAAGTATAAACAGAAAAACACTTAGGAAAACATAATATCTTAACTCGAAATTGGAGCATCGTTCTGATAATAATCGATCACGAACCCAGGAACTAGTGTCAATGGCTGCCAATCGCTGCTACACCCCTCAGACCACACAAGTGTACTCTCCGTGAAATATCCCACTAGAATAATGCGCTGCCCATGAGAAGATAACAAACTTAAGCACGCGATTTCAATATCATGAAACACCATTCGAATATCAAACAGGTGAAACAATTTTCTCGATGCCAAGCCTATCGATTACTTGTGATATAGGTGAAATCATGTCATTACTGAATAAGAACGGCGAAGGAAACTCACAATTCTACAAATATGAACACTGTTGGCAAACTAGCATTAGCCCCAAAAAGAAAATGCTCACATATCTGACATTTTACTATTAGAATGTTATCAAGAAAATACACACACCTTGCAACTCAGCAACAGTGTAAGGTCCAACAAGCTGCTGGTCTTGGCCAACAAGATACCAACCTACTTAACAACTGCTTGCTTCTTCTTATGTATATTTCTTCTATTGCAAATGGACTATAATTTCAGAGATAATAACACAATTAGTGTTATTTTTAATATCACTATTACAAAACCAGATAACATTTGCATGCTATTACAAAACTAATCAACTTTTCCGTTTTAATTATTATTATTTTCATTTTTTCTCATAAATTTTTTCAAAATTAATTTTTTTCAACATCATTATCTCAATTTATCAACATAATTATTAATAATTATCTTTTTAACCACAAACTTTCTTAACAACTCTATACGATTTTAACAAGAAATTTACATTTCAAATAAAATATGATCGAAATCATTAGTTCGACAATAATATCATCATTGGGATAAAAAAGTTACAAAATATTATGTTCGCTCATACAACACAGTTACTATGACACGGCTGTTATTCATTATGTCAATCTCAAATATTATTCTGATACGTGTGCAATGCATGTACAACTAGGGATGTCAACGGGGCGGGGCGGGGCGGGGACGGGGACCTAATCCCCGGCCCCATCCCCGCGTCTATGGGGAATCCCCATCCCCGTCCCCGCCAAGTAAACGGGGACAAAATCGTCCCCGTCCCGCAATTTTTTTTAAAAAAAATAATATTTATATTATAATATATAAATTAAATATATTATTTAAATTATATTTTAAATATTATTTATATTATAGTAATATAAAATGAGTATAATAAATATTTTTAAATTTTATTTATATTATAATAATATTGATTAGATATAATAAATATTATTTATATTATATAATATAGTATCGGGGAACGGGGCGGGGAACCCCACGGGGCGAGAGCAATCCCCGTCCCCGCCCCATCCCCGCCAACGGGGGGAGATCTCTCCCCGTCCCCGCCCCACGGGGATAAAAAATCGGGGATTCCCCGCCTTGTTCGGGGCGGATCCCCGCGGGGACGGGGAATCCCCTCCCCATTGACAAGCCTATGTACAACAACAACAACAACAACAACAATAATAATAATAATGTTGATGAATCAGTGTTTTAAATAGCATAATATAGCGCCCTGCGTAGCGCAAAATAGCGTAAATTTATTCAAAAACGCGTTAAAGCTCATGAAATAGCGTTTTTTTCCTCGAAAGCGTTCTATTTTGCGCAATTTAGCGTAATTTAGCGTGATTTAGCGTAATTTAACACAATTTGTGTATTTTAAGTTATATATGTGCACAAACCTGAAAAAATTTACTAAAAAATGTTTTAACATTTTAAACATTTATTGTCACATATATCTGCTATATGATAGTATTTTAATTAAATATACATAAGAAATTTTTACATGTCTTTTTCTTTAGAGACATAAAATGAAAGAACGAATAAAACAAAATAAAAGTATAGCACAATTGCTTGTGTGGTCGTATATTATGTTTTTGGTGTTGTAAGTGGCTTGTCCATAATATCCACGCAATACGCTACGCTACGCTATTTACGCTACGCAACATCGGAACTAAAACGCAACACATTACGCAATACGCTTTATAAAACATTGTGATGAACAAAATAAAAGTTAACATTTATGTTAACATTGTGATGAACATTAGATTACGCAATACGCAACATTGTGATGAACAAACTAAAACGCAATACACAACACATTACATAATTTGATGACGTCACATGGTCGAAAGAGTACCTTGTCAAGCTGCTGCTCCTTGTCAAGCTGCTGCTCCTTGTAAGTGGAAAGATTCGACGTCACATGGTCGAAATTAACCTCCTCGACATCGCCAACTTCCATCTTCAGAATGAATTTGATGACGAATCTCTTAGTGCCCTGGGCTGTAATTCGAATGGGGGAAAACAGTAAGTAAAACCTAGTTCTAATGTAATTGCGTTATTCCAATTGCGAGTGATTTTCTAATTTTGTTCCCTTCCCTCACGACACACAGAAACAGATCTTCCAATGGCCCAAAATATGTCATTAAAAATGTAATACTCACAATTCATAATATTTTGCAAGAGGCCCAGCCCAGTGATTACTACATTTAGCAAAGTACGACTATATATAAACATATTGGCTTAAATATATTTTTAGTCTCGTCTGTTTGAGGGGGTACCGTTTTACGGACACTTAAGTTAATGGTGCCAATTTTAGTTCTATAAGTATCAAAATTGAAGCAATTTAGTGACACTTAAGTTAAAAGTGGCAATTTCAGTCCTATAAATATTGAAATTGAAGCAATTTTAATACAGTTATACCCAGAAACTTAACTTCAGCCTGGAATTTACACATGTCGCGACGAAGATGCTGATTTGGACTAAATTTTTTTTCTCTTTCTTTTAATTAAACTTCACTTCATAGTCCAAGTCAGTATTTTTTGTTCTGTGTATAAATTTCGGGCCAAAATGATATTTTCTGGGTTAACTTTCTTAAAATTGTTTCAATTCTGATACTACATGACTAAAATTTATTCTCTTTCCTCCAAATAAGATCTTTTTTTTTATTATTATTTATAAGGTGACGATTAATTGGATGAAAGAGAAAATAAATATAGTTCAAGTCAGCATCTTCGGTGTCACGTGTATAAATTTCAGCTTGAAATTAGATTTCTAGGTTTAATTGTCCTAAAATTGCTTCATTTATAATACTTATAGGACTGAAATTGACACCCTTAACTTAAAGATCCTTAAAACGCCACCCCCTCAAACATACATGACTAAAAATTTATTTAATCCTAAACATATTGGTAAACAAACTCAAATCATTAAATTTTCGACACATGGAAGATTCAAATGTTCGACGTGTTGAAAATCTAACTGAATTGGGTTGCTATCCAGTGGCGGAGCCACATGAGATATAATGGGGTCATTGAACCCCACTGAATTTTTTTTTTATTAGTAATATGTAATAAAATTTTTTATATAGGATTAGACCCCACTGGAAATTTTTTTTATTAGTAATATGTAATAAATTTTTTTATATAGGATTAAAATTGAATTAATATATATTAGAGGGACCCCAGTGAAATTTTTTAAAATTTAAAGGACATGGGTCCAATTATGCTGGACCCTATTCACTATTAATGGCTCCGCCGCTGTTGCTATCTAAATGGATAAAAAAGAACGAAAGAGTATATATATATATATAATATGCTCATAAAAGCAACAAGTGTCCACTATATTTCATATTATATATATATATATATATATATATTAATTAATATTATTTTACATAAAATAATAAATGAGTTGCCAAAGAAATCAAAGTGGTTGTCAGGAGCTATGCTTGACAACTGCTTGCTTGCTTGCTGCTTCTTATGTATGTTTCTATTGCAAACTCTGTAGTCTTTCAGTTTGTAAGTGGTGAAATCTTTGTATCTGAACTGCTTGAAATAAATAGAGTCGCTCGAGCTTTTACTCGAGAAGTTTACGATCAGCTCGAATATGCTACGGTCAGAGCAGTTATACAAAGGCGAGTATAACGCCGCCGCCGAGAAGATCCATTAATGGCGAGACAAGAGGCATCATTTTCTAACAACGAACAACTTACAAGCAGCAGTTTTTCTGGTATAGAATGCGTCATTCTGCTTCGAGTTCGGCTCCAAACTTCTCTAATCTCTCGGTTTCTTCTTCCAAGTCTCGTATCAAAGCGTGGTTAACTGTGCCGTCGTCCTCACTTGCGTGTATTTGTCTACCAGCAAACCTTAAAACAACAGAGACGACGTATACATCAAAATCTCAGGAAAAAACAGCAGGCTGATGATAGATGAGTATTTGAACAATGGGGCAAGAAAGGAAGAATGTGAAAATTACCATCGACCGTTCATTGACTCTATGCATTTCCGAGCATCGTTTCTATCTTTGAACTTCACCAACACAACACCCTGAGGATTGTTCTCACAGACCTGAAAGGGGTGGTGGTTAATGTCAGGAAAAAGGACCGAATCATCACAAAGACAGAACCAAAAACACAACAGTCTGACTGAAACGGATGTTTCAGAAACTAAGGAAATTCTTTTGTAAGAGAAGAAAAAAGAATACCTTAACGGAGTCTATTGGTCCCAGCTTCCCACATTCATCTCGTACATCTTCCTCTAACTCCGTACGCAGATTCTCATCAGCCTGTAGAGCAAAATAGCATATTGACTCGGTTTATTCAGTGATTTAATTATCTAAATGCATGATTTGCCGCGTAAAGTTGGAATATTAACTATCTGGTAGGTGAATAAAGGATGAAACCCAAAATTTTCAGACTAATCAATGATGAAACCAACAAATGTAAATCTTTTGACCAACAAATGTTAAAACAGAACGATAAGATAAATAAGAAAAGGGAGAAATAGAACTGAGATCCAATACCCTCAGTTCAGCCGGGGTGAACATGTAACGAAGAACAACAGTTGCAGGAATTGACAATTTTGAATCATCACGACCACCTGTTGATGACAAATATTATTTAAAAAAAAAATACAGAGGACAGAAAACCTACAAGCAATATCAACTAGATTACAAATATGAAAATGGAATGAATGCACAAAGGATCATTAGGAATAAATAAAATCCAAACAAAGAGAAACATTACCCCAGCCAAGCATCTTCTGCTCAACCTTTTGAAGTTTCTTCTTCTTATTCTTATCCACTTGCTTTGTTACAAATTTATCACCTGTAGATAGAGATTGGATAATCCACTTTCAATTACTAGGATGCTCCGTCCTGGACATTGGAAATAAAATAAAATAATTTATAAAATAGCAAAGTGTAAGGTTCATGCATATCACCTTTCTGCTCAAATTTGGCCTTTGTCACTGACATATTGATTTTGCCATCAGGTCTTAGGGGTGCCCCATCCAATATTTGAATAGCTAAGTCAACAGAAGGTTCCTAGTAAACACCAAGAAAGCATATGCAAAGTGACATAAATATCGCCGGATATTCATAAGGTTCATGAAGTAAGGAACTGGCAAAGCCAAAGAAAGAATTAATATAATCCATTTACAATGATAAAGCAATGAAGAGTTTTGAAATGAAAAGCATCAAAAAATTCTATTCATACTCCTAAAAGAAGAATAAAGATGAATAACCTTGAGATAAGTCACAAGGGCATCTCCCTTTTTCTTTCCAGTTTCCCTGTCAACATAAATCTTCACTCGTGGCTTTTTTGTTTCAGGGTCCTGCAGTTTTGGAGATGACATATGTCATGAGAATGGATCAGTCATCAAGAGACATACTGATTTCAGAAAGAGATTGCCATTTTGATACACTTTCTCACCTCCTTAATGATCCCGCACTTGGAGAACACTTCGACAACCTACACCAAATTCAACATTCGCCAAGTATTAGTGATACCAAGTCTAGCTACAGCTGGTAGTATAAATTCAATCTGAGCTGGCCATAGCAAAGTATGTAGAACTAAGGAAGCTTAACCTCTTCAATGGTGACATCCTCAGGCAAGCCAGTTACGTAGACATGGGTATTAACTTTCAATTCAAACCAGCTATCAGGAGGTTTATTAGCTTCCTACAAGGCATAAAAAAGGACAAGTTGAACCAAGGCATGATCAACATGAGACAGTATGGCACTAGTTAGAACTACATAAACATTTGAGAAAATCCACATTAAGGCTAGTGCGAATATCATTCGCCCATATGACTCAAATAAAAATAGATAAGCAACATAAAACGTAGGACATCAAGCAAAGTCGATACAAACCTTCACGTCTACATTTTTCTTATCATCTGTTTTCTCAGCCCGCTTTCTTTTACCATTTTGCATTTCTTTTTCTTCAACTGTAACTGTTTCAGCGACATCACCAGCATCCTTATTCACTGGCATATCTTCAAAATTGGGTGTTGGAAAGACCTCGTCTTCTTTCACAAATACCATATCCTCCAAACCATAGTTCTCATCTTTTTTGGCCGTGTTTTCCTACGATGAGTAATAAACATGAGGACAAAAGGTACAGGTGTAAAATGAGAATTTCTACCAAAAATACGATGGTCTCAATATTCAGATAAGCAAACTGAAATAGAGCTCTAGACAAAATTGCGCATATATCCTACTCATGATCGAATATGAGCACAAATAATCAAAGAGACAACCGAAACATTGCTATGTAGGCCCACACACTTCCACGGAGATGCATTGTATCAAGCGCAGCACTGGAACACATTAAACATTGAAGCAAAACTTATTACAAGTCTCAGACACGAACCTGGGGTACCCAAGCTTTAAGAGTACGGTCCCACTTATACGTAGTCCCATCATCATCAGTAAACTCTTCCTCGCCCTCTGGGGGAATCTCAGGCCTATCTTGGTCCTCGTTCACCTTAGCTTCTCCCTCAGCCTCCCTAACCTCTCTCTGCCACTTTTCAAACTCATCTTCTTCAGTAGAAGCAGTAGGGGCTACACCAACTTTTTTAACCCAAACAAAAAAAAAATCAGTACAAAACATAAAGTATAAACAGAAAAACACATAAGAAAACATAATATCTTAACTCGAAATTGGAGCACTGTTCTGAGTATCATCCTTCACGAACCCAGGAACTAATGTCAATGGCTGCCAATCGCTACACCCCTCAGACCACACAAGTGTACTCTCCGTGAAATATCCACTAGAATAATGCGCTGCCCATGAGAAGATAACAAACTTAAGCACGCAATTTCAATATCATGAAACACCATTCGAATATCAAACAGGTGAAACAATTTTCTCGATACCAAGCCGATCGATTACTTGTGATATAGCAGAAATCATGTAATTACTGAATAAGAACGACGACGGAGAGTACAAATCGATAGTAGTAGCACAAAAAGCCTCACATATCTGACATTTTATTAGTAGAATGGTATCACGAAAATACACACCTTGCAACTCAGCAACAGTGTAAGGTCCAACAAGCTGCTGATCTTGGCCAAGAATATACCAACCTACTGAAGTACTCATCCTCTTTTACAAAAAAAAAACGGATATTTGCCTCAAAACAAAGCGTCATAAAAAATCTAAATAACAGAATATAGGAAAGCAATAAAGAATCTCCATTGCCACCGAATGCGAACAGAACCCCAATCGCACGATTCTCATGTGCATTCATAGCTCCCACAATTAAAAAAAAATAGAAATAAAAATCAAAACCTTGCTTGGAGTCGTTAACCTCGGAACAACAAAGGCGATTACCACGACAAAGGCTCTGGGGAGTATAATTAACAAGTTCTTACGACGTCGTTTCAAGCTACTTCTGGTAGTTTCTGCCCCTTCCTTCTTGCCCCTCTGCAAATGAAATCTTAATGGATAGTTATTAGTTGGGCCTTAAATGGGCTCATTTACGGGCCCGTTCAATGGCATTTTCACGTACATTTGGGCTTAATTTGGGCAATGTAAGAAAAGTTAGTGTTGACTAAGCTGTAGTTCCATTCCAGCTGTTATATTGAAAAACTATCCGTTGCCTTGGCCTCAACGGTCATATTTCTATCACCCAAAATATGACCGTTGCGAACATCACCTATATATATAACACGAATAAAACTCTTATTTCTACCTCGTACAAATCGCACTAAACTAAAGCCCCCATATCTCCATTCTCTCAAGACTAACGAAAAAAGCTCATTCAAACTCAATGGGTGGTCTCTCGCTAGGAAGCAGCAACGACTCATCGCACCCAACCACGTACAAGATCTTCCTCCTCACCAACTACGCCCTCCTCGGCTCAGCCACGAGCTGCATCTTCCTAACCCTTTCCCTCCGCCTCATACCCTCGCTGATCGGATTCCTCTTCATCCTCCTCCACCTCACCACCATCGCCGCCGCGGTCTCAGGTTGCTCCGCCGCCTCCCACGGCCAGACCACGAGCAAGGTCCTCTACGGGACCCACATGGTGGCCACTGTTCTGACGGCCATCTTTCAGGGGTCCGTGTCCGTTCTCATCTTCACCCGACCGAGCGATTTCTTGGGCCATCTGAAGAGCTACGTGAGGGAAGAAGATGGGGTGGTGATACTGAAATTGGCCGGCGGCCTCTGCGTGCTGATGTTCTGCCTCGAGTGGGTCGTTCTGACGCTGGCCTTCTTCTTGAACTATTATGCGTACGTGGAGAGGAGTGGCGGCGGTAATAATGAATATGCGATGAGGAGTACCGCCAAAGTTGGAAATTACAGAGATGACGGTGAGGAGGACTTGAAGACTCTGCCATGGCCGTTCAGGGTAGTCTGAAGAAGATGATTTCTTTCCAAAAGTGTCTGTCTTGTCTTGATCTTGCTTGGATAGATGAGAAATTTTATTACATTGATTGGTTTGCTTTTTATGAAATCTGCGTTGTAATATTGTTAATGATTTGATTCATTGGTTTGTTTTGTTTGCCTATTAATTTCTATATTTGAGCTAAGCAGACATAGAAAAACTGCTCCAATACATCAGTGCATTATGTAAAAAGGCAGACAAAAATACAACCCGAGATTCTTACACTAGTATAATAAACAGCTACTTATCGGAACTATTATTACATTGCTGAGGAGATGAGACCGCCGAGTGTCGTTTAGATTGTTCGGGAGAAGTTTCGTTGATGTTCGGAGTCTTACCCGGTGGAAGACATCTTTTCGAGAAAAACGAAGCAATGCTCTTTGCCTTTGAACCATTCTTTTCTGGGGAAATAAGACGAGGAAGATGAGCTTTCTTTTTCCACTAAATTAAGAATTTAAATGCAACTAATGAACATTTTATGTTGATGAAGGAGAACTGAGAAGTAGGGTTGAGGCTTTAGTGTACCTGGCGACATAGAAAGGCCAAGCTTGCTAAGGACTTCTTTCTTAACCTGTGAATGTAATAGAGATTTGGTATAATCAACACAAAGAGCTGTCTTGTGCTTGGCAAGAGAAAATATTCAGACACATTTAAACCGATTGAATAAAGCACTGTTATAATCAGCAGAAATCACAAATGCAATGCATAAGATTCAAGATTCACAATACAATGATGAAAATTTCAACCATATTCACAAAGAAAATCTTACAAAAAAATGTAGGGTTTATGGTTAGCACCTGCCACCGATTATCAGTGAACTCTGATATGTCTCGCACTTTGCTTCTTAACTGGGACTTAGAGACAGCTGGAAATTTTTCATGCAGCTGTTCCACAATTTTTCCTATGCTATGGCCACTAGAATTAATGATGGATATCTGCAAAGCCAAAAAAATAGGCAGGTTATAAAAATTAGCCAACAAAAGCAAGTTAAGGCAAGTTGGTATTAGTGGACTCCACAAGTTTAAAAAAGCCATTTCCAAAAGGATCAAACGAGTAACATTACACAGCAGTAACACAGATCAGAATAGAACAATATGGTTCCCAATTGCCGAACTACCCAGAAAATAATTACTTACAATATGAGGCACATCAGCATCCGTAATCGCTTTAGCATTTGCAAGTGGTTGTTCGGCAGACTTTTGAGATGAACCTTCTAAATCCTCATCTTCTGCATAACTCGAAACTGGTATTATTTCTACTTCTCGGAAACCAGGGAATGGAAGGATACCAAGAGTCTGTAAGCACGTTCTTTCAACTTTCTCAGTACCACCGAGCTCTTCGGATGATGACAGTGTGGTCTTTTCATGCATAAAATTTATTACAACCAATGGTTTGTTCTTTTTAAGTGCGTGTTCAGTCAAGGTGTTCAGATACTTCTGTTTCTGGAGAAGGGAGCGAAATTCTTCAGTGTGTACCAGCTTTTCAGAATCTGGCAGATCATGTATTTTCTCAACCAACTCATCAGATTCCATTTCATCAGTCTGTTCTCTCTGTCACAGAATAACGAATTTTGGAGAAACATATAAACATGAGAATCTAATTGAACCAATTTCGGAGAAACATATAAACACCAAGAATCTAAGTATAATTTTTTAGTGCATAGTAGAAATATAGAAATAATGCTAAAACCTTTAAAATTAAGTAGAATGTGCAATTTCAAAAAATAGAGCACAACACAGAACAGCATACCTCATCCTCTGATAAATAGCCATCAGGGACAAAAAACCCATCTTCAATTTCATCTGTATCGTCCTCCTTTAGGTTCCCTTCCATACTTTCATCTGAATCATCCTTATCACAATCTGATAGGCTTTCACCAGGTTCTTCCTGTTCAATCCATTTTCAGTTCCTGATAATATTATGGAATATTACACTAAAAAGGTGCTAGCTTACCTCCTCCCATTCGTCGTCGCTGTCAATCTCATAGTCTACATGGGGATCCTTTGAAAAAGGGTGACGTGGTCCAACAACTTTACTGGATTGATTGAATTCAAAGCAAACATCAATATTAATTAGATGTGAAGAGTTTACTTGATGCAAAAAATTATATCTTGATATTCTAAACTAAAGTTGACTACGAGTGAGAGAGTGCTTTCACTAGAAACAAAGACATCATGAGCTCAAATCCTAATGACAACAAATTCAAAGGAAAAAAAAATCACATATTAGGCTTCAAAAACCCAATCCCCCTAAAGGTGAGGAGCTAATCAGAATTGAGAACCTCAACAGATGAAAAATCACAAAATATTGGACTGGCATACTATTATGCTTTTAAAGTAGTGTTCTAGAAACACGTGCAAAGGAACTGACCTTCTCTTGGGCCAAACGCCATAAAAGGCAGGCCTAAAACACTTATCAAATTGTAGCAGCTGCTTAGCTCGTGGTTGCTTCTGCCATAAAAGGGGATCCATTTCCATGTTAAGCTGACACAATTTTCCATCAGTTTTGGCGTCAACACATCCATCCACAAGTTTCCCCACTATCACGTCCTCTTCACTAGTTGGTTCTCTATTAGAAGCCAGCTTGAGTTCCTTGGCAATTTCAGCCTTGGGCATCTGACGAATGCCCCAGCGTGCTTTTATATTTGAACGCATGACACACCCTGTGCAGCGCCATGAATCCAAATGTGATCTGCAAAATAACGACACAAGAATATAAGTTTCGATCCACATAAGATGATATCAATACTAAAGGGTAAGTCTAAGGAAACTCACTTCCAAATGGCTTTTGCATCTGCATCATTTTGGGCTAAAACAGAGTCCATGACCAAAGCAACCGAATCAGATTTTCCTTCAACAATGTTTGAGGACAAATCAGATGGTGTCGCCACATTCATTTTATTGTCATGCTGCGATGACATTTTGTTCCTTTTCAGGAATCGTTCCATCAATGATGCTTGCTTCTGGAGCTTGAGTTGCTTTTTCAGTTCCATTTCTTCCTTCTCCTTGCGTTTCTGCTCCTTTTCTGATTCTTCTTGCTGCTTTTTTAGCTGCTTCTGCAATTCGAGTTCTTCTTTCTCAAGGCGTCTCCACTCCTTTTCAGCTTCATCATTCAATCGTTTTTGCTCCTTTTCCTGAATGATTCAGTTGTAAAAATGCATGTATTAACATTTATGATTCACTATGAGTAGAACTTATCAGAATTCAAATATCCTGAAGCTATAGTAGTCACACAAATTTTAAGTGAATATAGATATAACAAGGGGCCAGCAATTTCTGTTTGTCATCGGCCACTGTCCTCAGACTCAATTGCACCATTCCAAGAACTAACTTCAAATAAAATACGAAGAAGATTTGAAAGGACTGTAGTAATTATAACTTTGCTTACAGTTTGCAACTTTTCCTTCTGAAGTTGCCTTTCCATCTTCTTCTTCTCCTTCTCCGTTTCTCTCTGTCTTTTCTCCATCTGCCTCACCAAGAGATTTTCTTGTTTTTTTCCTTCCTTACCAGCCCTTCATTGTCAAAACAGATTAATCTAATGGATCTAATGAAGACAAATATAAATAACTGCAATACGTACATTTCTAAGCCATTTTTCTGCGCCATGTCATTCATAAAGAGCCTGATGTTGGCCTCATTCAAGACTCTATCAAGTTTTTCCGAAGCTTTCAGCACTGCTTGCACGCCATTTTGGTGGTCATCCAAATTTTCTAGGGAACTTATCAACGCTGTCATGACCAAAACCAACAAGCTATTAGAGCAATAAAATACTAATGGGCTTCCTGATAAGCTCTCTTCAATCCCATGCGTTCATCTCAAGCAAGTTCGTTGGGAAAATATTAAATGACCCAATTGATACTCGCCAATTCAATTATTAAAGCTATATAGGAACAGTCGAGGTTGGATCACAAGACCAGGAATATGATGAATCACACTCACCTGTGATAGCTGATATCCTGTCCTGGATCTTTTTCCTACAGGCACGACGAACTCGCATAGAAGAACGAATGCATGTTGGCATCAATTTTAGATCTCTTGTCTACAGCATGGAAAAAGAATCATTCAGAAAACATTTCTTCTACACAAACCATATGATGAGAAGGAATAACAGTAATGGCATTGAGAAGAAAAATGCCGACTAGGATCAGAAATGAGTAAGACAAAACACCATGACCCCAAACAAAATGCTGCTAAAATTTTAACAGCTCCTTTGTGTTGTACATTAACTGAGAAACAAAATCATGTATAAATATTGGTATTACAAAGCAGATCAGAAGCACACTCAGTGATTAAGCTAAAAAGTCCCTCTAATGACAAATTTCTAACCAAGTGAATATTTTCATAAGCTAATTATGAACCCACTTAAAATGTTAGTACTATCACTAGCAATAACAAGTCACCAAATCCAACGCACTGTGAAAGTACTAAATGAAAGAATCCAAATAACCAAGTAAATGGATGTTCATGATAAGCCATGCAAACCAGATTTCCAAATCTCGAAAGGACCACAAATCTGCCAAAGAAAACAATTCAGAGCTACATAACGATAAAAATCCTACACTAACTTCCCAGATTAAGGCAATATAAAATAACACAGAATTTCCTAAATTATACCTCCCAGCACCAAAGAGCACAGTCGACCTCATCCTCCAAAACATCCGCGTCAACAGAACTCACGCCATAACACACTCTCTGTCCAATCATAATCACCGTGCTCTTCACAACAACTTTAGTAAGACTCTCAATATTTGCAACTCTACACTTAACATCCTCAAAAATTCCATCCACAAGCTTAGACAGAGGAAGATCGCTCTCTTCCATGAAACATGCAATCACACTTTGCAAAGACGAATTCCCAACCTTATCCACGTTATCCACAAACACACTCCTAGTTTCCAGTATTAACTCTTTGTAAAGGCTAACAAGTCCGTTGATTTCTTCCCGAAGATTAACTATTTTCGCTAGCTTTGCCTCTGGCGTCGCTGCGAATGAACAAGGTTCGAGCCTTTTTCTCTTCTTCGGCACCTTTTTATCCTGATCAGGGCTGTTAATCGTGGTGTTTCCCCCCTTCGGAACGTCGATCGCCATCATCTCTGCCTCCGCCATCGAGAAATTGAGAAATCGCCACTGATTCCCTCAGATCTCAGAAACCCTAGAATAAAAATCAATGGGAGACGTGACGGTTTATCGTATTAGTCTCACCGATTCATTTCCCGCCAGTGATTGATGGAAAATTGGCGGAATATCATTGTAATTTGGCGCCTCGATTAAATAACTTTATGGCGATTTTCAATAAAGCCCATTTAAATCCTAATATTGCTTTTTGACCCCATTTCTTTTATGTTACATCTTTTGCCCTCTTTGTTTCTTTTTATTAATTATTCACCCACTATTCTTTATTTATTACTATTCGCTTTTCCCTGTCTTTTTCTATTTCATTTTTTTTTATATTACATCGATTTAATCTATTTAAAAAAAATGAGAAAAAAGGTAACATATAATACAAAAAAAAAAAAAAATAGGTATGTTTGAAATTAGAAAAAAATAATAATAATAGTAAATTTGAACCTAAGAAATGAAATTTATATATATGATTAAACATAAAAAAATTTAGTCATTATTAGTTGTTACAGCTTCATTAACTGTAACGAGCTTAAGCATTCGCTTCTTACCTAACATAGCTGCCTATTAGCACACAACACAGCATGAAGTGGCATCAGTGTCCTAAGGCCTGCCGAGCTAAACACGTCGAAAGAAGAAATCTTTCGTCTACTTTGTCGAAAGCCTGCTCGAGTTCTTACCAGTTTTCCAGATAGCATAGGCCAGCAAGAGAGGTATTGCGAGGCTATAGAGCGGAGAATGCGTTATGGGATTCATATCGTACGCTTTGTGGAGAGCGACGCAGTTCTGCAAAGAATTTATAACAAGAGAAAAATGATTACGTCGATTTAATGAACCGAAAGAGAAACTAAACTATGATTATTACGGTTCTGCATGGTATGTAGAATTCTCAAGTACGAAAAGCAATGAGAAAGTGCAAGGATTTCTCCGTTTTACCTTAAAATGTTTCCAGAATATACCCAAAGAGAGCACCACGAGCAATTTCCTCGGCCATCGTTTCTGGAATATAATTCTTGATGCTCTGTGGGGCTCTTTATGCCCGTCGTCGTTTTTCTTACTCGACCGAGATAGAACATAGTCTCGATACATTCCACATTCGGACGCCAGCAGCATTATTACCACAATCGCAGGCAATACCACGAGGTAAAGATGTGCGAGAACCACCACCATTACATCGGGAAAACCGAGAAATTCTAGCTTTCCTTTATTACCATTGCTGTGCCTCGTCGCCCAGCCCTTGTAAGTCATGTATAGCCAATCTGAGCCTTCGGTAAAAGCTTGGCCATAGAGCCAAGGGCATAACACAAGGTAAAACAAGTAGCCTATCAAGCAGTACCATGCAAAGGGAATATCGTATAGTTTGGTAAGTGTCCATAAAGGCCAGCTTTTGTTGGCTCTAAGCCTGCTATGAGTGGCTCGCCTTTGGGAAAAATATAGGATTATCTTTGGGATGATTAGAAGCGAAAGGACGAGAAGGTAGAATCCCCAGAGAATTGGCAAGTATAAGGCGTCCCATTGACAGCCCATTACAAGAGACTCTAACCAGCTCCATGAAACCTTAGCACGGATATTGTTTACTGAGAATGGCCTTAGCTCAGAAGCAGTCGATCGGCCCATAGCATCAACTGTCTCTATCTGAAGAAGATATCTATCGGGTAATGGATCTTCAAAGGCGTGAATATTCCACGGGGCAACATAGAGGTCACTGTTTGATCCTTTAAGCTTCGTCATAGCTGCCTCGAGTACAACAACGGGTTTATCAGGGCTGGTGTCATATATCTTAGCAATAACTGATACAACGGGAGAAGAAGAGAAGATTAGAGCTCTAACGAATCCGTAAGATAAAGGGTCAGATGTATCACACTTGTGACTTAGTGCCGATGATAAAGTAAAGCGAGAGTCCAGAGGAAAAGTTGGCAGTATAATAGTCTTCATTGATCCTAATTTGAAGTTGATATCGGCGAACGAAATAAGACCTCTGTCGATAGCTAAAACTCTCATAGCTCTACTCCTTCTCCAATCTCCCATTTCTAATTCCCAGAACTCATGAGTACCAGCCGAAGAACAATTGGCAGTGTCTTCTAGGGGATGTTGATGGCCATTCAATTGGAACAACTTGTTGGAGTTCAAACTGTGACCTGGGCGATGATGTCGCTTTAAATTCTTACCAAATTTTACGTGCAAATGACCGCATAAGTAAGCTGCTAAAGATTGGTTGATGAATACGTCTTTCAGAGTTTTGCCAGACTCTGAGGCGGCGGAAAAAGATAGAGGAAAATGGCCAAAGCTTACTTTGGTGACTGCTTGTGCTGACTGAGAATCCCATTGCGATAGTTCTGAATTTATTTCTGATAATAATTCATCCGTTGGATGACCAAACAGGTTAGTCGGGCCTCGTAAGCCAGATGACATTGTGCTGTCGAATCCAACAAAAAGAATTTTTCTTTTTCCGGTCTGCATAATTAAAACGAAATATGGGAAAGTTTTAAAGCAATCAAACCAATAATGCTGTCCAAAAAATATAACAACGATACGAATCTCAGTCCAATATTACAGATAATAAAAGCAGTTTACCTGAATGGTCACACTATTGACCTTTCCATTTCTTTGTAGCTGACTGTTAATGCTGTAGTTTGAGTAATAATCAGACGAGCCACCAATTACAGGAACTCCGAAGTTATCGTGATTTCCCCTTACATCATAGAAAGATCTCTTGTCAAGTCCACTCCTTTTGATGGTATCGTGCATGACTTCCTTGTATTCTATCCACTCCTTTTCGTCTTGCTTCATGGTCAATAAATCTTTGCTTTTACCATCTACAACAAATATAAAAGTTACGAAGTTCTGTATACAGTGGATCGGCAAGGGAAACAAAACAAACCGAGCTCTCCATCAAGAAAAGCAGAAAATACAACCCCTCAACACGCCAAATACTCGCCTAAAACGAAAACTATCCCATGAATTTTATGATGTTATGTGCCGTAGGCACATAGAGAAATACCGCCAACATTCATAACCTGGAAAGAGTTGTGCAATAGAAAACAATAACCATGTAGAAACAAAAAGGAGAAGAGAAAGCTTGTATCTCTATCAATCAAAGAAACCTTATCCAAGTAAAAAAGGAGTGCTTTCAGCAACCTATGCAGTCCTCCTATCAAAATATGCTGAACTATACCAAAATGAGACTCAAAACTTAAGTCAACAACATAACCCATAAACCTAAAAGAATAACAAAGGAAAAATCCAATCTTTAGCATCGACCCGCCAATCGATACCCAGCCCAAAAGCCACGAACACTCCCACATGACAAAGCGTGAAAAAACCGCTGCAAACAATACATACTAACCAGTGAGATCGCCAGTGAGGAGTGCCAGCGAAGGCTTGATGAAGGAGAGAGTGGGACCCACGATTTCTCTAAATTCCTCGGCTCTTTCAGGGTGGTGCACGCTGAAATGGAGATCGGAGAGCTGGACAACCCATACCAAGTCGCCGTCGCCATCATCGACTCGTATGATCCCTCTATCGTTGCCGTTGGCACTCTTATCTGCCGCTATCGTATTCAGAGGTTGGACAACTAGGATTATTGCAAGGAGTAGCAGGAAAATGGAGTGGGTCGGACAGGCATCAACCATTGCGCGGCAGTACAGCGCCTGCTTCTTACTTGGACAGCGATTTGTCAAGGGCGAGAGCTTCGAGCCCTCTGTAATGATTTATATTTATATCAGCAGTTGTATAATTATAAAATGCAGCTGGCAACGGCGACTTTTTCTTGAGGGGTCCTTTCAGCGTTTTGTGGTATGCTTTTTAATCCGTGAAAAATTGCAGAGGAAAAGGATCGTTTTTTTTTTCCTTTAACGAACTGACCCTTTTTGCACACACACTGAAGACTTGGTTTTTCACATACAGATAGACGCTGCAGAGACAGCAGTCTTGGGGGCGGGAGTTTGATTATCTCAAGAGTAGGCCGGTCCAACACCTTCTAGCCTGTGGGTTCTAACATTCTAAGCTCAATTGATTTGCTCAGCGGTGAGAAGTAGATAAAAATGGAGTTTTGTTGTTGAATGCAATTTTGGGTTGTGTGTTTATGATTTTCTTTGTTAATTTGATGCCCTTCATTCGCTTTAATATCGTACTTTTGCCTTTCCCTTGAATTTGCTAATGTCAAGATGAGTTGAATGCATTTGGTGATGACTGATTATAATTGACTAGCCATGTGGGAAATTTCATGCTTTAGCTAGGGAGGTTAAAGATGCAAAAGCTGATTCGTTCTTTAGATTATGTTCTTGTTCGCTGAAAAAAGGGGAAAATCTTCTGAAATTTGCAAATCTGTGGCAGTATGCTCTCGTGCATAGTGTACTACAGAGATGGGCCTTTCTGTCTCGTTGTTAGAACCTCTAATCTTTAACACTTGCATTCACTTTCCGAAAACTATTGCAAACTCCTTCGTTTAGATGGTAGGTTCTATGTGTTTCTAAATGGTGTTACTCGTATGCATTTTGCAGCTAATTGGCTGTTGATACGATGCTACTTCATTCTTGGCCGGTGATGGAGAGTGAAAGATTATCGTCGGCCGTGTTTCTCAGGCAATTTCACCGGAGCCACCTGCAAAACTTCTCTAAACAGACTTCACAACTTGGGTTAACCTCTTGTAGGAAGAGGTATGTGTACTTCTTCTTGCCCTCTCTATCATGAGTCTTCTTTCCCTTTCTTGAGGCTGGTCAGGGTCAGAAGCCGATTTTTCTTTTAGTGATAACTAGTTTAGTCTTGGAACTATCATCTTTGAATCTACGTATTTCGAACATACTAGCATTCTTCTAGTGACAGAGCTTGTAGGATAAATTGAGTTAAATGGTCTGTAAGTTGGCCTTGGCCAATACCATTCTCACTACATAACTCTTGATCAGATTGCCTATATCCATCGAAAGTTGATCAGCACGTAATAATCTTTCATCGACTGCTTACATACGTTGTTTCCTCTCAGTGGCAGAGCAAAAACTCGCATATAGATGTAAGTTATAAAGAAGGATAAATCTTGAGAAATTTTGTCTAAACTAGGTACACAAGGACTACCTTAGTAGCAGTCATGTTGAAATTCAGCACCGCTGCTTGATAATTTTGTTTACCTTATCTTTCAAACCATTCAAGCTTTACATTCAGATTATTCTTTTCTTGAAACAGCTCTCTAACTCGAAACCTCACCTGGAAAAAACCGTTCGCTCTGAACACTGACGGATTCACAGCCAACGACGACCCGGGCAACCCCAACGGAGACGATTCCATTCTTGGCGGGACCCGTTTGGGCCGTATAGTCGGTGCAGGTGGCAGACAGCTACTGGCCAAGCTAAACTCCACGAGAAAAAATTTCCCCGTGAAGGTGTTTCTTCTGCTCCTCGGCTTCTACACAGCAAATGCCCTCGCGACGATCCTCGGGCAAACCGGCGACTGGGACGTGTTAGTCGCCGGAGTGGTCGTCGCTGCAATCGAAGGCATCGGAATGCTCATGTACAGAAAGCCCATGTCAACCGGTAGGTTACAGTCTCTTGTGGTGATGGTAAACTATTGGAAAGCTGGCGTTTGCTTAGGACTATTTGTTGATGCTTTCAAGTTAGGTAGTTAAAAGAGTTTTCTGACCTTTTTGGTGTGTAATGTTATTTCTTCTCCTACATGATGATGGGCAAAGAGATTGTATCTATAGGAGCTTTTGCTAGGAAATGGAAATTCCACATCTTTTCTTGCATGAAGAATGTTTCACATTATAATCCTATGTTAAACCATTAACAGTTCGAGTGGTCGCTCTTCAGATTAAAGCAGGAAAAAGTGAACGACTCAGTCATCTATGCAAGAAAAAATATTATTTTTTCAGATCTTGACTCGACAAATACTAAGATAATGAACGAATAATATGCTATGTAGCCATTAATAATGAAAGCCATAGGAATGTTCAAGAAGGATTCTCATTGGAGGGAATATCGTGGCAATGGAGCCCAACAATGGGACTTCAAAAGTCAATAACATCGGTCCAACAACAGGGCACGACTGTAATAATGGTTGAGTTTAGGGGTTTAAACACAAAGCACGCATCTTTATTTACCCACCCAATAAGAGCATTTGCACTCAACACAAGCGGAATATTGGCCCTGATGGCGAAGTTTAAGCACAGACTACTTTTAGCAACTCTTCTTGTGGTAATAATATCTTCGCTCCTCAACTGTGCATTGGCTGAAGTATTTTTTGAGGAGCGGTTTGATGGTAAGCCCTTTTTTTTGTGTGTGTTTTCCTGAGCTTATTTTAGTATGCTCTTGCTGTTTTTTTCCTGTTGAAGAACTGATCGATTAGTGGCAAATCAAGATTTCTTTAGATTCCCACTAATCTTGGTGAATAGCATTTCGTTTTTTGAGTTGATGGACTTAGATTCAGTTCTTGGATTGCCAGTAGTTATCAATACAATAGTATACTAAAGAAGCCTATATGCCTTCTTCAGTTATTGACATTTAAAGCTCATTTAAGTTGTGGCGACTTGCTTGATTCATAGCTAGTACAGCTACCTTGAGATTAAACCAACCAAGATGGTTTTTTTTTTTTTTTTTTTTTTCGATTTCTTATTTGCAGCTATGCTGCTCTTTCTTTTTCTTGTCTGTTGCTATAATATTTTCTAGGATTTGGGCATTTTATACTTCCTTGAAATTCAATGTTTATGCTTTATGGAACAGATGGATGGCAAAGCAGGTGGGTGAGGTCAGATTGGAAACGGAGCGAAGGCAAAGCGGGATCTTTCAAACACACAGCGGGGAAATGGAATGGTGACCCTGATGACAAAGGTTTGATCTTTTTACAAACAAACATAATGTTATATATATTACATATTACAGCATCCACTCTATCTCATCTATATGCTATATTGCTTGGGTTATGTCGGAAATGAACAGTTATTGTTTATTTCAGGTCTTCAGACGTACACTGATGCTAGACATTTTGCGATATCTGCTAAGATACCAGAACTCAGCAATAAAAACAAAACCTTGGTTGTGCAATACTCAATTCGATTCGAACAGGACATAGAATGTGGTGGGGGCTACCTTAAGCTTCTTTCTGGTTATGTTAACCAAAAGAAGTTCGGCGGTGACACGCCTTATAGGTATTTCGTCGATATATCTATGTTGCTGGTGGATTTACTTTGTTTTGACTATGATTTTGTGATTTTTTTTTTAAACTTTCGTTATAAACTTGCTTTACGTTCCATCTCTCAGTTTCTAACTTTTGAATCTTGTCTTTCAGTTTCATGTTTGGGCCCGACATATGTGGTACACAGACGAAGAAGCTCCATGTCATACTCTCATATCAGGGTCAAAACTACCCAATCAAGAAGGACTTGCAGTGTGAAACGGACAAGTTGACTCATTTTTACACGTTTATCCTTCGGCCCGATGCATCGTATAGCATCCTTATCGATGGTCGGGAAAGAGATTCTGGGAGCATGTATACAGATTGGGACATCTTACCTCCCCGCAAGATTAAAGAAGTGAATGCAAAGAAGGTTACATTCTGCTTATATTCCATCTAAAATTAGTTCCTTAGTTATAGTTTTCTCTTCGTACATCAATGAAGATCAATTTTTCTACCTTCAGCATTGCACCCGAATCATTTTGCTTAATGTACTTCAAATGTTTCCATGCTAGCATTACTCATTCTTGATACATATTTTTTTTTTTTTAACTGAAAACCATCTTAACAGCCTGCTGACTGGGATGATAGAGAATATATAACCGATCCCAATGCTGTCAAACCTGAGGTATTGCATTTTACAACTTACAGTTTACGGGATTTTCAGTAGTTTTAAGGTTGCCTATATGCATTATTAATCTTTTTTTGCTCGAATGTTGATGGTATTTTCTGTAGTTTACCTGCATTTTTTTCTCGTCTTTTTTCCCAACTTTCGATGATTTGGTGTTAAATTTATCACACTACAGGGATATGATTCCATTCCAAGAGAAATTCCCGATCCAAAGGCAAAACAGGTCTGTTGATCTGCTAGAGTTGAGATCGATGCTATTTCTTTTCGCTATTATAGATTGATGTGTCTAGTCTACCTATTTGAATAAATCTGATTGACGCGATCATCGGAAAGTCGCTTTGAAGTTTTGGTTTGTTTAAGCAGCCTGATGACTGGGATGAAGACGAGGATGGGTTGTGGAAGCCGTCGAAAATTCCAAATCCAGCATACAAGGGACCATGGAAGCCTAAGGTATGTTAAAATCTTTGAACAATACAAACAAATTTATACTCTTAATTCAATGATCAAAAGTGTCTATAACATTACGATCTTCTTTTCTTCTATATCGTGCAGAAAATCAAGAATCCCAATTACAAAGGAAAGTGGAAGATTCCTTGGATCGATAATCCTGGTAAAAAAATGTTTCAAGAGCTCAAATTCTTACATTTTGGTCATGCATCGAAGATATACGAACTTCAGTTCTTCAAATTGTGCTTGTTTTACTTCTTCTAAATCTGACAGAATTCGAAGATGACCCCGACCTCTATGTTCTGAAGCCCATCAAATACGTTGGCATCGAAGTTTGGCAGGTTAACTTAGCATATTACACATCTCTTCATAGCATAAACTTCATGAAATTTTATAGTCAGCCCAGTTAAAATATTGTGTGTTTGTAGGTGAAAGCGGGCTCGGTTTATGACAACATTCTTATATGCGATGACCCGGACTACGCAAAGAGTGTAGTTCAGGAAGTATTTGCTAACAGAGAGGTGTGAAGTTCTGCTCCCATTTGTTATTACGTAGCCCAATTACCAGCCTTTCCTTTTTCTCTATTTCTCACATCTTTTTCTTTCTCTGTGTAATGAAATTTTAGATTGAAAAAGAGGCCTTTGAGGAAGCTGAGAAAATTAGAAAAGCAAAGGAGGAAGAGGTTCCAAGATGATCAAATTGTTCTCTGATTTCATTTAAGTTGACAAAATAGAAAACTAAAAAAAAAATGTTCTTGATTACTTGCAGGAAGCTCGAATAGCAAGAGAAGAAGGTGAAAGGAGGAGAAATGAACGAGGCTACGACAGAAGGCGTCGAGACAGAGATCATAGATACAGAAAGGTTAGCTCAATTGATTCTTACAGTTGATTTTCTTTCTTTGCTCGGTTAGTCCCGACTTGTAATGAACATTATCTCGAGTCTCACTGATGGGAAAATTTTTATCTTGCAGCGCCACCATGATCACTGGGACGATGACTATCATGTAAGCGAATGAAAGCTGAAGACTTTGCAAATTCCATTAATGCTCATAAAAAGAAAAGGAATCTACCGATTGTAAAACATTCAAAATAACGTCTTAACCATTTTTCGTGCTTCGATTTTGCAGGATGAACTATGATGGGCTGCTCTCTCTGTTTTCATATCCCTACTTAAACTGTACTCTGCAATTAGATGCAGCAGATGTATTTGGGCAATGGATTATCGTATGATTTGTATCTGTGTTAAGTCATTTCAAGAATGAACTAATCAATGAATACTGAAATGTAAGAGATTTTTTATTAAGTTAATCGTCTCATCGTATTGAGGATGACTTAATACTTCGCAGCTTTAAATAGAAAATTACTCGGCGTCTATTGAATTCTTGAAAGGGAAACAAAACCATCCCTCTGAAATCTCCGCCAAAGCCCTCACCGCCGCCGATAATAAAAATGACATCTTTGCCCCTCCTCCGCCTCTCGCTCCTCCCCCACCCCCTCAAGCCCACCCTATCCCGTCCACCACCTCCGCCGTTCCGACCCATCCGCCCCGCCGCAATCAAGTCCTCCTACAAAGCACCGACGCCAGCCACGGACCGCCTCATCTCCGCCGCATCGTACTTCCTCCCGCTGCTCAACGGCCTCCAGTACGGTCGCTTCCTCTTCGCCAAGTACCCAGCCCTCGCCGCGCCGTTCCAGCCGCTGCTGCCCATCCTCTCCGTCTACCACACCCTGCCGTACGCCAGCTTCGTCACCTTCTTCGCCCTCTACCTGGGCATCGTGCGCAACCCCAGCTTCAGCCGTTACGCCAGGTTCAACGCCCTCCAGGCGCTGGTCCTCGACATCCTCCTCGCCGTGCCGGTGCTGCTGCAGAGGATCTTTACCCCCGGGAGGTCTGGGCTGGCGCTCAAGCTCACTGAGTGGGCTTATTCTGGGCTCTTCACTTTCATAGTGGGCTGCTTTGTGTATGGGTTCGTCGCCAGCGTGCTTGGGAAGACCCCATACTTGCCCATAGTTGCCGAGGCCGCGGGCCGGCAATTAGAGGACTGAGTTCACTTTCGGGTTTGGGTCGGATCAGATCGGGTCGGTTTCTTTTTTTATTATGTTTTGTATTAAAAAAATCATTTGGAGGCTTTGATGTATTAGAGTAGTAACTTGAATAAAAATTTCAATTTTGATCGATGTTTTAGCCTAACAAAACATGGTACTACCAATTATCTCGATGGATTTTAAAAAAGTTTAAAAATGGTTAGTTTTTTTAATGATATTCAATGATTATTATGTAAGAATATATCGATAATAAACACTATTTTTCAGCGAATGTCTATCCATCCTACAAAGTATGTAGTTGCAAATTACAAAAAGAAAATGCATATATAATTAGTGGTCTCTCTTCTTCGAGCATCATTACCATTTAACACACAATTACAATCATCTAACTATTAGTGTAGAAAATCATTAATCAAGTAAACATTATTCCCATCAAATCTTTCTGCCAGAACGATCCACAACCATATGGCTATACGATTGCTGCAATCTCCTTCTAAGTAACCATTTGTGTGGAGAAGTATCATTCAAGAAACTTTATTCCCTCAAAAGAAAATTTACCAGATGCATATACATGGTGAGGCTATATTTGCAGCCATGGAAGATCACACTGCTCAACCATATATTCACTACACTAATCCACTTCACTTCACTGCAAGACAAACATAGATAAGAAAGAAAATGACTTCATTTGAGATAGAGCGCTGGGAGGAGGAGGCCGCAGTTCTTCATCCTCAAAATAGGCACATAATAGGGAGGAGGAGGCTGCAGCCTGCCGCCGAGAGGAGGGGAGATGATGGCAGGTGAAGTAAGAAAAACAAGACAAAGCTGGTCATCGTGATCTTAGCGGTGGCTCTGCCCTTGATCGTGATCGCCTCCCTGCTGGCACGGCCCAACACTACTCCACCCCGTCCTTCAAAGTACGCAGCTGCAGCCAAGCTGAACCTCAAGATTTTCCAAGCGCAGAAATGTAAGATGTTTTAGCTTTTTTTTTTCTCCGTCTTTGTTGTAGAATAAATCATCAATGATCTATAAACCAATTTGAAGAACTCAATTCTAATGTTGAGGTTCCGTCAATAATATGTGAGGAAAACTAGAGTTGGAAAGAGATGCAACTTAAGTTTGCTGTTGAGCTTCTGTTAATGTTTTTTCCTTACACTATTTCTGTTTCAAGCGTGACCTACATCATTTTTCTTTTTTCTGTTTCTTAGCGGGAAGACTTCCCGAGAATTTCACAATTAGTTTTTTCGATTTTCGGTTCGGTTTTTTGAGTTCGATTTTTTGTTTAATCGTTAAAAATTTTAATTCATATGTGTGCGTGTATTATATATACATATATAGAAATTAACTCTTATAATATATATATATAATTAAATATTAATGATATAATATTATTTGCATAATTCACAAATGTGCGAGTATTATATATATATATATATAAAAGGTAATTCATATATATAAATATATAGATTTTATAAAAGGTAAGTGTGTGTATATATATATAATTAATTCTTATGACATATATAATTAAATATTGATGATACAGTAATTGCACTATTGACATGTGTGCGTGTATTATATACATATATATACACACAAAATGTTATAAAAGGTAATTTGTGTGTATATATATTTATATATAATATCCGCACAATGTATATATAATACACGCACACGTGTGAATAATGTAATTATCATATCATTAACTTTTAATTATATATATATGTTATAAAAGTTAATTCCTATATATATATATAATACACGCACACATATGAATTAAAATCTTTAACGGTTAACCAAAACACTGAACTGTAGTGTGAAAAACCGAACCGAACCAAATTAAAATGATTCAGATATCAGATTAGGCATGATAATACATATCACGATCAACGAGGCATATTATGATTAATTGCAGTTAAGATAAATCCAAGAAAGAATGCCCATTCCATCCCACAAAGTATGTAGTTGCAAATTACAAAAAGAAAATGCATATATAATTAGTGGTCTCTCTTCTTCAAGCATCATTCCCATTTGACACACAATTACAATCATCTAATTAGGTCTATTCTACCCTACCCGAGTGGGTAATAACCCAATTCTAGTGAGATGTTGACACATAATGCAAAAAAACTTATTTTACTTATGTGTCACAATCTTATAGAGTTGGGTAGGTGTACCAACACGGGTAGGGTAGTGGTGATCATCTAACTATTAGTGTAGAAAACTATTAATGAAGTAAACATTATTCCCATCAAATCTTTTTGCCAGAACGATCCACAGCCATGTGGCTGGCTATACGATTGCTGTAATTTTCTTCTAAGTTACCATTTGTGTGGAGAAGTATCATTCAAGAAACCTTATTCCCTCAAAAGAAAATTTACCAGATGCATATACATGGTGAAGTTATATTTGCAGCCATGAAAGATCAAATTGTTCAACCATATATTCACTACACTAATCCACTTCACTTCAAGACAAAAAAAGAGAAGAAAGAAAATGACTTCATTTGAGATAGAGCGCTGGGAGGAGGAGACCGCAGTTCTTCATCCTCAAAATAGGCACATAATAGAGAGTTGGAGGCTACAGCCTGCCGCCGAGAGGAGGGGAGATGATGGCAGGTGAAGCAAGAAGAACAAGGCAAAGCTGGCCATCATGATCTTAGCGGTGGCTCTGCCCTTGATCGTGATCACCTCCCTGCTGGCATGGCCCGACACTACTCCACCCCGTCCTTCAAAGTACGCAGCTGCAGCCAAGCCGAACCTCAAGTTTTTCCAGTCGCAGAAATGTAAGACGTTTTAGCTTTTTTTTTTCTCCCTTTTTGTTGTAGAATAAATCATCAATCTATAAACCAATGTGAAGAACTCAATTCTAATGTTCAGGTTCCGACAATAATATGTGAGGAAAACTAGAGTTGGAAAGAGATGTAACTTAAGTTTGCTGTTGAGCTTCTGTTAATATTTTTTCCTTACACTCTTTCTGTTTCAAGCGTGACTAACATCATTTTTCTTTTTTCTGTTTCTTAGTGGGAAAACTTTCCGAGAATTTCACAGTTAGTTTTTTCGATTTTCGGTTCGGTTTTTTGAGTTCGATTTTTTGGTTAATCGTTAAAAATTTTAATTCATATGTGTGCGTGTATTATATATACATATATAGAAACTAACTCTTATAATATATATATATATATAATTAAATATTAATGATATAATATTTGCATTATTCACAAATGTGCGAGTATTATATATATATATATAAAAGGTAATTCATATATATAAATATATATTTTTTATAAAAGGTAAGTGTGTGTATATATATATATAATTAATTCTTATAACATATATAATTAAATATTGATGATACAGTTATTGCAATATTGACATGTGTGCGTGTATTATATATATATGTATATATATATATTTATACACAAATTAACTTCTATAAAAGGTAATTTGTGTATATATATATGTATATATATAATATCCGCACAACGTATATATAATACACGCACACGTGTGAATAATGCAATTATCATATCATTAATATTTAATTATATATATATATGTTATAACAGTTAATTTCTATATATATAATACACGCACACATATGAATTAAAATCTTTAACGGTTAACCAAAAAACCGAACAAAAAAACTGAACTGTAGTGTGAAAAACCGAACCGAACCAAATTAAAATAATTCGGATATCAGATTAGGCATGATAAATACATATCACATTCAACGAGGCCATGTTATGATTAATTGTAGTTAAGATAAATCCAAGAAAGAATGCCCATCCATTTCATCTCTCACTAAGTATGTAGTTGCAAATTACAAAAAGGAAATGTATATATAATTAGTGGTCTCTCTTCTTCGAGCATCATTCCCATTTGACACACAATTACAATCATCTAACCATTAGTGTAGAAAACCATTAATCAAGTAAACCTTATTCCCATCAAAATCTTTTTGCCAGAACGATCCACAACATGTGGCTATACGATTGCAATCTCCTTCTATGTAACCATTTGTGTGGAGAAGTCTCATTCAAGAAACCTTATTCCCTCAAAAGAAAACTTACCAGATGCATATACATGGTGAGGCTATATTTGCAGCCATGGAAGACCACACTGCTCAACCATATATTCACTACACTAATCTTCACTTCACTTTCAAGACAAAAAGAGAGAAGACAGAAATGACTTCATTTGAGATAGAGCGATTAGACACCTAATAGAGAGTTGGAGGCTGCAGCCTGCCGTCCAGAGGAGGGGCGACGACGGCATGTGCAGCAGAAAGAAGAAGGCAAAGCTGGCCATCGTGATCCGTCATCGTGGTCGTCTCCCTGCTGGCACGGCCCAACACTGCTCCGCCCCGTCCTTCAAAGTACGCGGCTGCTGCCAAGCTTAACCTCAAGTTTTTCCAGGCGCAGAAATGTATGACGTTTTAGCTTCTTTTTTCTTCTTTCTATCTTTCTGTTTCAAACGTGACTAATGACATTTATCTTTTTTTTTTCTGTTTGTCAGCGGGAAAACTTCCCGAGAATTTCACTGTCCCATGGAGGAGAGATTCGGGACTGAGGGACGAGCTGGTAGGTGGCTACTACGATGGGGGTGATAGCGTCAAGCTTCACTTCCCGATGGCGTACGCCATGACCATGCTGTCCTGGAGCGCGATTGAGTACGGGGCAAAATACCGACCATGAAGGAGTACGATCAAGTGAGGGATCTGATCAAATGGGGTATCGACTACCTTCTTCTCAGCTTCGACAGCTCCGCTGACAGAATAGACAGTATTTATAGTCAGGTAAGTTAAAATAGTGTCTGTTTATTACATAGCACTGATCGTTTGATGACTTATTTGTCTGGTAAGTTACAGTGTCTGTTCATTACAATTTGCCTTTGATTGTTTGGTATATGATTGTACTAGGTGGGCGGTTCTGTGAACGGGTCGGATGACTACTGCTGGCAACGACCCGAGGATATTGACTATCCTCGCCAGTCCCAGAAACCCCCTTTGGCGCAGACCTTGCTCGAGAAATGGCTGCAGCTTTGGCCGCTGCCTCAATTGTGTTCAGAGACGACCAGCGCTATTCCCGAAAGCTAATCAAAGGGGCTGAAACAGTCTTTGCCTTCGCTTGCGATAAAGAAAAAAGAGTTCGTGCCTCCATGGATGATCCGCGCTATAATTCCACGGGATTTGACGACGAGACAATGTGGGGTTCTACATGGCTCTACTTTGCTACGGGAAAGACGTCCTATCTCTCACTGGTGACTGATCCCGAGCAAGAAAAGGCGTTTCGTAATATCCCGGCAGAATTGAGGGCAATGAGTTGGGACAACAAATTGCCGGGCGTGATGCTTCTTTTGACGAGGACGAGGATGTTCCTCAACCCGGGATATCCTTACGAGTCGACATTGCAAAGCTGCCATGATGCGACGACGCTTACCATGTGCTCCTATCTGAAGACATACGACGTCTTCAAGTTCACCAAAGGTGAGGCGATATTTTCTGTACTACATACGCTGTTTAGAATAATAACAGTTAACATTATCTGTTTTTTTTTTTTTTTTTATGTTCAGGCGGCCTGATAGAGCTGAGCCGAGGCAGGCCGCAGAATCTGCAGTACAGTATGCGACGAACGCCGCCTTCTTGGCGTCTGTGTTCGCCGACTACTTGAGTGCCAGCGGTGTCCCGAGGTGGTCTTGCGGGCCCACGTTCTTCCCGGTCAGCGTTCTCAAGGACTTCGCCTCATCTCAGGTACGTACGTAATAAATTCTTATGATCTGTTTAATATAATGTGGAAACACTAATTATTTTTCTATACTTTCTTCAACAATGTTGCAGATCGACAACATTCTCGGGGACAACCCGATGAACTTGAGTTATTTGGTGGGCTACGGTCCAAAATATCCCGACCACATCCACCACATAGGAGCGTCGATCCCGAGCCAAGCCGTCAAGTTGTCGTGCACCAAAGGTTTGAAGTGGCGCGACGCAACTTCTCCCAACCCAAATACGATCTACGGGGCTATGGTCGGTGGTCCGGACAGATTCGACTACTTTAAGGACGTACGGACCGATTTTAGATACACCGAGCCCACCTTGGCCGGAAACACTGGCCTAGCGGCGGCGCTCAGCGTTAGCTATGATAAATACATACCTATCACATTCAACGAGGCTATGTTATGATTAATTGCAGTTAAGATAAATCCAAGAAAGAATGCTCATCCATCTCTCATCTCTCACTAAGTATGTAGTTGCAAATTACAAAAAGGAAATGCATATATAAAATTAGTGGTCTCACTTCTTCGAGCGTCATTTCCATTTGACAAACAATTACAATCATCTAACTATTAGTGTAGAAAACCATTAATCAAGTAAATCTTATTCCCTTCAAAATCATTTTGCCAGAAGAATCCACAGCTATGTGGCTATACCATTGCAGTCTCCTTCTAATTGTGTGGAGAAGTCTACTTCAAGAAACCTTATTCCCTCAAAAGAAAACTTACCAGATGCATATACATGGTGAGGCTATATTTGCAGCCATAGAAGATCACACTACTCAACCATATATTCACTACACTAATCCACTTCACTTCACTTCAAGACAAATAGAGAGAAGAAAGAAAATGACTTCATTTGAGATAGAGCACTGGGAGGAGGAGGCCGCAGTTCTTCATCCTCAAAATAGGCACATAATAGAGAGTTGGAAGCTGCAGCCTGCTGCCAAGAGGAGGGGCGACGATGGCAGGTGCAGCAAGAAGAACAAGGAAAAGCTGGCCAACGTGATCTTAGCGGCGGCTCTGACTCTCATCGTGTTCGTCTCCCAACTGGCATGACCCAACACTCCTTCGTCCCCTCCTTCAAAGTACGCAGCTACAGTCAAGCTGAACCTCATGTTTTTCTAGGCCAAAAAATGTAAGACGTTTTATTTTTTTTCTCTCTCTCTCTCTTTGTTGTAGAATAAATCATCAATGATCTATAAACCAATTTGAAGAACTCAATTATGATGTTGAGCTTCCGTCAATAATATGTGAGGACAACTAGAGCTGGAAAGAGATGCAACTTAAGTCTGTTGTTGAGCTTCTATTTCAAGCGTGACTAACATCATTTTTCTTTTTTATATTTCTTAGTGGGAAAACTTCCCGAGAATTGCACGATTAGTTTTTTCGATTTTCGGTTCGGTTTTTTCGGTTTTGTTTTTTGGTTAATCGTTAAAGATTCTAATTCATATGTGTGCATGTATTATATATATATGAATTAACTCTTGTAATATATATATATATAATTGAATATTAATGATATAATATTTGCATTATTCACAAGTGTGCGAGTATTATATATATATATATATATATTATATATAAAAGGTAATTCATATATATAGATATATAGATTTTATAAAAGGTAAGTCTGTGTTTATATATATATATATATAATTAAATATTGATGATACGATAATTGCACTATTGACACGTGTGCGTATATTATATATATATATATATATATACAAATTACCATATATAAAATATTTATATATTATGAAGTCATATATATAAATATATAAATTTTATACAAGGTAATTTGTGTGTGTATATATATATATATATGTATATTTAATAAACATACACGTGTGAATAATGCAATTATCATATATTAATATTTAATTATATATATAGATATGGTATAAGAGTTAATTCATATATGTGTATATATAATACACGCGCACATATGGATTAAAATCTTTAACACTTAACCGAAAAACTGAACTGTAGTGTGAAAAACCGAACCGAACCAAATTAAAATGATTCGGATATCAGATTAGGCATCTGTAAAACCGTAAAACAGAACCGAAATTTTAGAAAACCGGATCGAACCGTCCAATGAACACCCATATCGGGTCGTTTATGTTAGCGGTATATTACATCTTTTATTTTTCTTTTTGAATCCTTTGGAGCGTTGATGTATTATATACACCAACTGAAATTCAATTTATTGATATTACAAAAAACTTTAATGCAAAGATAGTTTGCATATGATATTGTTGAACATAAATAACAGTCACGACTCAATAAGATACAAATTAAAGAAAGGAAAACAAAAACAGATCATTTTTACTTGTGCGAATGGGCTTCAATTTTAATTATAGGCCCGTTAATTTCTATCTCAACTTCGGCCGGGCCCCCCTTGATTTAATGTAGTTTCTATTAAAAGTGGGTAAATAAAAATGTAATAAGTTTACTATTTAATACTTCAAAGTATTAATATCACTATAACCAATAATATGATTTTAAAATTCTTTACCGTCTTGTTGACATCACTATTACTACAAATAGGTTAAAAATTCCAAGATTACATTGCACTCAACCAAGTCTTTTCTTTTATTTTTTATTTTTTATTTTTTTAATTTTCCATGATTTCTATTAATCACATGTTTATTCCGCTTGACCAAGGGATGTAAATTGTAACGTGGGACGGTTGATTACATAATAAAGTAAGAATCTTATTTTAAAAATAAATTATAAATCCAAAGTTATTTCTTAGCAGATGGAACTTCAAATGGGCACAGATGATCTCATACCGATGGAACATATGATGTAATATAATGAAGTATTGGGTTAGGTGTGGTGATAATTTAAATCATGTTCCACATGACGTTCTTTAAATAAATAAATAAAACATTAATCACGTTCATGACATAACAGCCAACCATAACCCGGCAAGAACGCCATGACGTGATTTGATGGGCTCTCATTATTTTCTTTATATTTACATAAAAAAAAAAAACATATAAAATTAGGGGGGAAAAAGGAAAAAAGACAAAAACTATTTAATTTTAACTAGTCTTGTAAACTTGCGTCCATATGCATTCATTCTATTCTATAAACAAATAAACAGCCACACTACATAATTTCCTTACAATTAAGCAAACAACAAATCCTATGTAAGTTTCTCTTAGTCTTAACAAATCAAACCTAAATGTAAATGAAATAATTCAGTTTAAGCATCCCATATATTCTACGGCTACTCGACGCTCGTCGAACGTTGCGAATCTCGAGAAAGCGCATCCAACAACTTCTCCTTGCTCAGCCGTTCGTCTCCTCGGGGCTTCACGACGAACGTATGGAGCGCTTCATCACTTCCCGCCGCCATCTTCGCCTCGACTACGTTCGCTCGTGAATCCTCAATCGCCCGAGCCAGCCTCGAGGCGGGATGAGAATCGAACGGACAACTAACCTTAACTCTGACGCAATTCTGACCGCTCTGAACCTCGACCCTCCCTTGCGCTGTCCCGATATTAACTTCCCTCGACGGAGATGACGACGTCGACGGCGAGGAGGATTCCATTTCCTTGACCTTCTTCTGAAGCTCGGTTATGTGGGCAATCGCATCCGCCAGGAGCGAAGCCTTGTCCATCTTCGAAATGTTGGGGACGACGGCTCTCAGGGCGTAGAACCGCTGGTTGAGCTTCTCCCTTCTTTGCCGCTCCGCCACGACGTGGTTTAGGGCTTCTTCTCGTCCGTTGGCGGGTTTTCTACCGCGCTTTCTGGGCCTTTCGGATGTTATTATTACACGCTCTTCTTGGCGCGAAGGGCCTACGCCCGAGCGCTCCAACTCGGCGCTGTGAGGCTTTGAGGTTGCCCCGGTGAAATCTATCTGCATTTCCGTGCGCTTTTGGTGCTGAAAGGCGTTCACTACACAGCCGTGCATCGCCCCCGCGAGTGTCTGAGGGTTGTTATAAACCGACGCTTGCTCTCTAACGGCGGGTCTTACTATGCCTGGCGGCGTCCAAGGCAGGCCGTGGAAGCCGTTTCTAGGGTTTGCAAATAAAGGCCTTTCTTCGACTTTTCTAGGATTCGTACTGCCCGAACACAACTCCTGTCCGAAAATCTTGGGAGCGTTCGAGATTTTGCCGTCTGAATTCTTGTCCTCGGACGCCAGTAAGGACTGCTGGGCAGCTTTAGCCACGGTCGGCAATGAAGAGAAGCAGTATTTAATCGAGTTTATCAACTCCAAACTCTCGGGCAAAACCCTAACGGACCCCATCTCGACCACGCCGGCGTTCGTCGGGATCATCACGATCGTCTGCATCCCGGCCGACTTCGCAAGAAGGGAACGGACGCAGTAATCGCCGCCGCCACTACACGATTTCAACACGTCGGAGCACCATACGTGCCTGCCCGAATCGAAGCACCTGCCGGGCCCCACTTCCCCCCTGGGGAAAGAGAAGTACATGGAAGCCAGGAAGAACATTTCCACCTCCGTGACTCTGTCCAATCCGAAAGCATAGCTGTCGTCGTCCGTCCCGCCGAACAAAGTATGCAGTTTCTGCAAGACCCTTTTCCTCATCGCCTGATGGGATTCGTCTTCGACCCTCAATCTCAGTATTCGAGTGATGTCAGATTCCTCGTCCTCGCGAGGCTCGCGGCAACAACCGTCGCCCCACGCCAGCACTAAGTCGCCCGATTTGGACCTCGAAAGCTGCCAGAAAATGGCGTAGTTCCACGAAAAATTAGCGGGATTTGGGCGTTCGACGAGATCGGAGAGCTTGGTCTGAAGGTTATCGTTGTTTCCTATTGATGTCAATGAAGATTGAGCAGATATGGAGCTTGACATCAAGTAATTGAAGGCCTTAGTGCCTAATACAGCAGCTGCTATGGCCTTATCTCCATCATTCCAACAAATCTTATCCATTTTGTTCGGAAACCCAATCTTTTTCACATTACTAGCAAAACCCAGATGTAATAACAAGTTTATAAATCACCAAATCCAAGAATCAACCTTTTTTTCTGTAGAAACCACAAGAAAAAATAGGTTTTAGCCGCAGATCTCAAAGCCTATGAACCTATAGAAACATGCAATGAAATTCAAAGAAAAAGAAGAAGTCATTTGAGCAAAAGAAGGAGAGAAACAACTACTTACCAAGCTGTAGAGTCTGCGGCGGAGGAGAAGAAGGAAAAAGAAAAGAAAGTGGAGATTTATTTGGCAAACAATAAAGCAGTATGTGAAACTGAACTAGATTCTTGTTTCATAGAAGGAAAAGAATCTGAGGATACACTTGGCTTGGCCCTTGGGAAATAAATATTAATTTATTTTTATAATTATTACCACCCTATTTACTATTCCTTCTCCTAATGCTCTTTTGTTCAACCGATGCAACATGTGTAGAAGAACCATGGTTTGGTTAGGTTAAGTTTCTTTTTTTTTTACTAGGCGGCCAAGATTTAGTTTTATGTAGTAAAATTAAAAAACAAAGAAAGATTGGAACTTTTTTCAAGACAGCAAATTATAAATCATTTCGAGCAATTTAACAGAAGCATGTGGTCGTCCCCCCCCTTCCCATTCTACGCCAATAATGGGTTCATAGTTATGTTCGAGATTTAAATATTCTTTTTTATTACTATATTTACTAAATATATATATATATAGATATATGCTACAATATTCTATAATAGACAATTCTTGGCTTGAGTGATAGGACAACGTGGCTTTGTTAGGGTTGGCTCGTTACCACACGTTTCTCACTCACCTCTATTTGTCAATAGTCAATGGGAGCACGTGAACCGCGTTAAATTTGTCTTTTTTTTTTATTTTATTAAAAAAAAATAATTTTAGTATTTTATTATTATTTCCTCATCTTTATCTCGTCCTTTGGTCTCCATTGAAGGACGACTCTTCATCTCTTCCTTCCACACATACATACATAAGGTTCACGTGCTAAACACTATCACTAAAAAGTAAAAACCACGCGGCTATCTGTCCCCACGCAGACATGCTACAGTTACACTTGTTTGGCTTTAAGAACACAATACAATGGTGAACTGGGCTTGTCCAAAGGATAGAAAACTGCCATGAAGTACAAAGGAAAATGGGAATCTTGGCAGGCTTACATTGCTATTTATGTATGTGTTTAGCTTTTTTTTTTTTTCCGAAACGATAGCTTTGATTTCATTTATAAAAAGTACACGAACTAAATAGCACAACGGGTCTCTTTGGAAACATCGATTCCAAAGAGAAATAAAAGCTCACACAGGAGCACCAAACAACCAAATAAGTAAAAAAGAAAAAAAGCCGAAAAAAGATAAGATCCAAAGTCTTAAATACGAAGAACTAAAGAACCTACCACGAAAATAGCTATTAAGCTAAATTTACAATATTCTTCACTTTCTTCGATCTTCGACTACGAGGATCTCACCTTCTTCGGAAAGGGCTCCACAGAGGGAGAAATAAGCTCCAATGTGGGAGACAAGAACTCCCGGTCCATAAGGCCGGGAGACACAAGCTCCCTACTCGGGAGACTCGTGGGCAACGGGGGCGGATTTGGAGTGAAGGCGGCGGGCGGAGGCGGGGGCGGTAGGCGGCAGCGAGCGGCAGGAGGCGGCGGTGGCGGGCTTGTGCTTTTTTTTTTAATTCAAAGTTAAAAAAAAAAAGAAAAAAAGGGAAAAGCTCCCCCAATCTCCATTAATGGAGGCGGGGGAGGGGAGAAGATGGATGAGGCGGTTTTTGGAGAGGGAGGAGAAGAGGGAGCGGCTTTTGGAGAGGGAAGAGGGAGCGGCTAGGGTTTTTTCTTAGGGAGAGGGTTTTTCTTTATGTATGTGTTTAGCTGAAGGGACAAAAGTATCAAGATCCATTTATTGCAGCAATGGAAACACAGAAAGACAGAGAATACCAGCCAGGCTATTGAACTTAAGCTGTCCTGTCTGTCGCCTAGTTCTGCTTCTTCCCAGTCATACCAGCAACAACCTGCAAGTGTAAAGAGGATAAAGTACATTTGAGAGACAGCCGACTAAACTCCGACGTACTTCGAATTGGATATGGTATCTCAATTCCTTAATGCATCAACTTATAGTTCGTAGCATACGAAATGGTCTGAGATGGTTGTAACATATCCCTACATCTTAAGGTCTTATGGTATTATAAAGATAATCAAGCTGCTTCAAGTGAAAAAGGATTCAAAGGCTTGATTCGCTTTTCATTCATTTTGTCCACAAGAGGGCCATAAGGCAAACATTTATAATAGCTATAACACAACAACTTACACCAAAAACACGATGAAACTACAAGGAAAGAGTGTGTAAAGTTAAACAAAGGTGGGCTTCATGGAGATTAAACCTTACATCACTTAACGCAGGTGGAGGGACTTGCTTCGAGCTCTCAAACGAGTCAAGTATAGGTCTCACCACTGCTGGAAGGAAGAGACCTGAAGAAATCGATATATTATGTAGCGAGGAACATACATTAGGTGGTATTTAAAAGTGCAGAATTGTGTGATTATAATATGGTCCTTTTAGCTGAAGTTTTCTACTTCAACTATGAGAAGGAGAACCATAACTAATTAAGGAACCCTAGGCACAAAATCAAACCGCCAATTCAAACTACGATGCGAATTGCATTCAAATTTCTACTTCACCTGAATTTGATTTTTCTTTTCACGAAACTTTTAACAAATATCCCCAATATTCAGTGACAATCTTCTTTCTACATTATGGTACAGCTCCTTTTGTAAGCAAATACATCATCTCACATGTTTCTCGACATCCTTAGCGAATCAAAATCAATAAAATCGAACCACAGCTGATTTCAGACAATAATCTAGGGGTTTTTTTTTATTCGAATTAAAAGCATCTAAACATAGAGAAGGAATCATCGGTGAAAAGACAAACACATGAGAATAAATCAATCAAGAAAAATCGATAAATAGGGCTTTTAGGAACTGACCGACGCCGGCGATCAGGCAGGAAGCAGCAACAACTGGCTCCTGCACGACGAACATCTTCAGCTTTTCCATTACCGCCATTTTGTCCTGAATAATCTTCACTTTCACAGCCAGCAAGGCAATAAATGCATAAGAGTTCTTAAAGCTGTGGCCCATTATTACTCTTTGGTCCAAAGCCCACTTTTAATTTATTTTTAGATAATTAAAAAAAATGCAATAAAAAAACAAAAATGCAACAGCAATCAAACTCTCTCTTCCCTCGACGGTTATTTCCACACACGAAAACACACACACACATCCTCGTATTCTCCGCCGCTTTGCCTTTTTATAAGCTTCTCTCTATCTTCCCACCGTTTGTTCACTCATTCCTCGTTTTTTTTCGTCACTCTCTTCTTATTCTTGATTTGTATTTTTGTCTTCCTCTTGCATTTTAATCTGTTGTATCAGCTCAGCTGCTCTCTTGATTCATGGCTTGTTCGGCGACGGCCAAGATTATCCAACCCCTCTCCGTCAGATCCGATTCGTACTCGAGAATCCCCAAAAGCTATTTCTTCGGGTCGAAAAAACCGTTTTCTGCTTCGGGTCTTACCAAAAAGACGGATTTGCCCCTTAGCGGTCGGGCCAGCTCAGTCGTCGTGGCTGTCTCCTCCGATGTTGTCAAGGAAAAGAAGCTCAAAGCCACTTCTTCAGCTCCCAATATGGTAATAAATGTGTGCAAAATGCATCCTTTTTGTTTCCATTATGGCGTAGATCTGCGTAATCTTTCTTCTCTCGGTGCTTTAACATCCTCCCTCCCATTAGGTCAAATTTATTCAATTTGCTATGTGTCTGTGGATGTACTGTTGTGGACAGTAAATTGTTTTCAATCTTGACATATATAATATGTTATTACCCATTTTGATTGGCGGCAAGAAATGGGTTAATCAACAGTGCTGATAAAGAATTTTTCTACCCCAAGGAGATGAAAGATCGGTTTTTTTTTTTTGTGGGGCATTAACATCCTCCCATGAGGTCGAATGGATTCGATAAAGATTGTGCCTTTATATGTAGTTGATCACTAAAGAAGAAGGGTTGGTGCTGTACGAGGACATGGTCCTAGGCCGAGCCTTCGAGGACATGTGTGCCCAAATGTACTACCGCGGCAAAATGTTTGGCTTCGTCCACTTGTACAACGGCCAGGAAGCCGTCTCCACGGGCTTCATCAAGCTCTTGAAGCAGTCTGATTCCGTGGTCAGCACCTACCGCGACCACGTCCACGCCCTCAGCAAAGGCGTCCCGGCCCGCCAGGTCATGAGCGAGCTCTTCGGAAAGACCACTGGCTGCTGCAGAGGCCAGGGCGGCTCCATGCACATGTTCTCCAAGGAGCACAACCTCCTCGGCGGGTTTGCTTTCATCGGCGAGGGCATCCCCGTCGCTACTGGCGCTGCCTTTACGAGCAAGTACAAGAGGGAGGTCCTGAAAGAGGACTGCGACGACGTGACCCTGGCGTTCTTCGGGGACGGGACTTGTAATAACGGGCAGTTCTACGAGTGTCTGAACATGGCTGCTCTGTGGAAACTGCCCATCGTATTCGTCGTGGAGAATAACCTGTGGGCCATTGGAATGTCCCATTTGAGGGCCACCTCGGATCCACAGATTTGGAAGAAAGGTCCCGCCTTTGGGATGCCCGGGGTTCACGTCGACGGTATGGACGTGCTGAAGGTTAGGGAGGTGGCTGTCGGGGCGGTGAATAGGGCTCGGAGAGGCGATGGACCAACCTTGGTCGAGTGCGAGACTTATAGGTTCAGAGGACACTCTTTGGCCGACCCAGATGAACTCCGTGACCCTGGTAAATGATCCCTTTTAACTTAAATCACGGCCTTATCGTCATTATCTCAGACATTTATTTATATAAAGTTTGTTTTTTTTTTAACAGCTGAGAAGGCTCGGTATGCCACGAGAGACCCCATCACGGCGCTAAAGAAGTACTTGTTCGAAAACAAGCTGGCGAGTGAGGCCGAGCTGAAAGCTATAGACAAGAAGATCGAAGAAGTGGTTGAAGACTCCGTCGAGTTTGCGGATAGTAGCCCGGTCCCACCTCGGAGCCAGCTTCTAGAAAACGTATTCGCCGATCCGAGAGGTTTCGGAATTGGGCCTGATGGAAAATATAGGTGTGAGGATCCTAAGTTTACTCAAGGGACTGCTCAGGTCTGAGCTGAGACAAGCTTGGAAGTGTAGTATGTTTCTTACATGTATTGAGTGGTTTTCTTACTTGAAGGTTTTAAGTATAAGAGAATTCACTCTACCTTTGTCTTTTGTCCTTTGGGACGTACTGAGTATTAAGTCTTGAATATTTATAACATTTCTATAAATATGACGAAAAATAACGGGTTTTTTGAGAGGTGGAAATAAAAAAATAACTATAACTATTAAAACAAAGCTTTCTTATTTTATTATCTAAAGAAAATAAAGTATACAACTCATTTCTCTAAACATCTCATTTTTTATCGTTTAAAATTGTGGGGTTATGTTTTGTCGTACCTTATGAGTGCCTACCGAAATTGAAAATAACTTTAAATAGATAGTTGAAATTTTCATTAAAATTAAATTTGCCTAGATAATAATTGTTTATATATTTGAAATAAAATTTTAATTTAAATTGATAGGCCCAGTTAAAAAAGTCCATTACAAAAAATACCCAATAAGGCTTTTTATCATAAAAAACCCAAAAAAAATCCTACGCGCCCTCTTTCTCGCAAGATGCTCAAGCCGCCATCACCACCTTCAACCCCAACAGTTATAGATCGAAAATCCGATATTCCGGCGGGTAAGCCGATAAATCGTCCGCTTTATTCCGACCCGGCCGAGATCTCGCCGCGACGCAGATAAATCGCCCGCGACAGAACCGTAACCGCACCAACCCAAATCTCCGGCGCGGTTAGGGCCGATTCCGCTCCGGTACGGCCGAGACGGCGAACCATGGTCGTGCTTCTGCTTCCAGTTTGCCGCTGCATTCAATAATTGTCGATGCGGACATTTGTTTCGTCTGAACTTTTGTGTGTTTCGATTTCTGTCTGTTAATGATGCACTTTTTCTACAGAATGCTGACATATTTGTTGGATTGGATACGATCGCTGAATTTCCTCCTGGTAACAGTACAAATACAGGTGAGTTGTTTTTCTTTTTTAGTTGGGGCTTATCTCAAGAACATCATTGCATGTGTCATTTAGCCAATTTAGACTAAATCCAATTTCTTCAAACTCGATCGCAGGTGGTAGTGCCCGTCCTTCAGATTCAGTTTCAGAGGATCCCATGACCAATCTTCCTACTACCTGTCCTGGATTGCCAGTAGACGAGGATCCCTTTTCTGCTGCGAATCCTATTAGCTCAAGCACTGATGGGTGCCATGGCTTGAATAAAGAATTGGGAACTGAGGTATTGGCTTATATTTGTGTTTATCTTATTGTTTAACTTTCTTTTTAATTTAGTAGTAGATTGAGATAAAAGCTGATCAATTGCAGGAAATTGATATCATCGATGCACTTGATATGTCAGCATCAACAGCTATATCTGGTATGTTGAATTTCGAACCCTGGTATCAAATGTTTATTCATATTCGAAATTCAAACTAAGTGATGAACTTCTTGGCCAGGGAGGAAAACCGGGAAATTTCGCCCAAGGCCAAAAAAGCAAAAGCAGAATGACATGCAAGAAGCTGGTGCGTCTGTGTCGTACTCACTCGCCTCAGAATCGATTTCACCCGACACAGCCCTTGGAGAAAAAGATTCGATTCCTACGCTTCAGGATGATTTTGATGATCAAATTGATATGATGGATGTACTAGATATGTCAGCAACGGCAACTATGCCTGGTATGTTGAATTCTAAACCCTGGTATTGTAGGGCTATCATATTTGAAACTCAAAACAATGAGGTGAACTCATTGTATAGGGAAGAAAACCGGGAAATTTCGCCCAAGGCCAAAAAAACAAAAGCAGAATGACATGCAAGAAGCCGATGCGTCTGTGTCGTACTCACTCGCCTCAGAATCGATTTCACCCGACACAGCCCTTAGAGAAAAAGATTCGATTCCTACGCTTCAGGATGACTTTGATGATCAAATTGATATGATGGATGTACTAGATATGTCAGCAACGGCAACTATGCCTGGTATGTTGAATTCTTCTAAACCCTGGTATTGCAGGGCTATTCATATTTGGAACTCAAAACAATGAGGTGAACTCATTGTATAGGGAAGAAAACCGGGAAATTTCACCCCAGGCCAAAAAAACTAAAGCAGAATGACATGCAAGAAGCCGATGCGTCTGTGTCGTACTCACTCGCCTCAGAATCAATTTCACCCGACACAGCCCTTGGAGAAAAAGATTCGATTCCTACGCATCAGGATGACTTTGATGATCAAATTGATATGATGGATGTGCTAGATATATCAGCAACGGCAACTATGCCTGGTATGTTGAATTCTAAACCCTGGTATTCTAGGGCTATTCATATTTGGAACTCAAAACAATGAGGTGAACTCATTGTACAGGGAAGAAAACTGGGAAATTCCGGCCTAAGCCGAAACTGCAAAAGCAGAGTAAGATGCTAGAAGACAATGCGTCAGTTGCATATTCCCTTGGCTCGGAATCAGTTCCTACAATTCAAGATGATGTTATTGATCTGTCTTTGCTGGGATTTGCTGACACTTCACCTGGTGAAACAACTTCTGAATTTCCTTTGAACAATTCATCTCAGAATAACATGGAGATGGATCATCTGTTTTCGAACCGACACGTAGAAAGTGTACCTCAAATTCCAGAAAAACTAGTAAGCTCTTCGATGTGCCTTACTTAATTTCATTTAATGTTATGAGGCTTGTAGTATTGTGTTCTCTGTGTGAATCTCATGTCTATTGTTTACAACTAGGCTTCTCGACGGGCTAAGTCTGGAAATCCTTCTTCACTGCAGCATGAAGCCTCCACATCAAATCAAGATAATGAAACTGGTGGGTCATTACAGCCACGAAGATGCAACCAAAGTTACGATGAGTTAGTAGATGAAGAGGTCATTGGTAATGCTTCTATGGAGGAGGAAAACGGTGACACCGTAAGTGAATCCCAGAAGAAAAAGGCAAAACGTAAATCTAAAACAGCCAGCGATGATAAAGAGAATCCTTCCAAGAAAAGGAAGGCCAAAGAAACCTCAGATCAGGATGCACCGAAAAAACCTAAGAAGTTCTCTCATTCTACTCGACGCAGACGAGGTATTTTTAATGTCGGAGTTCTTTGATTCTCTAATGATTTGGTTCTCTAAATGATGCTCAAATGAGTAAGGAATACATTTTGCAATCTAGTGGACAAGGCTTTGCTTGAAATTCCTGAAGACGAGTTTGACCATCAAAAGGTGTCTTTGCGGGATTTAATTCTGCTTGCTGAGCATAAGGAACGGGAAACGGTATTATAAATCTGGGTTTGAAAGGATAATGATGAGTAACTTAATTATATTTACTACATTCTTTTATTACTATTATGAGAGGTGTGATCACTGTAACTTAATCATGCAGAAGAAGGAAGAAGCAGCCGCTAGAGCTTCTGCCTCGAAACAAAGGTATGGCATTAATGGAGCAATTTAAACTTAAACTGCTTAATTTTAGCCATATGACGATGGAAATCTGAGACATACACTGAGGGTAATCTGCTAAATCCTTGATATTATGTCGAATTTAGTAATGGCAATACATCAGAACGCTACGGTGAAGAAGGGACCTTTATCTCTAAACATGATGGAGAATACGATGGAGAACCTAGCCAAGAGATTACAGAGGATAGTGGATATTTCAATTATCAGACATTTATGGACCGAACTCCTGCAAAAAGATGGTCCAAACACGAGACAGAGTTATTCTACGAGGTATATCTTCCTATCATTTGCACATTAGTGTCCTAATAGTGTATATACGATTTGCAGAGGCTTTAGAAATAACTGTTTCTTGAATGTCTTTAATGATCGAGTAATAAGCATGTCAACAAACAAGCCTTTAACTCATTTCTCATTTCTTGTTCAATTACAGGCCATACAACAATTCGGGACTGACCTTTCGATGATACAACAACTATTTCCTGGCCGTACTCGCAGTCAAATAAAATCAAAGTATAAGAAAGAAGAACGACAGCATCCACTGAGACTCCATGATGCATTGACCAGCCGTTCAACAAGTAGGCTTACACCTCTCTCTCTCTCTCTCTCTCCCACAACAAAATGAAATAGATCATGCCATTGATATTTTCCTCAGACTTGCCCAATTCTGTAGTACATATCTTTTGTATATTATTTTCCTACGAAGTTCATATCAGTATGCATCTTCAAATATACAGATAAGTCTCATTTCCAAAAGGTGATCGATCATCTAAAGCAGCTTGCTGCTGAGCAAGCGAAACAAAATCCGGGAGAAGACGAGTCGATAGATTTGACTGGCGAAGAAGCAGCAGAGGAGGAAAATCTCGAAGCCAACGTAATTTTCTTTTTTTTTTTTGTTCTTTTTTTTCCTGCTATTACGTAACTTCTTCGTTCTTGTTTTATGTATTAAAGCAACTGTTGTCGATTTTTTGAAATGTTTAAATGCAGGACGAAGAAGCGAAACCGGCCGAAGAAAAAGAAAACGAAAATGTGGTTACTGATGATATTGCTGTTGAAACAGAGAGCCCATTGAAGGCTGTTGATGAGGAATGGAATGATGTAGATTATAATTTTGTATAATGGCATGACCTCCTTTGGTAAATTTTGCATATTTATCGTATTATCACTTATTTAATTTAAATATCTTCGTTATATTATATTAAAGAATTTCTTTGCTATTTGTTATTATGTGAGCTCTTGTGATAAAAAAAAATTATTACTTTATTTTTCTCTCAATTTCAAGATGCGCCAAATAAAATAGAGAAAAATGATCTCATATATTCATTAGCGTGACCCTCGTGTCCCTATTATTTTATTACATGGTTGACAATTTATAAATGATTTATAATAATAATAATAATAATAATCACAGTATGTTAAATTCTAAGTTGAGTTTTTTCCTTGGAGTGGATTTTTTTTTAATGAATGTCGGTAATAATTCGTATTTATGATCTTTTGGCTTGAGATTTAGATTTGATAACATGATAGAATTATATATTAATTTTATATATATTCTTTTTCAATTCCAATATAATATATATAAAAATAATTAGATTATGGTTGGTGGGATAAAATGACCTTACATGCATGGGTTTCATGGGATCAATAAAATAATAGCAAAAATTCAACAGCGTGGAAAAATAAAAAATAAAAATGTCAACTTTAACAAACGTTTGATTTCAGTTGGCTGGGCAAGTGTCATCATCTCCATCACTAAGCCCTCCTTTAAATTCCTTTAAATTCTATTATTCCTTCACACCTCCACTCCGCCGAGAAGAGAAATCGCCTGCCCGCCACGTGTCTGCTTCTTATTCGTAGCAATGGGTGGGGATACGACGGCGGCTGAGTCGGGAATGGACGCCGTTCAAAGGCGCCTCATGTTCGAAGACGAGTGAGTTTTACATTTGTCCCAATCGTTAGTATTAGCTTTTCATTTGTGGGTTGGGTCTTCTGTATATTTCTGTAATTAATCTTCTTTAAGGTTTCTGATTTACCAATAAATGGTGTTTACCTAATCTGAGCTGGAAAATGGTTCATTCTGCTGATATTCATCGCCTTACTTACAGATGCATCTTGGTGGATGAGAATGATTGCGTCGTAGGACATGACACGAAATACAACTGTAAGCTCTTGCCTTAATTTCTTGTTTAAGTTGTTGCTATGATTCTTGGAATGTTGGTAGGAAAAGCTTTAGATCTAACATTATCTGCATATTGAGGAGAACTGACTTATCGTTCAGGCCACCTCATGGAAAAGATTGAGTCTGAAAACTTATTGCATAGAGCTTTCAGTGTTTTCCTATTCAACTCAAAATACGAGCTGCTGCTTCAGGTTTTGTGTCATCTTTGTTCCTCTCTATGCTGTGGATTTCAGTCAGTCTAATACTATCCCACATTCATGAATCTTTTCGCCGTAAAGGCCATTGCAAAAACGCATGTTTTTTCGACCTTCTATGTGCAGCAACGATCGGCGACGAAAGTGACCTTCCCTCTGGTGTGGACGAACACCTGCTGCAGCCATCCGCTTTACCGAGAATCCGAGCTTATTCAGGAAAATGCCCTTGGTAGGAATTTGTATTCGTTTTTCTTTCTAATAGTAGTAGCATATTGTGACCTTAATGCACATATTGCATGCTTTTATGAAGGGGTACGAAACGCTGCTCAAAGAAAACTTCTGGATGAACTCGGAATCCCTTCCGAAGACGTCCCGGTCGATCAGTTCGTTCCGTTGGGTCGAATGTTGTACAAAGCACCGTCCGATGGAAAATGGGGCGAGCACGAATGTAATGAAACTCACTTTAGACTTCATCCCCAACCGGAAAAAAGAATATTGTTGAAGTAATAAAACTGATTTATCTATTCATTGTTGTGTTGCAATAACACAGTGGATTACCTCCTCTTCATCGTGTGCGACGTGACCGTGCATCAAAATCCAGACGAAGTCGCCGACATAAAATATGTGAACCGCGAGCAGTTGAAGGAACTTCTTAGGAAGGCAGATGCAGGCGATGGCCGTATAAAGCTGTCGCCTTGGTTCAGGTTAGTCGTCGATAATTTCTTGATGCAGTGGTGGGATCATGTCGAGAAAGGGAGCCTCAAAGAAGCAGCTGATATGAAAACAATTCACAAGCTAATCTGAGAATCTCACGCAGGTTCAAAGTTAATGTTTCCTTATATGTTGATCTGCCATTAATACATTTGCTCTACACATCTATACTGCCTTAAGTGAAGAACCCTTTATCAGTGTTCTTGTAATAATAGAAGACTCATTTTGATTGATGGCCCTCTTTTCATTCTCTGTATATATGTATGCTATTCGAGCCCGCCTTCGTAGAAATTTAAGTAGCTCGGTTCGGCTCGACTGGCTCAACCTAGCCGGACAGTTAAAGCTATCTTTTTTTTACAGAAAAGAGGGCTCAGGCAAGCTACATAGGTGTCGAAATGGCTCAAAGTTCGGCTCGATAGTAATCTAGCCAGGCTTGAGCCTTACCCCGAGTGGCTCAGGGAACAGCTAGGTTAGTATTTTCACCCATAATCTGAATTAGAAACATAAAATCGTCGGAACACTCGCATAAGCGCACACAAAAACACAAGCAAGACTACCTTGGTTCTTATTCTCTTACCGTTTTACTGAACGAGCAATCTATGTTCCTATTCATGACTCACCACTGCCTTCTTCGAAGCTCGGCTCAATCTCTCCTCTGTCCACGGTAATGCTCGAAGCTGAAGACGAATCGCAAGGCTCGGGCGAAGCCACCCCGCGAAACAGAGCAGCCTTCCTCTTACTTCTACTCCTCTGCCACCTCCTCAACGTCTCCGAAACCTCAGTACTCTCACGATCCCTGCTTCTAGAAGACGACTCCTCGACAGCCCTTTCCGACGACCTTTCTTCCCTACTCCTCGCTGTCATGACAGGGAAAATCAAGGGCTTGAGGTAAACAACGAGGATCATAACCATAAACACGAATATGTAGAACGCCGTCCAAACGTAGAACGTCCATCTCCATCTGTATACGAGCTCCTTCTTCCACGGAGGGCGCGTTCTGATGACTACTTCTGCATCGTAAAACTGCGGGAGTAACGACGTGCCCGATCTTGGGATCAACGTTATATTGATATGCTCCGTTCTTCGATATGCGGCTTCTCTGTGCTTCAGTATTGGGAAGGCGATGGTTTGAGCTTCGGTAGTTAGCCCTAATACCAATGGGATTCCCATGAGGAATGTACGAACCGTTCGAACGGGCCAGCTTCTGAATTTCAGCATGCTTGGATGGCTCGATCGTGCTATTACTTCTCCTTCGCCCGATATGATCTCTGCCGTTAGCTACACAGCCCAGAAGATGCAATTATAATTCGATCTAAACCCAACTAACTATTGGTGTAATAAACTAAATTCTGACCGTTATAAGTACCTGAAATATGCCGAGGTCTCTGTTGTAGTCTGATTCAGGTAAGAGAAGCACCAGCGAGACATAGACAGTGTGTCCAATGGGAACACCATGCCTCTGGCCAAAGCTCGACAATATAGCCGTTGGGTGAGGTTCGCTGTAGTCGAACTGCAAGCCCTCTCGGACGCAGGTGGGCTCCTCCGTCCACAGCCTCACGAGCCCAACTCCCAGAACCGCGGACAAAGCCAAGGCTACTATCAGGACCATCAAGACGTGCAAGGCACCCAGCAAAGCGTAGGCGATTTTTCCGAGGAAAAGAAGGCTGGTCCGTCCGCGAGCCGCCGCATAGGAAGACGAAGATTCGTCGTAGGCGTCGCCGGCGTCTTCTTTACTTGTGGGTTGTTGATGAAGGTTTTTCTTGAAAACTAACCTGTAGATGAAGGAGACGACGGCGACTACACAGTGTGCTGTGATCTCTGCTTGCAGTGAGATTAGCTTCGTGGTTAGGACGAAAGGGTTGGGCAGGTTTGGGATTAGCTTGAATGAGTTATCTTCCTCGTAAGACTCCATTTTTTAGGACTAAGCTTTGAGTGTTCTCTCTGGTATATGGAGAGAGAGAGAGAGAGAGATGAGTGATCAGCTTTAGCAACAACAGTTGTAATGAAGAGAAGGGGTATGGTAATAGGCATGCAGACTGAGGAGTTGACAGGTGTAAGATGCATGGCTGGCTGGCCTTCGAGAATAAGCAAAGAAGATAAAGCAGAGAACAATTAAATTTATTTTTGTTTATAAATTATTTACGTAGAGCCGTTATTTTTCTGTTATTTGGAGATAATTAAAATGAGGCCATTATTGATTATTTTTATCAGTCCACATAAAATCGATAAATAGAATATATTCCATAATTGATAACGATAGATTTATATGATTGTTTTGTAACTCGCGGAGAAGAAGATATTTACCATTTGCTTATTTAAAGAAGTTCTAAATTGTATTTATTTATTTTTTCTGGCTAATCATGATTTAGATGGTGTGAATGTATATAATCGTTGCGTGTCATCGGCCCTTTTTTGTTGTTGTTGCTATTGTAAGAATAAGAACCAATTAGAAATTTCAATATCATATCAATTTTTATTGTAATAATATATGAAAAAATATTGTACGTTTTCCCTATAAAACTTTTAGGGTGTGTTTGGTTTGTGGAAATTAGTAGGGAAAGGAAAATGAAATGGAAAAGGAAAATTAACTTTTATGTTTGGTTGACAGAGAAGGAAAAGAAAAGAAAAACAAATTTAGTTAAGTTTACACTTAAAACTAAACAAAACTAATTTCTTCACCAAATGGTGAGGAAAATAAAAGAAAAACTTATGAAAATCATTTTCTCTCCCATTTTCTTTTCTCTACTACTTTCTTCATTCCAAACACACCCTTAGAAATTCCGGACTGAATGAAAGGTGGCGTATAAATAACAAACAGTTTTTTAACTATACATTAAAAAGTGTTCCTTCAACATTCTTATTTATTCATTTATTTTATGGATCTCTAAAATTCGATATTTTCGAAATGATAGCTTGAATTTCATAATAACAAATATACAAGGATTAATAGTCTGACAGAGTCTCTCCGGTAACATCGGAATCCGATAGAAAACAAAGGCTCATAAACAAGCAAAAATAAATCAAAGCAAAATACAAACATAAAAGTTAAAACCGACAAAAAGCGAGACACATGATCTTAGACCTAAAGAACCTATCACGAAAATGACTATAAAATTCGAAATAATTGTATTCTAATTAATTTTTTGGTAAAACCGAGCTTTGAATATAATTCTTACGGGCTGGCCCAATATCTTGGAAAAGGATATCATTTATAAGGCCCAACAAGTGGCCCGTTTAATGGCTACAGTACTGCAGATGAGACTTGTGCTTCCTGCATCGCTTGTGGTACTTTCCTTTTATATCAATCTCGAAAATATCTTGATGATCATCTTTGTTTTAATTATTTAATTTAATTAAGGGCTAATTTCGGTTCAGGCCCTATTAATATATTTTTATTTGGGTTCATGCCCTATTATAATTTCATTTAGACTTAAGGACCTAATTTTTCATAATATTAGAGAAAACTACCTAAAAGCTGAGAAAAAACATATTTGCCCTCCCAAAATGCAAAAAATTACAGTTATTTGCCATTATCTCTTCCAAGCGATCGAAGCAAGATTTACGTTCAAAATCCGACGAAAATTCCGATGTTAATGTTCGAATAAGGTGAAATCAATCTCAATTTTCCATGGGCCTTCACAATCAACGAAAACATTTGAAGTTTCTAACGAAATAACGCGTCAAATCCAATTCGAAAATCTCATTTCAAAACGGGTGATATTGCGATTTTAATGACTCAATAAGGTGAAATTGACTCAATTTGATCATGGGTCTTAGTAATCAATAAGAATCGTTGATATTAATCATGTAATAATGAAGAATTTTAGCGCGATACACTTTCTGCAACGAATATAACACATGTCATGTAAATTATAACAAATGTTTCCAGAACAATAACACATAATTCAGAAAAAATAACAATTCTTTTACGTTCAATAACGTATTCTGTACACAAACAAAGGGCCGCGAGGATTAGATCGAAAACCGCGGATGACACCCAAAAATCGCTGAAAACGGCTGAAATCACGACTTAATGACCGAATATGGTTAAATCGACCTCAATTTTTCATGGGTCTTAAAAATCATCGAAAGTTATTGAAGTTTGTAATAGAATAACGTGTTAAACCCAATTAAAAAATCTCATTATAAAACGGGTAAAATCTCGACTTTAATGGTCGAATAAGGTAAAATCGACTCAATTTGATCACGTGTCTTAATAATCAACGGGAAATATTGATAAATAATGAAGAATTTCGACGCGACACAAGATTGAAACATTTGTGGGTCAACACGCTAGCTGAGTAACACTTTATGCAACACATATAACACATGTTATGTAACTTATAACAAATGTTGACAGAGCAATATCACTTAATTTAATAAATGTAACACAATACCAAATAAAAGACAATTGATACCACATATAAGATTATTATACCACATGCTGGACTCAAAATATCTTTTAGTAATTATGTGTGAAAAATGCTTCAAAATTCATACCACATTATAGAACAGTAGTATATCCTTGGCAATTTGAATTTTTAGGTCTTTTAACTTTGAACGACGAATGATGGAGCAACACACGATAGACGAAAAATACATGGTAAGGTTTATGTAGCAAACGTTTCGAGCTATATTTATACCAATTCATATACCCCACGTACTACAAATACTACATGACATTTGTTACAATTGTTGTATAAAGCGTTATTTTCTTTAAATGATATGTTATTGTCATAACTACATGTGTTATACGTCAACTAATATCAGTTGAATTCTTTTCAATACATCTTTAAAAATGTAGAATCATGCGTCATATAGAAATAACTCTTATGTGTTTCTAGATGATAAATACTTCAAAATTCATACCATATTGTTTTGAATCTAATTACGTAGCAAAAATATACCCTAAATTTTGAAGTCGCTTGTATCTTTAAGCCATCTAACATTGAGGGCGTGGCGAAACGTCCAGAGTATGTGTACCTCGAATTTTAACACGGCATAAGATTGAATTGTTTTGTGAATTAATATGCTTGTAGGGTAACACTTTCTGCTGAAAATACGACGCATGTCTTATAAAATATCATAAATCAACACAAAAGAGTAACGATTCATTTCTTATCAATACCACATCCTGCACACAAGCAAGAGATGGCGGATATTTTATGAAAAACCTCAAATGACAACAAAAAATACTGAAAATCGTTCAAATCTCGACGTTAGTAGCAACTGTTAAACCTCCAAACCATGGGTGCCTCAAATTTATACCGATTAGCTGCAATTTATGTCGAAATCTAGCTTTGATTTACCATTATATTCTCCAATTTGCACCCTAATTAGGCAAGCAAATCCTACATCGTGCGTCGTCAATATCATAATAAATCCAACATCACACGTCGAAATCGGTTGGTTGATGGGGCAGTCGAATTTTTTGTGCTCGATTCAGTGTAAAAAAAAGAGTTCGATCATAAAAAAAAATTATGTTGATAACATTTTATAATATCGAAGTAACAAAATATCATTGAAAAATAACGTGTATGTTTTCTAAAGTAACAATATAATGTAAGTGGGTAACAGAAAACTGAAGTAAAAGTACATCTTCATATAAGATCCATAAACAACACGTTCTCTATCTCTGTATATAGACTTTCGCTGGAAAGAGAAAAAAAAGCATTTAAGTAAGGGTATTTTCGTCAAATCATATTTTTTTGTCCTTTACTCTAATTTTTATGGAAACTAGGTCCTTTAAACTAATATTTTTTCTGACATGGCATGAACAATAATTAAAAACTTTAGGAGGGCCTAACATAAAATTGTACCTTTAATTAACTGTACTTTTATTTCATTTCGTTCTCTTCACTCTCTCTCTCTCTCTCAAATATCTTTTTCACTTTAGTTGTGCTTGCATCGAAAGCTAGAGAGTCTACGCAGGCTCCGCCCTATCTCCGATCTACGTGAATTCAGTTTATGAGGTAATTATTTGCTCCCAAATTTTGAATTTGCTGCTTTTTTAGCTGAAGCTTATCACAATTTTCCTCAGATCTAGTTACTTTGTTCTATTATGACTATGTGCCTGACCTGATCAACGTTTGGATGTGAAGCTGATGCGTGTTATAGACGCCGTAAAATTTTCAATTTCCGTTTGATCCGGTTTTTCATTAATCAGCTAGCTAGAAACGTGATCTATGTTCAATCTTTCTAACGTTTCAGCTGTATAAGATGTCAATTCGTTGTTTATGTCGTTTATTGTTATATTTTATAACGTTTCAGCTGTATAAGATGTCAATTCCTTGTTTATGTCGTTTATTGTTATATGGCATCCCTTGAAATGTTTGGAGTTCTAATTCGTAATAATTTCCCTTTTCTGGGTGCAGCTCGAAGGAGAAACCCACTCTAGGGTAAGTCTGTTCACATTGTCCCGGCTCTGATTTAATCAATCAAATTATTTGATACTTTGTGTTATAAAAATATGTGGAATATCAATACAGATTGAAATCTCTCTCTCTCTCTCTCTCTCTCTCTCTCTCTCTCTCTATAAATTATGAATTCTTTAGTACTATATATAATATATTAAAAAGTCCTAAACTCAAAAGGAGGCGTTTTGCACTGCTGGTTGAATTCCATCACGCTTACACAGCTTCTAGGGTGGAGAATTTGTTGAATTTTAATATCTATTTCGCTGCAGTGGCACGCGGATTAAGACCCGCAAACGGAATATTGCTGCGCCGTTGGACCCTGAGGCATTTTCGGATGCAGTGGTGCAGATATACTTGGATAATGCTGGTGATCTGGTATGGTACTCATTTCATCGTGCATTTCAGTACTCTAATTTTGCTTTTATATGTTGGTTGCACGCTCTGGGTGTAAACATTCCAGCACGTGAACGCATCACTCGATGTAACTTGTCCACAGTGGTGAATGTGATAATTTTTAAACTGATTATTTGTCCATCATTTGCAGGAACTTGTAGCAAAGAGTATCGAGTCTTCAGACGGCCTGAACCTTTCAAGATACGGGGATACCTTTTTTGAGGTAATTTTTCAAAACATTGCTCTGGTAAATAGAAATATGATGAGTCTTTTCTTCTATACAATACATATTCCCTCCCTTTTTTTTTCAATTCTAGTAGTATTTTGCTGAGCTGATCCAGCTTGCTATTCCAAATTTTTTCATCAGATCAATCAACTTTTGGGTCAAAGTGTGCGTTGAGAGTTTCAAAATCAAAACTGTGTAACCCAAACTATTTGGTTGATGTATGTGTATACATAAGCAATATCTGTTCCTTGCACTGGTACAGGTTGTCTTCAGAGGATCTCGGACGCAACCCGGCACCATCAAACCTGATGAGGGAGAGCGCCATCCTTATGCTATACTTGATGCTGAGCCCAAGCGTGAAATCATTTTGCCGTCTGTGATATACATACAGAAACTCCTGAGGAGAAGGCCTTTTCTTATCAAGAATCTCGAAAATGTTATGCAAAAATTTTTGCAGTCACTGGAACTTTTTCAGGAGGATGAAAGGAAAAAACTTGCTATCTTCACCGCACTCGCTTTTTCTCAAAAGCTCTCTGGTCTACCGCCTGAAACCGTCTTCCAGCCACTGCTCAAAGATAACCTTGTTGCCAAAGGGCTAGTTCTGTCGTTCGTCACTGATTTCTTCAGGGAATATCTGGTTGATAACAGCCTAGATGACCTCATTTCGGTTCTGAAACGAGGTAAAATGGAGGACAACCTACTGGAGTTTTTTCCATCTGCAAAGCGGACCCCTGAAGCCGTCGCTGAACATTTTACGTAAGATTCCAAACATACAAACATTTGTCCCTGAGAGCAATGCAATTTGTTGAAGTATTTACTGTGTTCACTAATGCTACCTGGATAAAGCACATAAGTCTCTAATTTTCCCCACAGTTTTGTGTTACACTACAGAACTAGTGTCAGACATGGCAGATACCTAAAATAAGCCTTTTAATGTCGCGGTCCTCGAAATCTATTGATTCTGCTTCTGCTCTTAGAAGTCAGTTATTGCTTCTTGAACTTGATATTTAACTATCACTTTGTGTTTTTTCAGCCAAGAGAAGCTTCTGCCATTGGTTGAGTACAGTGAGAAGAAAATATTTGAAGTGAAGATGAAGGAGATGAAGTCTGCACTCACTAGTCAGATAGCTGAAGAAGCTGATGTGGGCGAAGTCATTGAAACTGTCAAGCAACACATAAAAGATGCTAAATTTCCTGATATTGAAGTTGTGCGCATTCTATGGGATGTTCTCATGGATGCTGTGCAATGGTCTGGAAAGAATCAGCAACAGAATGCAAATTCAGCTCTCCGTCAGGTATAGCATATCATTCCGAGAATTTCCATCAACAATAACTAGCTTCGTTATTATTGCATCAAGTACATTTAGTTTTGGAGCCGTAAAACATTTGAACTCTATCTCTTATGTTGGGCATCCGAAAATGCGGTTGTCAGATTGTTCGGTTCTGTTTTACTTCAATCCAATCCTTTTATTGCTAATTGGATTTTGGGGAAGATTAGAGAATTATTGGCTGATAATGTAGATTACGGGTCATATTTTTTCGTTTTAAATTGTGTGTCAGCGGATGAATTAAGAACTCTATTGTGGCACTATATGATATGCCCTGCATTTGCTGGATGAGAAAACTCTTTATTTCCTTTTTAATCTTGCAGGTGAAAGCATGGGCTGGATTGCTTAATGCCTTTTGCACAACTGGAAAGCTACAGCTCGAGCTCATGTACAAAGTACAGATACAATGCTATGAAGATACCAAGCTGATGAAATTGTTTCCTGAAATAATAAAGTCGCTTTATGAGCACGATGTCCTCGCGGAAGATACAATTCTTCACTGGTTCCATAAAGGGACTAATCCAAAGGGCAGGTACGTATGTTAATTTGTGAGAAAACGAAAAATTGAAACTTGATAGCTTTTACAATCCTGGATTTACAGTAAACTTCCATTTACGATGTGTGGCTGCAGGCAAATCTTTATCAAGTCGTTGGAGCCCTTTGTGAAGTGGCTAGACGAGGCCGAGGAAGAAGAAGACTAAGCCGGCGACCCTGTCGGTTATGTACTCGCTTTTGTCGTTTATTAATATCAAAATTTCCAACTTGGTGATGATTTCGTTTCCTTTCGTTTATTAATACCTATGGTTCGATGTTATGAAGATGTTTGCCTAAGTGATCTATCTATATTATATGGTACACATTCACAAGATTATGTATCACCACAGTAGTTGCTCAATAGCAGTTTAGAAATTTACAAGGACCATACATGACAACAAAGAATAATGCTTGTCCCAAAAATGTAGAGAGAACAGAGAGGATAATATGGTATACTTACCAGCCATGCCCAAACAAAGACAGCCAAAACAGAAATCTTGAAAGAAGATACATTGTCTGCTATTTCCTCGCCTTCATCTGCTTCTTCATCTCACTTTACTCGGCAAGGAAATAGTGTGGTGTATTGATGCGAGAAACTCCTTGAGAACAGACCGAAGAATCCCATAGTCAAACATTCTTCAGCCAGCCTCGCCACTGGTTCTAACAGTAGTAGTAAGATTCTGTACGGTTCGATCATCTACCCTTGCGGAGCCATCTTGTTGTATTGAAGGGATGTTCTCCTTCGATTCATTTGATGAATCAGTGGGCTCATTTGACTTGAGGAACAGACAAACCACAGCACAGTCGTCGATTTTAGAAGTTGGGTATTTCGATCTCCACGCACAGACTGCAGACTGTACTAGAGTCTTAGCGGCCTGAGAACGCTTAGGGCAAGACCCGACGATTTGTACTACGTCATCATTCGTTAGTACGTCCCATATCTGTTTAAACATGAGCAGAACAACGTCAGATGCAAGAATTATATCAACATTTAGCTTGAGAGTGAGACTATATGATGATATACCCCATCAGTGGCCAAGACGATGAATTCATCTCTATCTGCTATCCTTCTGTAAGAAACTTCGGGAACGGAGATGAGACCAAACTCCTTGAGACAAAAATCTCCAAAAGCACGCGACATTGCAAGACCTGGAGAGTCGTACTTTGGGAGCCATACTCTTGCAACCTCTGGCTCTTCCTTGAGGGAGAAAATGCGTCCGTTGCGTTTGCGTATCCTCTCAGCTTCGGCTACTCAAAGATATTATCGACGGGATTAAGTAAATCAAATACGTATTAAAAAAAAAAGTAATTTTGATAGATTCGACTTAGCTCAGAGAGACGTACCTGGAAGATCGGGCTTGAGATCCACAGTTAACTGAACTGCACTAAGTGAATTATTCTCGTCCCTCGTACCTAAGACAGCCCTCGAGTCACCAATATTTCCGATCACCACATCATCACCCTATAAAAAGTGTGTGAAAATTAGATTCATTAAGATGTATTCCACACGTTAAGACTTCTTATTTTCGCCGTATTTCTTACATCCTTATGTAAGAAATACTTCACTCTCACAGGCTATCATGCATATATACCTGTTTCACCAAAGTCACTGCAGTCGTTCCACTACAGAAGCAATCGTCAGAGTACGTTCGTAACTCTCTGTCCATGGCGTTGAAAGCTTTAAGAAATGAATCCTTTAATGCGTGGAAGATCTCAGTTTGTTTTGCGGTTTTGTCAGCACGATCAAGTAAAGCTCGAGCTTCTTCCTCTTCGGGATATGAGAGGGACGTGCCTTCTGAGCCCAGCTTAGCATCGGCGTTTAAATGGACCTCTCTGAGGACCTCCTCGCTCTTAACATTGACTTCCCACCGTGCGCTAAGTTTCAGTGGAAGATAATCTCTGACTCTTTTTGCGACCATATGACCGTACGGCCCATGACCATCAAAAACCCCGCAGAAGACCGTGTCTGCCCTCGAACCAAAATTCTGCATATTCGTTTCATAGGACAACAGAACTAATCCATGTGAACACATCTCTTACATTATGTAACATAGGACGACAATAGCTTTACCGTAAACATACTTACAAATATCGTTGTGTAAGAAATATAAGCATTGCTGCCGAAAGATACGTAATGTCTATAGCAAAAGAATCAATATAGAAATTCAAGTCGTCCCTTATCTTACGAAGAAGAAGGAAGCAACTAACCTCCCAAACAATCAGTGCATCTTGATTCGTCCCTTTCTTGCCCTGCTGTGTATATAGAGAAGCGTTCTTGCTCGCACCATTGAGGATCAATCTCCCGGAAATCCCATGCAATTGATAGAAGGATGAGGTCCGAGAACCTAACCTCTTTCCCGGGCTTTTTCTTGGCGTCGAGCTGGCCCGAGGGCTCCTGCCTTCCGTGGTTAAGCAGGAGCCCCTAGCTAAGGCCCTTATTACATTAATTATGCATTCCAAGCCAGACACACAGTAGGGACCTCTGTTCTCCACGTTTGGATCCGTCTCAAAAGACTACACAGCAAACCTCTTCGTATATCCAATCGACAATCCGAAAGTTTCACTCCTCAACCTGTCCGATTGTCGAACCTATCCGCAAAATGAGTTATTCGCAACGCTTGTGTACGAACCCGCTATAAACCTATGAAAGAAATGAGGTATAAACCCACCCTTTATCCTAAAACAGAGCATTCAAGAAACTCACAGATGAGCATAAAGAAAGCAGACTAATTAATCCTCGTACTATGTATTATTTATTACCTTAGCAAAAGCGAAACAAGGCAAACCACAAGGTGCGAAGAGAAGTGCAGATCTACCAGAATAATAACCCTCAATACCTTCTTCTAACTCATTTCATTCGATATAAGAAACCAAACGGTGAGGCCAACGATCAACTAAGAGAGGTAATAACTCGAAACCCCCTTTGAGACACTAACTTACCCAAAAGCCACAATCCCTCCAAATAAATTCTTATAGATAAGCCAAAAAGATCGATTCTTGGAGCTAAATCTACCAGCCCAGAAAGCACAAGGAGCAAAAAGAAGATCTTTCCTCAACAAATGGTCGAGAGATCAGCTCATGACAACGCAATATAAAGCTGGAAAAAAAGAAATAACGAACAAAAGTGATCCAACGGTGCGGTAAAAAGGGAGAATTGATGCTTATACCTGAATATGAAATCACGCAAATGCAATACTATTTGGAGTTTTATATATATAGCATAGGATTCGAAATGGTTGATTGGCCAGGCCAGTGTGTGATTCCTAGGCCACGTCCCTCTTTTTCAGCTTTTCACTTCTATTGTATGTGTAATAATATCAAGATTAATGATGATGTCGTGTTCTATCCAAAAAAGAATAAAAGTCCGCAATGAGATTATTGTTACATAATCAACTAATCATTGCTTTTGTTGGATAATATCGAATTATCCTATCTAATCTATATACTTGGTCCATCGCCGCACTCAATAATGAAGACGTTGAATTGAATATCCAGCGATGATTATATTTGTTATTTAATTAGATTAAAATATAGTGTGACCACAAGATAATTCATTGTCATTAATATTATACATTCAATGTATATTTAAGTGGTCACGATATTTATGCCATCGCCTTTACTTTATTTCATTATAATGTCCATGCTATGGATGTGCATATTTATTTTATTTAGCTATAAATTATTAATATCCGTTTTTTTTTTTCTTTTAAGTTATCTCCACAACGTATCCTCCGACTTTTAGTGTGGAGGAAATGTTAACTCCAACGTCGGCTATGAGACGATTCCGACTTCTTGTTTGATGTGGGGCATATCATACTTTTTGGCAATTGATTAAAGCAAGTGTGGAACATTGCTACAAATTACAAGTTGGAGGGCAAAGACATGACGGCACGATGGTGATGGTTCTTTGTAAGGACAAAGAAAAAGGGGCCCTAATAACTTTCATGTAATAACATATAGCACATATAGTTGAAATGATGATAACTAAAACATAGAAATGCCGTATGCGTACTATGATGTATGTATCATCTCAATAGTTTCTTCTCGTAAGATAAGGATAAGAGGCCGATTCATATAAATCCTTCCACGTAGGAAACGTATTATTTGCATTTCACATGAAAATATTAATTATTTTGTCATGGTAAAATTACTTTTATATTGAGAAGGTATTTGAACTAAATGGGGTTTTGTTCGTATGAGAGTTGATGTAAGAGAATTACTCTCGACTCTTAATTCTTCATCATTAATGAATAATAATATCCTTCAACAAATTGGGCTTATGGCATTTGCAGTGGTGGTGGAGATTATAATGAATATAATAATAATAGTAATAATAATAATAGGGTTGGTGCAAATATAGCCTCTCACCATGTACATGCATCTGTTAAATTTTCTATTGAGGGAATAAGGTTTCTTGAAATGAGACTTCTTCACACAAATGGTTACTTAGAAGGAGATTGCAGCAATCGTATAATAATGTTTACTTGATTAATGGTTTTCTACACTAATAGTTAGATGATTGTAATTGTTTGTCAAATGGAAATGATGCTCGAAGAAGTGAGACCACTAATTTTATATATGCATTTCCTTTTTGTAATTTGCAACTACATACTTAGTGAGAGATGGAATGGAATGGGCATTATTTCTTGGATTTATCTTAACTGCAATTAATCATAACATAGCCTCGTTGAATGTGATATGTATTTATCATAGCACCGACTTGATTTTAATTCAAACTCTTACAAGGTTTGTAAGGTGTAAGTATATCATTTCTTAGTCAAGACTGTATGTAATAATGATGGTTATTGGTACTGTGTGAAGATTGTAGTAATAATAATGTAAAGAAAGAACATAATATGTAATGAAAGAAGGTTCTTAACAAATTTATTTGGCTGCTATTGAACTACTGCGTAAGTTTGAACTGTTTGGAATAAGGAACATTTTGTATAATAAAGCCATAACGTTTTCCTCAATAACAATAGAAAAGTTTTCATTCATATAAATGTTAATATACTTGACACTACTGCTAATCTGCTTTGGACCATACCATATGGAAGGAAGGAAGGAAGGAAAAGAATCGGTTGTTGAGTTGTCGAATTATTTATATATACATCATAAATGGTGGCAGTGGGGACATAATAATATATTCATACGCTTAGTAAAGAGCTAATGCAAGAAACTGCCATCTTTCTTTCTTTCTTGATGATGATGATGAATGGGCGATTTGATTCTCTTTATATCTTTCTTTATATGTATTCTTGTCTTAAAACCCAAGCCGTTGTGCTGAAGATAGCAAATAAAGCTAATTCAGTCTGAGGGTATATTCTATTCTTACTTACTAATCATCTTTGACTGAGATATGTCGATAATAATAATAAATGATTTAACTTTTACAAGGGTAAAGGAGAGGTGAAGGATCATTTCTTGATCGTATGTTGTAATAATGAGGTAACTTAGGGTTTCTACGCTCAAACTCACTCACAGGAAATTTTGGCTGGATGATCATATGCAATGCAATGCAAGCATGTATGTGTTTCATTTCAGCTAACTAACTCATTTGAAAGTTAGTTGAAATGAGGAGAGCCGTTCGATAGAAGAAAGGAAGATCTGAGGGCTCAGATTAACCCTGCCTATAACTGGGAAAAGTGCTACCACGCTTTTATAAGTAATAAGGACTCGTAGTACAACTCGAAAGAGCACAAGGTACAAGTTGGAGAAGCTTGCATGTTTTGTACATACATATTATCAACAGAAACGACCTATCCTTCCTATGGCACTGTTAGAAGTTTTCATTCGCTTTTGAGATGTAAAATAAATATTTAAAAATCGAATCTTTTATACTGAAAATGAAAATGATAGACTTACTATAGTTTCTTCTTCCATTGCTAAATGCTGAAATCAACTAAGTAGAAAGCAAAGACTTCCCACATACATTCCTCATCACAAACTAAAAGAACTCAAAATCAAGAAACTTGCCGCCGCCGCCGGCTTTTGCCTCTTTTGTTCCGACCATTCTCTTGCTTGCACTGCCAATTCCAGACAAGTCCGCCGCCGCCGCCTGTCCGAACTTCCCATGACCATCCGCCTCGACGGGCCTCGGGATGGGAACCTCCGGCGGCGTGCTGCAGCGTATCAGGGCCCAATTGACGCCTTCGAAGAAGGCGTGCTGCTTGATCTCAGCCGCTCCCCTCCTAACCCCGAGCCTGTTCTGAGGCTCTTTGGCGAGCAGAGCCCTAATCAGGTCCCGGCTGGCGTAGCTCGTGGCCGGAGATTCCGGAAACTTCAGCTGCTCCCCGACAACCTTGAACAGCGTCGCTCGGTTGTCCGAACCCTTGAAGGGCGTCTTACCGTAGAGGAGTTCGTACAAGAAGATGCCGAACGTCCACCAGTCCACGGCGCTTCCATGGCCTTCCCCTTTGATTATTTCCGGGGCTAAGTACTCGTGGGTCCCGACGAACGACATGGACCGGGCCGAGGTCGGTTCGGCAACTAGCTCGGGCAGGGAGCTGTTGCCGCCCGAGTGGGAACTAGGGTCGGGCTTGGATCTTCCCCCGGATTTTTTCTTGGCCTTCTGCGGGAAGATCTTGGGAAGGAAGCACGACGGCTGGATGCACACCGAGGACGGCTCGACGCAGAACGAGCCGCCTCGGTCTAGGTTGCTCGTTCGGACTAAGGTGGGCGAGACAGTGCACCTCAGAGAGAGATCGAAGTCCGAGAGCATGATGTGGCCGTCGTCTCGTACGAGGATGTTTTCTGGCTTGAGATCGCGGTAAACAACCCCGAGCATGTGTAGGTATTCGAGGGCCAATAGGACTTCTGCTGCATAAAATCTGCAAAGTCGAAAAACGTAGAATAACTAGTTACAAAGCCAAGCCGACCATAATCAAGAAAAGGCCTTCATTGAGCTTAGTACTTACCGAGCAGCGTACTCCGAGAAGTGTTTGCCGGGCTGTTTCTGTCTGAGGATGTGAAGGTCTCCGCCGGGACAATACTCCATGACCAGACAAGTGAACCGATCAGTCTCGAAATGAGTGTACAATGTAGGCAAGAACGGATGGTCCAACAGCTGTAATATCTCCCTCTCGGTCTGAGCCCTTGTCAGCTTATTCCTCGTGGCCAGCGAAGCCTTATCCATCACTTTCATTGCAAAGAAGCATTGGCTAGAACTCAGCTCAGAAAGATAAACACTCCCTATATCTCCATGGCCAAGCCTCCTCAGCAACTTGAAGTGACTCATTCCCAAATTACCATCCCTTGCTCTGACCGCGATTATGGCCTTCCACCTTGGATCGTTTCCTTTATGGGGTTTGTTTGCACCGTTAGTGATGTTGCTCCAGTTGCTATCGTCACTCAGGCTACTACTGCCGCTAGCACGGCTGAGGCTCGTTTTAGTACTTTCTAGAGAATCTCCGAGGACGCTCCCTTTCAAGCTCTCGTAGTTTCTGTCGACGCTAAGCATGCCGTCGCTCGTTATTACATCGCTACGGTTAGTACTCGCACAGCTGTTGCCTATGCTCATAGCTGTAGGGATGCTGATACTGTCGATGCTGCTAAGAGGGCTCACATTGCCACTTGGAGGAAGTGAAGCGTCCCATATGCATTCTTTCTCCTCAGAATCTTGAATCGGGCTTGAAACCTCGGATGGAGTTAGGACAGGTTTTATGCTTTGAGGTTGCTTAATCGATCTTCCGCGTAATGACGGGCTCGGTTTGATGCTGGGCACCTCTAGCGTAAGATCCTCGAGCGAAGGGCCCTTCATAGACGTGCTTCTGGACAAGTACTTCCCCCCATCTCTGTTACTGCCATCATCATGCTTGACTGGAACACAAACCGGCCTCATCGTAAAGCCTGCATCGGCGGGTTCGACGGGGTGGCTCGCGCCGTGAAACGAAGTGGGCCCGCCGTCTTCTTCGAACGAGTCGCCGCCGATTGTGAATGTCAGACTATCTGGCATGTCGTCTTCTTCTTCGTCTTCTTGCAAGAAGTACTTCCCTTTCGATGGCTGCACGGAAGCGTAGTGAGGATTCATGGGATGAGGCTGAGATGGCTTTAAGATTTCTTCTTTTAAGAATGCCGGGTGAGTTTTCGTCATCGAAGGTGCCGTGGGAAGGTGTAGGTGCTTCGGAAGCGGGCGAGAATCACGGTACCTCTCCATGTAAGATCGATCGGAGTTTTACCCTCACAAGGAACAATCTTGCATAAGGTTACACCCTGCAATAAAAACAAGAAAATCTGCTTCAGAACAACTGCTCAAAAACTTGATACAGGCCGAATTCTAACATCGAAACATTCCAACCGATGATTAGAGCTAGAAAACTCAGACAAGAACAAAAATCCCTTGTTGCTAACTTGAAAACTCAGACAAGAAACAACCCTAAAACTGTACTATTCAGACAGGACGCAGCTAAATCTACTATTTTCTTGAAAATTCAAAGACCACAAACATGCTCATAGCTTATAATTGAAGGCCTAAACATCAAAATCGAACCCAAAATAGTTAAATGACAAATCTTTATGCTACGACAGTGTACATTACATGCAGAGATTCGACATTCTAGAAGGATTAAGCTCGGTATCAGACAAAAACAGACAAAGAGGACAAAGAATAATCACACTAACTTAGGATCCAAGCAAAGCCCAATCACCGTTATTACCCATAAACATTAAATAATCCTTTCTTTGCCCCAACTAGAAATGAGATAATAAAGAAGGCATATCTTCAACCTTGAATCAAGGGCAACAGCTACAGTTCCCCAAACAAAGGGCTCTGAGAAGTTCTGTCTCTTTTGTTCAACTGTATTTACGCTTTGCTTGCTACCTATTAATTTACTAATCAAGGCTTTGGCTTTTTCCTTGCATAGGAATGTGCCGTTCTGTAATAAATCAAGAAAAGGAGTGTAGTGTAGAAGAGTGATTGCTGCAGCACTATAGGCAGTGGGAACGTTATTGCTTTAGCTTTTTTTTTTTTTTTTGCTTTTTTTTTTTACTTTTTATTTTTTCGAGGTTTTATTCCTTTTTTGTTCTTTATGGAGTACACATAAGGCAGGCTATGTTCTAACTGTGTAATCATTTCGTTTTCATTGGAGATAGTAATATAATCATTTACTAGACCATTAGTATGATTTATAGGTATTTTATATACAATTATTACTAAATTTTTATGTTATAATGTTAGTTGTGAGAGATTGAAATCAGCATCGTATTAGACCAGGAAAAATAAATAAATAAATAAACGAAAAGGGAAAATAACGAAAATTGCATTTCAAAAGAATAAAGTGGGTTCACAATGACACAAACTCTATATTTAATTATGTAATTCAATTATTCAAAAGAAGTAGGGACCATTTATTAACTTAATTATACAATTAGGATGTCCCCTTCTCCGACCCTACTTGCCTCTTATAAAGAGAACACTTCTCTTTCAATTTTCAGAGGAAAATAACATGTCGACCGAAAAAAAAAAGAGGATTTTTTTTTTATTATATTACAACCTTAAATCTATTTTTTATTTCAAAAACAATTACTTTGTCTAATATTATCTTTAGAAAACTTAAATTAATTAAAGGTAACGTATTAAGTTTGAAAGTCTTTGCTCCGATAATGTTGACCAACTTTACTAAATAAAAGCGTTTCACTAATTTTCTCATCCCACATAGCATTCAAATTTGTTCTTTATGGGAATATATTTATATATATATATATATATTCAAAGACAAATATTAAAATAGGGAATGTATTGTATTGGAATTAGGAAAAGGATTGCTCAGTAAATGTAATAGTATTCCTATTCATAATAGGGTTTGAGCCACAATACCTTTACTTGATGATTCCATCACTAAATTAAATGAAGGCTCTCTCTCTCTATATATATATATATATTCTAACAAAACAATTAAAAAGCTTATTACCGTTAACTAAATAGGAACAGGATGCAGTTAACCAATATGACTCAAAGACAAACTCATTCTCAAACTTAAAATGCAGTTACTTTCCTCCAACCATTAAACTCATTCTCAAACTCAAAAGAATATTCTCAAAATATTCTCTTTCACATCAATTTTTACAACTTTTTAATATTACCCATATATTTGTAATTTTATAAATTAGCCCACGTATTATTTTAAATTCGATTGAGAAATATTAAATATATAAAAAAATATAAAAAAATGCTTATCAAAAATGCTAAAAAAGTAATTATAATTGAAATGATCGAAAAAAAAATTACGTTACACGAGGTAAAGAAATACATCGAATGCATAAAAAAACTTTATTCTTATAATTAAATGATAGATCATTTTTATTTTCAGTACTTATGTGTTATTTTGGTATCTTGTTTTAATAATGTGCTTTTACTTAGTTAAATCTATGCATCTTAATTTTATATATTTTAAAAGTTAAAAATTTTGTTATATTTTTTAATTTTTGATAAAATAATATTTAAATAAAATGTAAAAAAAATAAGATATAAAAATAGTTTATTCAATATTATATAAAAAAAAAATTAAAAATGAATTGTTTATATAAGTTTGTGCCGTGTGTACATTAATTCTATTTTTTTGTAATTTTATTTATTTTTTATATGGGTTGTTTAATAAATAAAAAAACTGAAAGGACTTGTGTAATTTGCAAACACCAAACGCATTATGAGTAAGATAAACGCATATTTGAGTATGAAATAGGAGAGAGAAACCCAAAAACTCATTTTGGGTTTGAATTTACAGATCCATTGGAGTATTTTTCCCCCAATTTTTGAGTTTTGGGTCTCTATTGGAGATGGTCTGACCAGACTAAGAACTATAAACGTTAAGCAAGAAAAAACATCAGAGTTCCCCCAACAAAGGTAAACACCAAGAAAACAATCAGCTTAAACACCGTTTAAATTTAACTCTCAGTCTGCTCTCTCAACCTTCTGATGGTGCTCCGAACCGTGACGGCACTAGCAGTGCTGCAGAAAACAAATATAGATGACAACACGAGGTTGGGACGAATTATAAGTACTTAAAATGCGAAGATTATTCTTACTTCAATGTGTAGGCACCGCCCGCTTTGACTTTGCCGCAGTCCTTGCATCCCCATATTCCAACAGCTTTCCTCTTCACAGCATACTGTGAAAAAAGGAATGTTGAGATCAGACAAAGAAGATTAGTTAGCCCTTGGTAAAACATTAATGAATCATAGGATGGATTTAAGAACTCGGGCAGCGTATTGTAGTATCTACCTTTCCGCAGAACTCGCATAAGTACTTGCTGTGTTGACTCACTTCCATCTTCTTGATCTGCTTCCTCAAGCTGGCACCATAGCGGGTGCCTGAAAATTATCATGGAAGGCATATGAGCATTAGAAATACTTGACAATTGACGGATTAGATTTTTCCGAAGCTACTATGATGCATGAAGGATTTGCAGTTCTAAAACCTTGGCATTAAAGGGTTCTTCGTTGCATTCTGAAAGCAGTAAAAGAGTGACACCTTTTCGCAATAAGACATGAAGATTGCTAACTTAGTATTGAACGTATTCCCCACCACATTATGTAACAATTTCACAATGCAACAAGCTGTAGTTCTGGATAAAATATAACAAAACAATACCTATTTGAAATGACCAAACATAAACTCGTAAGCACAAGAGTATGAGTGACTTACCGTATTTCCCAACAATGCCTACCTTCTTGGTTCTCTTCGCCTATAGTAAAGAAAGAATTGTAGTAATTAACCAAGGAATTTTATTTTTTTTTGATAGCTATCAATTGTCAAACCACGGGGTGAAACGATATTTTATCGAGAAAATTACACCGCATATAACTCATCACCCTCCAACATCTGACTCAAGAAGAAACATGATGCGAGAATGAGCACATAAATACAACGGCGGTCTTTGAAATGATAAGAATCTCATAAACACCGAATTTCAGTAATCCCCAAAATACGAACATCCAGCTCATCTCAGCGCCCCGCCACAAATTATTTGGCAACCAAGCAGCAAATCACAAGCTACGCATTCACACGCATCAACATAAAGATCAAGAACAAGACTTTTCAAAAGCAAAATTCACAGCAGAATAATCATTCCACACAAGTTCGACGAGTCATACATAGAGAGTGATGAAAAAACCTAGCTTGCAGCTCCGCCAAAGAGTGATGAAAAGGAAATCAACATTTGGATTTCATTTTATATACGGAGACCGTTCCTGCGGAAAGCAAAGGCCTAGCCCATTATCTGTGCGGCCCGTTTAACATTAAGGCCCATAGTTTCAGCCCATTCATCACTTCATATACTATATTGCAGATTGAAAGGTAAATTCTATGGCTGACTGATCTAATTAGTTAGACTGTCAAAACACAAACGAATTTTAAATATTAATGCATTGTTTCATTTGCTGACAACTAGTTTTTGAGGAAAAAATGATCAACATATCTGGTAGTTTTCTGAAACTTTTTTTTTACCTTATATTTGGAGCATTTTTGTTCTTATTTTTCCTCATTGAGGCAGAAGCGTACAGAGAAACTATCTACTTATTGCAGAAAAGGCTCTATTTCAAGCAATGGGCGGCTAACCTTGTAGGAAAGGGCAAATCATTTCCATGTGGTGTTCAAGCCTCGCATTTAATCAAAAGACAGAATACAGAGTTTAGCTGTTAAGAAGGGATGAAAAGTCTCAAGCATAGTGTCTTTGACATCTCAGCTAGACATGGGATGGTTGTAGATATATTCGATGGCAAGCGGGCAGGAGTCGATTTTATCAGCTTCCTTGTCGGGAATCTCTAGTTTAAACTCTTCCTCGAGAGCCATTACAATCTCCACATTGTCCAAGCTATCCAGTCCGAGATCCTTCTGAAAATGAACATCCGCGGTAACCTGCAATATAGAACGGTGAATTCTTGGTACGTATTTAACAATACTACGACTCACGATGACAGACATCAATAGTAACTGTCCATGAATTTCACATATCGTAATGACAACGTTTAAGGTCTTTCTATTCAATAGTACACAACATGCCAGGCAGCAGCTGAATTGAGGTTCTTCAGATGCACAACTATCAGATACATCTTATCTGACGAAACAGGTGAGTATTATTTGGTGGTCAGTCGAACAAAGCAATACATATGAAGGTCATTACGAGGTTTTATGGGACGAAGGGAGGGGTTGAGATAGACGTTGGAGTATTGGACATTGTTCTTGCAAATTTTATTGCAAGATGGCTTCACAAATGTGAGGATAAAAGATTTTTGCATCTTGGTCGACCCGTTATTTTCAGAAAACTAGCCTTCTCTTCACTCCTTATTGGCTGACGGTAAACTAAAAGTTCACTCAATGTGAATGGCAATGGAAACACACATCTGAAGTGCACATTATTCTCAAAGGTTTAGCATACATTTCATCAAGTAAACCGACAGCCACGTCTACAAGCAGCAAGATATATCCCAACAACGGAATACCTCATTCTAGCAAGAAAGCAGCATGATCAAGTATACACTAAGACATCTTTCCAGGTTAATTCATAGATTAGAATGCAAACTAAAAGGAACAAGAAAAAACGAATCTTTCACCAAAATGAATTTCTTAGAAACTACGGAACTCCCTGTGCTATAGCTTTTAGGTGATTGCTTAGAGATTTATCATCATTCAGGTTCACGAAGGACTGACCATGGAGAACAAGAAAAACAAGAATCAATAAAGTAATCAAAAGTTTCATCAACCAAAGCCAACTAATGGTAGCAAGAATAGCCACAATTACTCATTTCTGGGGACAAGACTCTTCATTTCATCGATGTATAAAGCCAATTGATCTTAGCTAAATCATTAAAAAGTCATACCAATTTTCATCACACTCATAACCTCAACGAAAAGCAAGCTTAGAGACAACAAAATCCTCACTCTCAGAAGGTCGACAGAATGTATACTCATAGGCGTAAGTAACACTGTAATTGTATAAATGTTGTATAACGATTAGAAGATAAAAAAAAAGGTGAAGCATTACGACCTTTTGAGGATCAACTTTCGGAAAGCTCTTAACAACATCGAGCACACGGTCCGCCACTTCCTGCCTGTCCAGGTGGTCGTCGCCGTGGGACGACATTGATCGGACGGCAGCAGCGCGTGACAGCTGTAAGGCGGATAGGGATTGATAGATCGGAACGCGCACGTGCCGGAGTATGCTGGATCTCAACGCCGACGCCATTTTTTTCGCTCTGTTCTGATGTCTGAGCTGCTCTGAGTCTTTGTGATTGGGGTGTCGATTAGAATGAGGTCAGAGGGTGTTTTGGGTATTTAACAGAGAAGCGTTTTCTATATAAATGTTTATTATAAATATTAAAATTCACCATTAATAAGACGTACTGTGAAACAAACGCGTTAGACATTAATATAAGAAAAACCTCACTTCCTCGAATAGTCAGCCCAAATCTCAATTTTCCCGGCGAGATCTCCACCGTCCGCCGGAGTTAGTAGAGTGATCGACGCGCGATCCGATGGCTCCGGTTTCAGCTCTCGCGAAGTATAAGCTCGTCTTCTTGGGAGATCAATCCGTCGGCAAAACGAGTATCATCACTCGATTCATGTACGACAAATTCGATAATACTTATCAGGTCCGCAATTTCATTCAGCAATTGCTCTTTCGTGATTTCGAATTCAGTGACTTAATGATTTTCCTGTGCGGATCTTGTGCTTGAGTATGATGTATACTAATTCGATCAATTATGGACGTTTTCGGCAGGATCGGTTTGTTGGTATGATCTCTACTCGTTGTTCTTTTAATAGAGTAACCATTGAATCTATGTTAGAGAACCTATGTAGAAAAGGTGTTGAATGTGGGTTGACTTTATTTGTGCTGAGTTAATTTTAGTGATGCGTTTGAAATTCTTCTTGGTATGGGTAAAATAGTGTAATTGAGCTTACATTTGGTTTGAAATTTGTCTAACATTAAAAACATTGTTAACGAACATGTAGTTAACGGCTCTCTACAGATCTTGTGAATAACCAAAAATCATTGTTGCCATCTATCATTTGCAACCTGACAATTGCTGAACATGAAAGATATATTTCCGCGTACATTTTCAACTGGGAGAGTTCATTCAGATGATATTAATTTTTCGTATGCAACAACTTTTCATTGGTTTTAGGTGATATTATTCGTTCTTTATGTTGTGGTGTCACCTGACCTTTAGTGACGCATATATGTTGAGTGAATTGAGGATGTATCTGTAATCCCTATTCTTATTTCATTTTGTTTCATGTTCAGGCTACCATTGGTATTGATTTTCTTTCGAAGACAATGTACCTTGAAGATCGTACAGTACGTTTGCAGTTGTGGTAAGAACTAAGATGTAGCGTACCACAACTGGATAATAATCTTTAGTCTTACTTGTTATTCCACACATTTTATATAGTTCTGGTCTCATTTGAAATTACCACATTCTGGATAATAATCTTTCTTCCTATCTTTGATGTTCAGGGATACTGCAGGACAGGAAAGGTTCAGAAGTCTTATTCCCAGCTACATTAGGGATTCATCTGTAGCAGTCATTGTATATGATGTTGCAAGTAAAGCATTCTCTTCTTTATGTAACTTAAGTTAGGATCGAATAATACGTCTGAGTTGTCGTAGATGTTGCATGAGTTCTTTCTCATCTACATCAATTGACTTGTTTGGAATACCTTTTCTTTATGCTGATAATATTATTTTTCTACCAGGCAGGCAATCCTTCCTTAATACCTCGAAATGGGTTGAGGAGGTCCGCACTGAGAGAGGAAGTGATGTAATCATTGTGCTAGTTGGCAACAAAACCGACTTGGTGGATAAGAGGTATGTGTTTTTCCACCCTTTGGAAGATAGTCGGTTCCAATGTCTCTTGTGGTTGGGTAAAGGTCAAGATTTTCGAAAAAGTTAACTGGTCGAATCGGATAGAAGGAACCCAAGATTGGGGAAGTGATATTTATTAGATGCATTATTTTCTCATTGAAGTGTGCTAGAACAATGCTTGTTTCTCAACGATCAAAGCTACACAATTCCTACTCCAGAAAAAAGCTATGAATCTGACATGAATTTCGATAGGGAGGTGTAACTGTGGTAGCATATTCCTTGGCAAAATTATGAGTCCCTTTACTAAGTAATATTGGTCGAACAAGTGAATGCTACCGACTTGGGTTATTCTAGGAGTTACTTGGGTTACCCTGAATGAAAGTTAAGCACATAACTTTATCATGTCCTTGTCCCCTATTCCAGGCAAGTGTCAATAGAGGAAGGAGAGGCCAAAGCCCGAGACCTCAATGTCATGTTCATCGAGACTAGCGCTAAGGCCGGTTTCAACATAAAGGTGATGGATCTGTTCTCTTCGCACTGTATTCATCAACACCCACTTCACCATTCGAACAATAGTGTAACACCTTAATGATAATATTTCAGGCACTATTCAGAAAGATAGCTGCTGCTTTGCCCGGGATGGAGACTTTATCATCGGCGAAACAAGAGGATATGGTCGATGTCAACTTAAGGTCCACCAATACTAATGCATCTCAATCCCAACAATCTGGAGGATGTGCTTGCTGAACGATGAATCGAAAACCTTCTTTCTGATGCATCTATCTGTAAAGCTCTATCCCCATGTTCGGTTTTGTCTGTAAGAGGACTTTATATGTACCTTGCTTCGAATTTTCTGTCCCTTAATTCGGTGTAGTTCTGTTCTGCCTTTCTATTCGCATGCTTGTATTAACTTGAAGTATTTTGTTATCATGATGACTTAATAGTTTTTTTTTTTTTATCCGTCTATTTTTGCATAATAATATTATATTGGATTAATTATTTTGTTAGTTCTGTAATTTATGGGATATGGCATTATAGGGACAATGAAATTAGGAGATGACATTACACGGACAATAACATTTAAAATTAAGCAATTTTGGGATATTATATGCCGGAACTCTAAATTTTGCTTTAAATTCTAGAATCCCGGTGTATAATATAGGGTTTCGGCGAATTTAGGAGTAGCATTTTATGGAAAATAACTTTCAAAATTAAGTAATTTTAAGACAAAATTTAGGGTTTCAGCCTGATGCGGGAGAAAATCTCGAGCACGCAGATCCCCACGAGCCGCAAGGAAGGAAGGACGTGACACCCTTAGGAATCGCACTTGGAGGAAAAAAGAGTCGAAGAAAGGGGACTGAAGCCTCAGGAATAACGGGCGGACTGTCTGAGGAAGGTTCCCCCGACAATCCAAGGGACCTGGACTCTGCAGGCACGAGGGGACCTCGCGAGCTAGCTTATAGGATGTGACAGCCTGGATGAGGGTTAAGGGATCCAGAAAGAGAATAAAACAGAAGAACTCTGCAAATGTCAGAATCCGTACGAGGGATGGTTAAAAGAAAGTGGGGACCAATACACGTGTCAGCAGCTCATTAGGGAACATCCTCTGACCCTACAATTCCCCCCTGCTACAGAACCGCGCACGCAGGTGTTCCGTACCGTCCACGACAACAAGGAAGCAGGTCCCTCCAAGTGGTCCAGGCGAGGAATATCTATATAAAGGAGGAACGACCAAGAAAAAACACGAGTTCTTTTCACTGTTACACACACTCGAGTATCAGAAACACACACAAACGCTTTGTAGTTTTTCTTCTTCATCTTCTTTATCTTCTTTAAGCTCTTGATCTGTAATAATGGTGAGGAGAGATTCGAGTGTGTAAACCATCCCGTCATAGTGAAAGAAGACCCTTAGCCGCCCGTGGACGTAGGACCCTTTAAGGTCCGAACCACGTAAAAATCGCTGCTCTTTGTGTTTTTGTTTTCTTTTCCCTCGTTACCAAGCACTCACGCCACGAATCGACCCCTTAATCGAAACCTAAGCACGGCCCTACCGCGTTCATTTACTTTTCGGACTAAAAATATCTTTGATCGGGACCACGCCCGCATCACCGCCTATAATGTTCAAAAATTACTTAATTTTGAAAATTATTTATCGTATAATGCCCCCAATATTCTATCTATATAATGTCATCTCTCCTAAATTACATGACTAAAAAAATAATTAATCCTCTTATATTATATATAATCTACGAAATTAAGCCCAAATGCAGTGAAATAAGGCTTACCGAAAAAAAATACCAAGCCCGATAAGAGAGTCCGATCCATTGATTCGGTCAATGTTCGTCAACGCGGCAAAAAATGATCTACAGTAAAACCTCTATAAATTAATAACATTGGGACCATAAAATTTATTAATTTAAAGAGATATTAATATATCGATAAATTAATATTTTATTAATTATAGAGAGATTTGTTAATTTCAGCAAATTTCGTATGTATTGAAAATAAATGAATTCATATATGTTTCATTGATTATATTCATGAATGACCAGTGTGCTTTTTGTGAATATTTTTGCTGATTTGAATATATTGCAGCTAGAGAACTCAACACCGGAACTCTTGGCTGCAATTAAAAAAGTTAGGGATGAAATCCAATTAGATTTAAATTTTAAGAAAACTCAAGTAACAATAGATTCATATTTTAATAAATTACTATAGTATTTATAATTGTAATATTTTATTAATTATTAATTTAGAGTTTTAATGGGACCTAATATTTATAAAGGGATTTTTCAAAAAATTATTATCTTATCGAATTTAATGATTTTTAACAAAGGCCTAAGTTGGGACCGAAAGATTTTATTATTTTAAAGAGTTTATTAATTTATCGAGTATTAATTTATAGAGTTTTTACTGTATTTGACTTTCTTTATATACACGTAGTAGTACATCGAGGACTAAACCTCTATCACCAAACCAGCGTACAACTTCTGATGCGTAAAGCACCACCATGAATTCGACCGTGAGCTCTGGTACTAATAGAACTGGACTGGACTGGACTGGACGCGACGCTTGAGTTTCTTCTTTGCGTCACCTTTCGCACTTCTGTGTATTCGTCTGTCGTCGTTGAATCTATAAGCTGTAGTGGCACCCACTGGTGGAAAGGAAGTTGATATTCCTCACCTTTTTTTTTACATCTTCGAATAATGGTGAATTTTTTGAGACAGATGAGGCGTTCGTCTTCTCTGCTTAAGCGTTTGCAGCTGCAGAGGCGTGTGATCGGGGCCGTTGATTTCAGCGGATCGAGGTGTTTTACGACAACGGAATGTCATCGCCCGACGATTGTTCACAAGCGTAGTTTGGACATTCTCCATGATCCGTGGTTCAACAAGGTGAATCTTCTAAGTTCCCTGGTTTGTTTGACTATGGGATGTGAATTTGTAGTCGTGATTACGATCTGATGTTATGGTGGATTTAGCTTTAGCTCGCGATAAATTGGATACTTTTTGAGCTAAGAGAGTTGGGATGTGCCTTTTTTTTGCTTAAATGAGTCGTTTGATTTTGTTGCTGCTAATTGCTTGCTGCGTTCTTGTATGCGCACGCGTGCGGTGCCAAATATTTTACGTTAGGTATCATCCTGAAGCTTGTATTGCTTAATTTCTTACTTTTGTGATCTTAAGGATGATCAGAAGTGTCTGTGTGTGTGTGTGCATAATCTGTATAAACCGAGAACTTATCATGCTTGATTTGGTTAGTTTACTTGTTTATATGCTTGCTCTTAGTTCAAACTTTAGTTGCATATTGTGAAGTGTGTTTTTTCTGATACGGACGGAAAGCATTATGATAATTAACGGCGTCTCTAACTTGATAGTTAGTTCAATGATGCCTGCTTTATTCTTAGATCTCTTCCTTTTGGTAAATTGCTGTGAAGGGCGTCTTGCAGATCCTGAATTTATGGGGAAACTAGGAATTCGTTTTTTCTTATTTGGTTTAATAAATTTGGTTGATATAATTTCTTCTGCGCGTATAAAATTGGAACATTAGTGACACTTGTGAGGCGTCTGTTTGATGTATGACTAATTGAAGCACATATTATTTAGGTAGCAGTAGTCCATCATGGGAATGTACTTGGAAGCTTTGTATGCTCAATTAATATGGAGTTTGATTTTTGAGAGATAATTTCTGACTATTGGATGAAATGGCAAATGGAAATGCATGAATGATGAACTTAAGGAAATATTATATTGGACATTAAGCTTCTTTGAACTAATTGCTGATTTCTTTTGCTTATGTCATATAGCCTGCTTAATATAACCTTGCTTGTGGTATGCATGGTATATTACTTGCAGGCAACAATTGATTTATGCAAATAGTAACTGTTACAATGATTAAAATCAATATCAATACATTCTATTATTATAAGAAAGTACAAGAAAGGATCTAAGGACAAGGAAACACCTTCTAAATTTCATCCAAACTTATCATTGCTTCAAATTTTAGGAGACATGTCTAGTGTAGTTATGAATTTTTTTCTACTTTGTTCTCCAGTGACCATAACTCTAGAATGTATTTTTATGTTTTTAATAAATATAGGGGACTGCATTCTCGATGACAGAACGGGATCGTCTCAACCTTCGGGGCCTACTTCCTCCAAATGTCATGACAGCTGAACAGCAAATTGAACGCTTTAGTAATGTTTCCCCCGCAATTATTATAGCATAGTTTTGAAATTTTTCGTCACATGCTTACATGTCATAACTACTCATTTCATGCTACTAAAAACATTAACACTTTCAATATAACTTGTGCTTCATTGCTCATTCAAGTTCTTGTGCTGATGTATTATTCTCCGGCTTCTCATCCAAGAGATGCTTTCTTTAATTGTTGATTGGGTTCTCTATACTCAACAACACTTTAGTTTTAGTTAGTTCGGGTCTTGTGCAATTCATTGCTAATTACTTTGCTTGCCAGTCAGCACCTTGAAAGAAAGGATTATATCACGAACCATACTTGACATTATAACGTTAATAATCTGTCTTTAAAATTAGTTCAGTAAACGAAGAGTTAATTGGGTGCTGATTTATTACATTTCATTTAAGACTTAGATTCTCAATCAATAATACTGATAATCTCGGTTCTTTTTTTCCCCTTATAACAGTGGCTGATTTGAAGAGGCTTGAGAAAAGTACTAGAAATGGACCATCAGATCCCTATAAGTTTTGGCTAAATGGCGCATTCTTAACAGGTTGCATGACAGGAATGAGACCATGTATTACAAGGTCAGTATGCAATTTTTTCAATAAAACTTGACTAGTTGGAGCTGCTTAAAATCTCATTTAACACTTTTAAACAAAACAAAAAGAAACAAAGGTTGCACAGACAATTATTATTGCCATAGCAGTCTAAAAATAATCTGATCGTGAAAACACCTCCTATCTCTTCCTCATATCTTAACAATCTCTGGACAGGTTCTGATGGATAATATTGAGGAATATGCACCTATTGTCTATACTCCAACTGTTGGTCTTGTATGTCAGAAGTTCAGTGGCTTATTCAGGCGACCTAGAGGAATGTACTTTAGTGCAGAAGATCGTGGAGAAATGATTTCAATGGTTTATAACTGGCCAGCAGATCAGGTTGGCATACTAATGAATATATTTGCTTCCGTTAATGCTTCTGACCTTACACGTTATTTTCATCTAGGTTTTCCTTTTGTTGACTGGACAGTTGTCTTGCCAGAACTCATAAATTGTGCATGTATTAATTTATAATTTATTTGCTTGATAGTTAGTGTTAGATGGCTAGATGTAAGTTAACATCCTGTCCTGTCTGTCCTATTGCATTACACTAATCAAAATAAAGTGGAAGCTGACCTAGTCTTCTAATGGTTCCCTTTTTTTTTAGATTACTACTGTTACTTCTGTTCAATTGAACCTCCATAAAGATTAAACAGTATATCAATTAGTGCACTGATTTTAAACTAATATTAATTACCGATTACTTACGCTTTATAGTTTCCTGTTTAACTCGAGATTCTGTGATATCAGTTATGTTATAATGACATTATATGATTACTTGTCTTTATTTTCCGTTGTCAGTTGCTCTTTTACAAAACCCAAGCTTCCTCAGAAATACTTTGTTGTTTCAACATCTGTTTTCCTTATAGGTTGATATGATTGTTGTAACGGATGGAAGCAGAATATTGGGTCTTGGAGATCTTGGAGTTCAGGGAATAGGAATTGCAATTGGCAAGCTGGATCTTTATGTTGCTGCTGCTGGGATAAACCCTCACAGAGTACTCTCTAGTTCTCTTCTTACATGTCCAATTGGACTTGGAAACAGCTACCTATTGGCTGATAGAAGATTATTATTTCTTGTTTTGGGTTATTTTCTTAACATTATACTGATTATCTGTGGTCCATTTTGTCTTTATAGGTACTCCCTGTCATGATCGATGTGGGAACAAACAATGAACCGCTACTTAGAGATCCTTTGTGTAAGCCTCTGTCTTTGGATATACTATCAAATGTTTTTGAACTACCATCAGTATTGTTGATCAGATAATTGATGTATATCGATCTCTGGCTGACGTTTGTATCTCTCAAGGCCTTGACATTCAGCTGCATCTTTTAGTTTGTTATATATAGGAACCGTTCCTTTGGATATATAGGTTTATATATTGCATCACTCATGTTGTTGTCCTACCATCAGATAATTGATGTATATCGATCTCTGGCTGACGTTTGTATCTCTCAAGGCCTTTTGAGTATTCAAATACCGATTGTTCTTGAAGATACCTGACCAAATGGCACTTCACTAGGCATCAGGTATTGACGTGGTGAATACCTTATCACTTTTGTGTTGTAGATTTGGGATTGCAACAGCATCGCCTTGATGGAGAGGAATACCTTGCAATTCTTGACGAGTTTATGGAAGCAGTCTTCGCACGTTGGCCCAATGTGATTGTCCAGGTGCCTATTTCTTATGTAGTTTTCATTTTAGTTTGCCTCACAAGCTTGGTTTTCAAGAAACTTCTCTAACTAATGTGCACTTAATATTGATAGTTTGAAGATTTTCAAAGTAAATGGGCCTTCAAGCTGTTGCAGTGTTATAGGAAGGAGTACCGGATGTTTAATGATGATGTTCAGGTTAGATATCTATTTTTCTTCTCCATTCCGAGTGTAGACTACACAGTTAACATTATGGATATTGGCCCACCAGGGAACAGCAGGTGTTGCACTTGCCGGTCTTTTAGGAGCAGTCAGGGCACAGGGAAGACCAATGATTGACTTCCCGAAAATGAAGATTGTAGTTGCTGGAGCTGGAAGGTTTAATGTGATTTCCGTTGTTATGCTTCGTTTTTGTCGAACGTGCAAGTAACTAAATCCGTGTTACTGCAGTGCTGGAATAGGGGTTCTGAATGCTGCAAGGAAAACAATGGCGAGAATGCTAGGCGACACAGAAATCGCTTTTGAAAGTGCCAGAAGTCAATTTTGGGTTGTTGATGCTAATGTGAGTATTCTGATTTGCTACCTTTTTTGTGAAATTATACTAATTTGAAGAGCTTATTGGATGTCTATAAATTTTTTTAATTTTTTTGCTGCTCCCTGTCAAACATTTGATTATGCTAGTTGTCTAGGTTGATGATAGAACCCACCTTACTACTAGCCTTATATATCTCGCGTTTGTGCTCTCTTACTAAGTATCACAGACTTGTTCTCGGGTGCACTGGAGAACTATCTCATGTATTCATGTTTATGATTAATGTTCCATATTTGCACAATCAAGTTATACTTGGATGAGGCTGTTGGTGGCATTTGCTTTTTGATTTCATTCGCTGCTATTGAGAAATCAATTTTCAGCTAAATAACGTGCATGATCTTCAGGGATTAATAACGGAGTCACGCGAGAACATTGATCCAGATGCTCGTCCATTTGCCAGGAAGCTCAATGAAACTGAACGCCAAGGACTTAGAGAAGGGGCCCCACTTGTGGAAGTGGTTAGAACTTCACAACTTTTTTATGCTTTATTTCATACATAGTTTATAAGTACATAAACATAAGACACACACCTTTTACATTTTCATCATAATTATTATTATATATATTTTTTCTTTTGTATCTAACCAGGTAAGGCAAGTAAAACCAGATGTGCTTCTTGGCTTATCAGCAGTTGGCGGCTTGTTTTCCAAAGAGGTATGCTGTTTGTCTTCACCATTATTTTCATCTTATGTTTTAGTTAGATATGGCGTTTCTTTTTCTATAATATTATATTCACTAACTTATCAGGTATTAGAAGCTCTGAAAGAATCAACATCTACCAGACCTGCGATTTTTCCAATGTCGAACCCTACGAAAAACGGTACAGCTCTTGTATTGATTAAACTTCTTATGTTTGCATATCTCGTCACGTTTTATTGATTAGATTCTCTTGTAACATATTAGCCGAATGTACCCCTGAGGAAGCATTTTCCATTGTTGGTGATCACATCATATTCGGCAGTGGAAGCCCTTTTAGCAATGTTGACCTTGGTATGTTTACTGAATGCTGCTTTTTTTGCACTCTCTCTGTTGGGGAATAAAATGTTGTCACATGCATAACCAGTTCAATGTCAGGGTCTGCAAGGATTGATAATTGAACTCAAAACACTGATTAGAATATTGATATCTATTCATTTTGAAAAAATAAAAATAAAAACTAAAAATCAGCTGCATATGTTGAATCAAATTCTAAGCAATTTGTATATCTTTTTAATAGTATTATTCGTCAGACAAGTTAAAGCTGAACTATTTGTAATCGTTATTTGTGCTATTCGTTGACTGCTACTAATATGAACAGGAAATGGTCATGTTGGCCACTGCAACCAGGCGAACAACATGTTCCTTTTTCCCGGGTGAGGTTCTTAAGATTTTGAGTTTCTGATGAATGGTGATATTAAACTAATTCCGCTCATTGTAATGAATCTGCTTAAATGATGTAGGATTGGACTTGGAACACTTTTATCAGGATCTAATATAGTATCTGATGGAATGCTACAGGCTGCAGCTGAATGGTACTTAGTTATGTTTGTTTATCTCAAGATTCGCAGGATACCATGCATATTATTTTTATCACAATCTAGAGAAAATGTATAAAAAGTCTTCATCCCATCTAAGTATTCCCGGATCATAACTTAACGCTTTCCGTGTATGACAACAGCCTTGCAGCATATATGACCGAGGAAGAGGTGCTACAGGGGATCATATACCCTTCAATATCCAAGTATTCACGGGCCTACTTTTTCATCAGTAAACTTGATATTTCTTTTTCATCGTCGGTTGTTAAACTTTTGATTAACTTCGGATGCAGAATACGTGATATTACGAAAGAGGTAGCTGCAGCAGTATTATAGAAGCCATCGAAGAGGACTTAGCAGAAGGGTATCGTGAAATGGATGCCCGAGAACTGCAGAAACTTAGTCTGGTAATACCTAAATCATGATCACATTGTTGGTGCTTTTCCTCTTTTTGCTAGACAATGAATTTTATATAGATATAGAAAGGTAGGGAAAAGAAAGAGCTTCATCTTTATTGAGGTCGTTGCATCTGAAAAGTTATCAAAATACAACTAATATACTAGTAAATGAAGCTGCTCTTTTCTATTGACAATTGAATTGATGATGAGGTTGTTAAAAATTAAACTTGGTATTAGAAATGATCGACCCAATGTGTATTTGACTTTAATCATGCCGAATGTAAGGGAATGCATTGAGATCGCAGTTTCATGTCGGAAAAATGACACTACCCAGCTCACTGCGTATGCAAATGAGGCTGACATATCATCTATACGATTCATATTCCTTTTATATGATTCATATCGACATTTTATGTTGCAGGAGGAGATAAAAGCTTACGTATCGAACAACATGTGGAGTCCGGACTACCCAAGATTGGTCTACAAGAAGGATTGAAACAACGCCTGTAATAGACAAGGTACTTACTTCACAACATCTTACCTTTGATTATTCATATACACCAATTATTTATGCCATCAAGTCACCTCTCCAAAGGAACTGTGTGCTACCTGTTTCTGTATCATTTGTCTCAATCTTACGTATATTTATAAAAACCCACATGTGCACTAGAATAATATGTACTTGTGTCATCGCAATCATCATAGCATTTGCTCAATTCTGATGGCATTTTTATTTCGAGGGCATTCATTGGTTAGAGACATAATTTGTCTGAGATATAACCAATGTAATGTAAATACTAAATTACCTGATAAAAACTGCAGGTAATATTGTCTTAGAGGTCAAGTTTAATTCTCAAAACAAGTATACATTGATTAGAGGATTAATGACTTCATGTGACAACACAGAGATCCAAATCTGTCTGTTCTCATATGGTATCACATATACGAAACCCATAAAATCAATTGACATAGATTAAACTATATGACATCTATGCATTTATATCTGCTGAAAATATTGATGAGAATGAGCCTAGCGCTTATTTTGAAGCTAGGAAAGCTAGTGATTGTAGAGAATGGTAGAATGTAATGATAGATTAGATGAAGTTATTGCAGAAAAACCAGACATGGCAGCTGGTTGATCGACCAAAAAACTAGAAAATTGTGACTTGTAAATGGACTTTTAAAAAGAAACAGAGACATGGAATGATAGTGGGGGTTGGTTACAAGGCAAGACTGTTGCTAGAGGATTTACAAATAGAAAAGGGATTGACTACGGTGAAGTTTTTGCACCCTTTGTCAAGCACAGGTCTAGTCGGTTCAAATGACCTTGAGCTTGAACAGCTTGATGTAAAAACGACTTTTCTCTATGGTGAGCTGTCTGACACAACCGAAGGATTTAAGGTTATTGGGAGTGAGAATAAGGTATGCTTACTCAAAGAAATCGTTGTATTGACTGAAGCAATCATAAAGTGGGTCTGTTCTTACACGGTATCACATATACGGAATTCATAAATCAAGATCATGGAAAGGGAATAAATGAACGACGTCGAACTATGATCCAACAAACTATGAAGACGAAGACCGACTAAATTTTGCGTGCTAAGTAGTATTTGTTGTTCCTGAAGTAGTTTGCATCTGAATATTATTATTATTATTATTATTATTAGCCGGAGATGGATGTATCCTCTGCATCATAAAACTCCATAAAGCAGCAAGTCTTGAGCCGCTGACAGAATCCTCAAAGTCCGCAAATCTTGCGTGGAAACTTCTCTTGTGATGAAGATGCAGTAATTGAGAAACAAGCACGCACACCACTGTTGCAGAGCCCGTGACCACAAAATGCACAATAAAGCTACCGAGCTTCACGGTCGTGGGATAGCTATTACCATCAGGACCCGAGCAGTCAGAATCGAGGGATTGCTCTATTTCTTGAATCTTTCCATGCTCCGTCAGCTTAATTATAGCCCGCGATATATCAGCAACCACCGGCGAACCTATGGGAAATGCCTGTTATTACGGACAAAGAAAGTTAGCCAACTGCTGCTATAATCATCACTACTTCTTTGGTTTTGCAGGGGCTGAAGATTATTGCACTTACGATACCGAACCCATCTGTGCGGTAGACGGGGCCGACCATCTTGTACTTGCCGCAATAGTCAGACAACAGCAGCCTGATGTGAGGCATAACGTCGTAGTACGCAGATATGCCTCCATTTTTACTGCCCAGAGTCAAAGCTTCATCACAGTCAGCAGCGGTCTTATACGTCCTGATTCTCGATTTATCAAATCCCTGTTTCACCAGGAAATCAACCAGGAAAGAACCCTCTTGGCATCCGACGTAATCGCCGTTCTTTATAAGCTGGGTCACGTCTGTGACGGCCGGTGTGAGCTTCGCCACTGTGAGTTTAGACGATAGACTAGCCGTGTAGGTCGATCCTATCAGGAAAACGACGAATGCCCATGTCACGATGACCACACAGAGTAGGCTGGCTTCGATAGTTTCCCCTACGATGAAATTACAGAAGAATCATGGGCATGAAGAACCTTAGATTTCTTGGTTTATGTCACGAAGGAGAAGAAGGTAAGAAACCTGGAAAAAAAGGAAAGTAACAAGCCATGCCGGCGTGTTGACCGGCGATCGCCTCCGTAGATCTCTCTCTAGCCCTTTTCCCGAGGAACCAAATTGCAATGCTAGTGAAGATGTACATGAACAAATATGCTATCCACAGTTGCCTGGTCAGAGGCTCTAAGAAGGTAATTACGTGACTTTTATGCTCGTACGCCATGGGGACTATACAAGCAACACCTCCTTCGGCAAATGGCAATGTGAAGTCTGCATATTCTGAACGGTTAGCCGTAATTGTTATGTCGCCGAGAGCAGCATCGTAGTTGTCCTGCCACCATCGAATCAACATAAGACGAGGACTTGACTTGGACAGTACTGTAATGACATATAAAAAAAAAAAAAAAGCTGCTCACCTGCGTAGAGACTTGATACACAAGATCGTCGTAACACCCAACCCTCGAACCATCTGGATTGAAGAAGTCGTATGGAATGTATTCATACGGTACACCGTAGGTCAAAGACTCTATCAATGCGTCGAAAACCTCTTTATAGTATCCACTCACCGTAGTAGCATTAGTACTTGGATCGATCTCCACTTTCAAGAAGTCGTTAAAGCCAGGTTTTCTCGGCACTCCAATTCTTAACTTCTTACCATACAGGGGAAACTCCCAGCCTCTTGGTGCAACAGTTATGTCTCCTGGCCAAGTGATGCTTTTAAAGTTTTCTCTCGAGGTAGAGGATGAGCTAGCAGTATCGATATGCTTAGCATCTCTTAATATCCCGTGAGATTCTGTCCATATCCCGACCTGTCTTTGGGACCTATCGACGAAATTAAGTATCTGATATGGAGTTTGATCGAGCTGCCCGTCGACGAGGTCGAACTCGCCGGCGAGCCCTTCGAACTTCGTGTCTAGAAGTGCTTCAAGAATCTTCGGGCCCATTTTCGAAACGTTAAAGTCGAAAGCGCCCGACGGAGGCGATCCGTTCTCGTTCGTATCCGAGACGCCTCCTCCTGCTTTTTCCGCCGCTAAAGCGAGGGCCCACAGAGTATCGTACGCCCAGAGGCCGAAGATGCTCGGTTCGACCCGAATTCGCCCCAATAATGGACTGCCATGACCAAAATTTTGGACCCATTTAGCGTAAAAGGAGTCGAGCTGTCGGGACGGGGGGACCACGGGCTTGACTCCGAGAACCCCCTGCATGGCGTCGAGAACGTCGTCGTCCACCATGTTGAATAGGTCCGTGAGCCCGCTCGTGACTATCCAGACGTATCCTTCGCTCATCATCCCTAACTCTCGTACTTTGAGGAAAAACCTTATTGCGAGAGGGCTCGACATGTGGGACACGAAGACCCGCGTCTGCATCGACATCATCTTGTACAGTTCGTTCCCCAAGAATTCGTCGGCGGCTGATTTAGGAATGATGCTTCGATACGAAACTCGGGCGTCGGCATCTTCCAAAGCGTTGCACATATATGGGACGATGCCATAGCCGTAGTCCGTGTCCTCGTATACTATTACAACCTGGCTCCACTTGAATGCCTTTACGATGGACACAATGGGCTGGGCCTGGTCGGCATCGCTCTGCGCTGTCCGAACGAAGAAAGGGGTCCGGGGAATGAGGGAAGGATTCGTGGCTGAGAAAGATACGATCGGGACGTTAGATCTGTCCCCGAGATCCATCACGAAGTTGGCTTGTGTCGACATTTGCGGGCCTATAATGGCGTCGACGGCAACATCTTTGAGCAGATTCATAGCTGCATTCGATCAGTGTAGTAGGAGAATTAAGAGCTGATCATAGAATCATTACTTCAAGATAAAGATTTATTACTCAAAAAAAAAAAAGGACGGTGGAACGTACCGGCCGAAGCAGCGCCGACAACGCTGTCGTTAGAATCTCGGACATGGAGAACCAACCTCGTTTTGAACTCGCCGTGTTGTTCGTAAAAATCTTGGTACGCAGCGTGCAAACAAGCCAGGCCTATTTGCCCGAGCGGCGAGTCCTTGGAATTCAAATCAAGAACCACACCGACGTGATAATAAATGCTTCGATTATTGGGAATGCGAAAAGCGCAAAGAGGATGATGAAGGAGAAGTGCAATCCAAAGACAGACAAATAAGGATCTCATTTTTCTTCTCTATAAACCAACTCCTAAAGAGTGTACATGTTTATGATAGAATACTTCAGAACTGCGAAACCTCCCCTGCATACGGCAGCTTATTTATAGCGTCGACAATGCCCGAGCCCCAACAAGATACGTTGATGTCCGGCGAAATTTTGTAGAAATACAAACGAAATTTCTATGATTGTGACACACAAAACTTAGTATGAACATATCATCAAACTGATGATTATGACAATCTAGTCTAGTATAATATCGTTTGTCCAGAAACAGTAGAAGCATTGTCTTTTCCGTTGTCTGCAGTACCTTTTGCCGAGGAGTTACGCCAACAAGGGGACCTCGACCGCTCCACGAATAACAAGAAACGGCACGCCGTGCCGAATACATCCAGCTATATAGATAGAATAAACATTGACTCAGAACACTTTATGGTCTTCAAACAAACTTCCTATGATCCAATGTAGTAAAGTAATAGCAGCTTGGCTTGGCTTTTCACACTGATATCAGATACTTCCAACGAAGCACAGATAAATCGTAAAAGTTGTGTAAAGTTCGAGGAAGCTTCTGCAGGATGTAAGAGCATCCAAAGGAGTAGAGACGAAGCGAACGATGAAGTGAACCAAGCTTCAAAGTTATCGTCGCATTTAACGGCACGTTCGATCGGATGCCGTAACATCAGTCAAGCTACAAAAATCGCCAGTTTCAGATAACATTTTTTATATTTGTGATTATATAACGAATATAATTTTGTGCAGCTATTACTGGGCGGGCGGGCATGTGCGACTCAACCGTCCACAAATGGAACAAACTCCACTCGGACAGCGTGGTCGAGGACGTTCAGGTCATTACCAGGAATAGCGTGGACGAGCCCGGGGAGCCGCCGGGCGTGGTCGTTTGTTAGAATCTTCAAATGATGATTCGATACATAGGTCAACATGATTAGCTAAACAAGCTGGACTATGATAAAAATGTAGTAAAAAGACAACCAAGCTTTTAAATATCCACCAACATAAGAGAAACTAAAAAAAAAAATTGGAAGAAAAAAGTAACAATAAAAAAGAAAGCTCAGAAACGCCACCGTTTCATCTGAGTTTAACACCTTAGTGAGTTGCTAGGGATCCACCTTAGCATTGGGCGCGTAGTTCATCAGCGCTTTCTTTCAATGCACCAGCTGGGAATCGAACCCAAGGTGTGTAGCGTGGCAGTGTACTATTCTACCACTAGACCAATGGTGCACTTGTGGAAATTCTACAGAAAATATTATATTAATATATATATATATATTCTATCTTTGTATAGAAAAAAAAAATTAATTTAATAAATAAATAAAACATGAAGGGCCCAACCGGGTTCGAACCGGTGACCTATTGATCTGCAGTCAATTGCTCTACCACTGAGCTATGGACCCTTTACTGAAATTTCAATTACATTAATATATAAGTCTGTAATAAAATTATAAGTGTAAACCTCAGACACATATTAACCGTTAACTACCTATCCGAAATGCAATGCCCAAAAAACAAAAGAAAAAAAGAAGAGAAAAGAAAGAAAACATTTCACCACCAAAACGCACACTTGTCATGTCCACTTCTTCTCCACCAAACCTCGAACATCTCCCACAAATGTCACCCTCTGCAACTCTACCGCCGCCCCCTCATTACTCTTCCCATTTCACCCCCAAAATCATCCTCAAACTCCGCCTCTCGCCGCCGCCCTCCGCCCACAAGCCCGCCCTCAAGCTCCTATGCTGCTCAAAATCCCAAGAAAACCCTCCGACGATCCTCTCGATCCTCCTAGCAATCCCCCACTGGGTCGACGACATCAAAGAAAACGGCATGAAGAAGAAGAGACCCCTCTACGACCACGAGAAATGGGTCGACCACCGCAGCTCCCTCAGGCACGTCAGGCACCTCCTCTCCAGCTTCGGCTCGCGGGTGGTCCTATCGCTGCTGCCGCCCGTCCTCGTCTTCACCTCCGTGGCTGTAATCGTCGCCAGCTACAACACCGCCGTGTCGATGGATCTCCTGCCGGAGTTCCTCCCCGTCCTACGAGCTTCCTCCCTCCCCTATCAGCTCACCGCCCCCGCCCTCGCCCTGCTGCTGGTGTTTCGCACCGAGGCGTCCTATTCGAGGTTCGAGGAAGGTAAGAAGGCTTGGACTAGGGTGGTCGCAGGGGCCAACGATCTTGCCCGGCAGGTGATCTCCACCGTCGATAGCCCCCGCGACGTCTCCCTCAAGAAGGCCATCTTGCAGTACATTGAAGCCTTCCCAGTTGCTCTAAAGGTTCGCCATTTTGATTCCTTCTTTCTTCTTCTTCTTCATAGTATATATATATATGTTCGAAATTCGTCGATCTTAAGCCTAAAAAAAAAATGTAGTGCCACTTAATCTACGGCTCGGACGCCTCTCGGGACCTCGAAAGTCTGCTCGAGCCCGAAGACCTAACCGTCGTACTCTCCTCGAAGCACCGTCCTCAGTGCGTCGTCGAGTTCATCTCCCAAAGCCTTCAGTCGCTCGATATCGAAGCCACAAAGCGGCACGTGCTGGTAATTATTTAGTATATATCAATCGAACGTTAGGAGTGTGTTTGGTATGCGAAATTCGTATGTGGAAAGCACGACGAAAGACTAAGTTAGCGCATCAAATAATTGTACTTTACGTTTCGGTCGTTCTACTTCTACACCTTTTTTTTTCTTTTCCTTACTGAATTCTGAATATCAAACGCAACTTATAATAGAAGATCGAGAAAACGGCGTATAGTTTAGTCGTGTACGATGATGTCCGAGCGAATTTTTTTGAAACGTAGGAATCGAAGCTGTGCTGCTTCCAGGACGGGATCGAGGTGTGCGAGCAGCTCGTGTGGATACCGATACCTCTTTCCTACACGCGGCTGACTTCGAGGTTTTTGGTCCTCTGGCATTTCACTCTCCCGATCATCCTATGGGACGATTGCCATTGGATCGTCGTGCCGGCCACCTTCATCAGTGCTGCTTCCTTGTTCTGCATTGAGGAGGTAACGAACTATGTTCACTTCATCTAAAATTTTAAGCTTAGAGTGGGTGTATCATATTTTCATTTCATATTTTATTTACGCTCCTATTTATATTTCTTTCTCATCTAGTCTAAGGCGTAAAATTTTATTTAGTCTTAAACGTGGAATTTTCTTTTAATCGGTGGTTGTGGGGTAGTCTTAGAAATGGGAAATCTTATAATCTGTGGTCGTGAGGTAACGAATTATGTCAGATGACAAATTCACCTAAAAGTTTAAACTTGAAGAGAGTATATCATATTTTAATTTTATATATTTTATCTCTTCCGTGTCCCTGGTTGCTTTTTTTTTATCTAGTCTTAGAAGTTGAATTTTCTTTTAATTTTGGAATTTTCTTTGACGGGGTGGTCGTGAAGATTCACATCCATGAACTCTTGGTTAGAACTCTGATATCATGTCAGATTACCACTTCATCTAAAAGTTTAAACTTGAAGAGAACGTATCATATTTTAATTTTATATATTTTATTTCCAACAAACTAGTCGGCACACTTGAACCCTTTACTATCGCACTCCCACATTTATTAGACATTCGTCTCAAAATCACTCGCTCGCAGGTCGGCGTTCTCATCGAAGAACCGTTCCCGATGCTCGGCCTCGAAGAGCTTTGCCGAACGCTGAGCAATAACATCGAAGAGATGACGAGGAATGAGGGTGCAATTAAGGCGCGCGTGAATTCGATGAAAGAGAGGGATACAACGAGACAACCCCGACATTCCCCGAATGGTTTTCCGACCTCCGTCGACGACAGAAATCGGGGCTGAGTAATGCATCATCGCCCGACCCATGGAAAAAGATTAAAACAAACATATTGTTGCCTATTTTTGTGTATATAGAATAGATATGGGGAATTTAGAGGCTTAGTTAGGAGAATCTATTTTGATGTATAATTATTGAATAAATGGCTTATTCTCCAAAGATAGATTAATATTTACCAAATATATTGGCATTTAATGAATATTTGTATTGGGTTGTAAAAAAGTTGAGCCGAACTCGGTTCCTCGAGCTTGAAAATTTTATAATTCAAGCTTGGCGAGCTTTATATTTTCGAGTTCGAATGTAAACAGTTAATCTCGAGTTCGGCTCGTAAAATTAAAATAGCTAAAAAAATTAAACGAATAAATTAATGAAAAGTCCACACAAATAAGCTCGTGGGCTTTCGAGCAGCTACAATGAAGCCCCAACTCAAAACTTGACAATCAGGAGCTCGAACTGAGCTTCAGTTAAGTCGACTCATTGAACTGGTGAGTTGGCTGACTCATTCTTCTTTCATCCCTAATTTATATTATAAACTTCTTTTTGGTATAATTAGATTTTCTTTTTGTTTTTGTTTTCTTTTTTTTGTTTTCCTTCATCTAGAATTTATGCTTCTATATAAATACTTGCTGGCACATTTAATTCAAAACGACCAATAAAAAAAATAGATAAAAATACAACGTTATGTTATGGACTATATGGTTCACCAAATTTCATTAAATGACTAAAATAGAAAGACCCACTGCCGCTTCCAAGGGCATTTCGGTCATTCAACCATCCCAACCTCTTCATTTAAAACTCTCACCACCTTCCCTCCCAACGCGCTCATTATGGTACTGCAGCACTTCAACCACCATCACACCCACGAAGTTAAATACTGAACATTATCTAAGCTTTTCCCCCCTTAAAAATGGCGAAAACCACCACCAAACCACCGCCGAGGTTTCCTCCGATAGCCAAATGCGACCCCACCGCACGCCGCCGATCGATAGCCGCGGACCTCGACGGCACCCTACTAGTCCACAGCTCCTCTTTCCCCTACTTCCTCCTCATCTCCGTCGAAGCTGGGAGTCTCCTCCGCGGACTGATCCTCCTTCTGTCCCTCCCGCTGATCATCGTCCTCTACCTGTTCTTCTCGGAGTCCCTGGCGATTCAGCTCATGATCTTCGTCTCCTTCCGCGGGATCCCCCTCCGAGACATCGAGATAACCTCACGCGCCGTGTTGACTAGGTTCTACGCCAACGACGTGAGGACCGAGAGCTTCGAGATCTGGGAGAAGTGCGAGCGGAAGGTGGTGGTGACCGCGAATCCTAGGATTATGGTGGAGGCCTTCGTGAAGGACTATTTGGGCGGGGACAGCGTCGTCGGCACGGAGATCGAGGTGGATAACAGAGGTCGCGCCACTGGATTCGTTGCCCCGAGTGGGGTTTTGGTTGGGGAGAAGAAGAGAATCGGATTGATGAAGGAATTTGGCGAGGAGATGCCTGAGATTGGGATTGGGGATCGAGAGAGCGACCACGATTTCATGGCTCTGTGCAAGGTAATTTTTCAGTTTCTTCAATTAATTTCTCTTTTCAGTGTAATTCATAGTTTGCTGATTAGCTTATCATTCTTAATTTCTTCTTGTTCACGCCGTGTTTTCGATGTTCTGAGTGACCTACTGAGCTTTATGAATGAATGATAACAGTGCTATGGAAAAAGATAGCATTATATGTGTATAGCAGTTGCTTTAGTTCTCCCTGTTTTTCTACACATGCCTCCATATGAGTTTGTGATGATTACAGATATCTTCCAATGAACTAATTGCTGTCGAATTAGACTATTTGAAAAGTTGTAATCCGTGATTATCTTTATGGGATTAGGACAACAAGGTAGTGTAGTGTAATTATCTTAATTAAAGCAGTGTTAGGTGACCTCCCAGATTTTTATTATACTTTTCTTTCTCAAATTGGTCCATAGAACTTATGTGCAAGCAAAACTGTAGAAGAAACAGAGTGTTCTAGTACATCCCCTATAGGTGGAGTATTAATCTAATCGGTGCATTAATGTTGTCATGTTCTCCAACACATGACAGTGAGTGATGATCCATAGAGAAGAAACACTCATTAAATGCAGTAGTTGAGGAATTGAGGCCTATGTAGTGGATAATAAATTTAACAGTAATCAGGTTGTTGCAAATGACTTTAAATAACAGGACCTAGTAGTAAAGAGGTATAAAGGGTCCACAGCATTTACCATTACAAGCTGTCCAGTTGGTTGAACCTTTGTTAAGAATATTTATTGCTCTCGGCTTAAGGATTAAAAAGGTTGGCCGGCCAATGGGGACAGAGAATTAAGAAGTGATTAAATGGTCAGGAACTAAGTAGATGAATGTAGGTGCAACCAACTCTCTTACAGTAGTTGACTTTTTTGAGCAAATTGTTCTTATCCTTAATCTGCAATGAATTATCTAATCCTTAAACCTGGACTGTTTTCATTGGAGCCCAATCTGTCTAATTTATCCATGTAAGTCAATTTTTTATTTGTTTTGGCATGATTTATGAATAAATTTGAAAGATTTAATAGGGTCTTGCTGATTTGGACCTCCCCTCATTGTTGACTTCTTTCTTGAACTTTCAAATTTTTTAAGGCGTATGCTTCTGAGTTCTGAACCTTGTTGACACGCTACTGTATGGAGGTCAATAAGCTTAGACCTTGTTAGAACTTGCCTACACCTATGTATCATAACTAATTGAAAGACTAAACTGAATATGCGTTTATATTTGCATTCAACAGGAAGGATTCATGGTGCATCGAGCCAAAAACTCGAAGCCACTCCCATTAGAGCGTCTGAAGTCCCGACTAATCTTCCACGACGGCAGATTCGTCCAACGCCCCGACCCAGTGAACGCCTTAATCACCTACGTCTGGCTACCCTTTGGCTTCATCCTCTCCTTAATCCGCGTCTACTTCAACCTGCCCCTGCCCGAAAGAATCGTCCGCTACACATACCCTATGCTCGGCATCAACCTCGTGATCAAGGGCACCCCACCCCCGCCCCCCTCCCCGGGCTCACCGGGCAACCTCTACGTCTGCAACCACCGAACCGCCCTGGACCCCATCGTGATCGCCATAGCATTGGGCCGAAAGGTATCAACCGTGACTTACAGCGTTAGCAAGATCTCCAGGTTCTTGTCTCCAATCCCGGCCGTGGCCCTCTCCCGCGACCGCGAGGCAGACGCTTCGATGATCAAGTCCCTCCTGCAGAAGGGCGATTTGGTCGTTTGCCCCGAGGGGACGACCTGCAGGGAGCCTTACCTTCTGAGGTTCAGCGCTCTGTTCGCCGAGCTGAGCGACCGTATCGTCCCCGTGGCGGTGAACGTGAAGCAGAACATGTTTTATGGGACGACGGTTCGCGGGGTCAAGTTTTGGGATGCCTACTACTATTTCATGAACCCTCGGCCGACTTACGAGGTGACGTTCTTGGAGAAGGTTCCTGAAGAGATGACGGTTGGGGCGGGAGGGAAGTCGTCGATCGAGGTGGCGAACTACGTGCAGAAGGTGTTGGGCGGTGCTTTGGGGTTTGAGTGTACTCAGCTGACTAGGAAGGATAAGTATATGCTGCTTGGTGGGAATGATGGCAAGGTCGAGTCTATGTATGGTAAGAAATGAAGTGTCTTTGTGGAGGAGTTGGATTTTACTATATTGATTTGATTTGCTGGTTGGTAATATAATAATAATAATAATAATTTGGGTGTGAATGTTGTTTGACTAAATATTTCAGTTACATATTTTTCGACTATAAAGATGTTAGAATTCTTTTATTATGTGAAGATATAAATGTCATAACTCCAAAAGGTGTCCATAAATTATGACATCTTCATTGAATGTCATTGTGTCGAATTCATTTAAAACTTCATGATAATTGTAGTATGTGTGAACTTAGTACGGGGTACAAATAGTCTTGTTGAACGCCGTAGTCGTCTCGTAGTCGAATCTGAAGTTCAGATTATTTCGGATAGAAGTTTTGATCTAAAAGAACCATATATTACTGACTGCCGAGAAGCAATAAGTCGTACATTGATTAAGATGGAGGACATTGACCTTCTCCATCATAACTAGTTAAATAATGTGCTACAGAATTGCCATTACGAAGAACAAATTTAAAGGAAAAATTATAAAAAAAGTTGGATCATAAACAAACAATCTTCCACGACGGAAGTTAATCGTGTAGAAACTACGATAACTTTGTGTACAAATATCTCACGACCAATAGTTATTTGTTGGGCCTGAGCCCATATAATTGTTTAACGGGCCTAACAACACTCAACCCAACCCATCCGAGGTTTGCGTCATGATTTAACTCACTTTTTCTTGTTAAATGTATGTAATAGAATATAATAAATATAAAAGGGTAAATTATGCAATACTTCCACGTGAGTTATCCCATTTTTTATCTAAAACTTAGCATTGTACCCCCAATTATGGGATGAAAATGACAATGAGGGAATTTTATGATATTTCCGAACCATAAAGATTTTGATGATTATTTTTCAAACGACAAGTGAGTTATACGTTATTTACCTAATATAAAATAATAAAAAATCAAAGTCTATCATAAACCATTTAGGCTTTTTTAATTAAATAAATAGTTTTTTAATTTTTATTTATAAAATAAGTTAAAAAAAATACTTATTAATAAAATAAGTATTTTCGTAAGTCAGAGTTACGAGTTATAACTCGTATGTCAGAGGTACGAGTTAACTCGTAACTCTGACATACGAGTTATAACTCGTAACTCTGACTTACGAGTTAGATCTATTATACGAACAGACGACGAACGACGCAGACGAAGAGGCGACGGCGACGGCGACGGTGCAAGGCGAACGGCGACGGCGAACGGCGACGGCGACGGCGACGGCGACGGCGACGGTGCAAGGCGACGGCGAACGGCGACGGCGACGGCGACGGTGCAAGGCGAACGGCGACGGTGCAAGACGAGAGTAACTCGTAGCTAATAGGTACGGGTTAGTTTTTTTGTGATTGTATTAGGATTATTTTGTTGATTTCGTATGAAATTGTTGGGATTATTTATTGATTTCGAAGAATTGATGAATGTATTGTTGGGATAATTTGTGTCGAAATTATTCGTAGAATTAAGAATATTTGTGTTGGGATTAACGCGTGTTTTTGTCGTTCGTATTCATTGGATTTATTGGTGTTTTTGTTGATGTTTTTGTCGTTCGTTTGCGTTGTATTGTGTTGTTCTTCGTAGGATGGAAGACACGACTTTGTACGGCCCTATCGATGATTCGGTGTTGACGATGCAGTCGAATCATCGATCTCGTGATGTCCTGCTGGATGCGGACGTGATCGATAAAACGATCAAGATTAGATCGTTAGAAAATGTTGTATGGGGTACGAAAGAGCAGCCTATAATTCTACACGGTCGTTTGCTGAAGAAGTTGGATGACATGGGATTGTACGGCGTATATAGCTGCATGTCGCATAAAGTAGACCCCCACTTGATTACTGCGTTAGTAGAGCGATGGAGGAAAGAGACGCATACGTTTGGGATTATATTTCAGGTGTTTATGACACCTTCACCACATACGCGGCGCTCGAGAAGTCCTGATGATGAAGATCAGGCTGATGTCCGACGAGGAAATAGAGTGCGTAGGCCTAGGCGTTGTGGGACTGGTTCTCATTTTTTTCATCGTGGACAGTAGATTAGACGTCATTTGTAATTTGTATTGACTTATTCTTATTATGAATCTCGTTTTAATTAATTATATAAAATAAAATAAAACAACGGGACTCAAACAATACAGAATGAGTGTAAACATATCAGTGTCTTCCACGCTGCCTAGCACGAGTTTCACCCCTATCCATCTCATTGTGAATACGAGTTCTCCGATATCTTCCTGGTCCTGTTATTGCTCGACGTGCTTCGTTATGAGTAAGATTAAAATCTGCATCAGCCCAATAACATTCGTCGTGTAGTGGCTCGAAAACACCCTGATATGTGGCTGAGTACGAGACTTTGCTGTAATATGGCGCGACATATTGACCGGACTGGATTTGCCAATGACGACATGCCGCTTGTGCGTGAGAGCATGGGATCTTGTACATGCTCCAGTTTCCACACGAACATGTTCCAGCGCTAATATTCACTACATGTGTTTGTGTATGAACGCCAGCTGTTACAACTTCGGCCGTATGTTGTCGGACATCAAATCGATAGACAGCATGATCCCAAGATTGCCTCGTCCAATTTTGAAACATTCTTGTTGCATAGCGTGACCAATCTGTTTCAGTATTGTCCATTGCTACCGCAGCTTCCTGATACCGATCACGCCAATACTGTACGCACCTATGAAAAGTGAAATCGACGATAGCTCGCGGCGGGAGCAATCGTGCCCCCTTTAATACACCGTTAAGACCCTCAGAAATGTTGGTCGTCATAACACCACATCGAGTGCCACCATCGTGAACAAAAGTCCACAGCTCCACGTCTACATTTATCAACCATTGCCAGGCTTTTTTATCAATCAATTGAATCTGATTCATGATGCGGTCGAATTTGTTCAACGTATGCGCAGTTCCAGCTCTGTGACATAAATCTTTCAGCTGTTGGCTTTTGAACTTCTTGTAAAAGTTGGATTTTATATGCCGCAGACAGAAACGATGTACTCCATTTGGGGGCCTAAAAGCAGTCGTCACTCTTACTGCAGCCATAAGACCTACAAGACGATATTTACATATTATAAATTAAATTTATACAACTAAATATACATATAAGGCACGTCTGAGTAACTTAGTGAAAGACAAACCTGGATGACGATCGGAAATAAGGCAAACAGACTGGTTCTGCAGAACATGTGTATTTAGGTTGACAAGAAACCATTTCCAAGAATGTTCACTTTCTTCGGTGACAATGGAGAAGGCTAGGGGGAAGACGTTCTGATTGGCGTCGAGTGATGTAGCAATCAACATTTTGTGTTGATATTTTGAGTATAAATGCGTACCATCAACACAAACAATTTTACGGCAATGTCGAAAACCGTCAACACTTGGTTTGAATGCCCAAAAAACGTACCCAAGCTTATATTCCCCAGGCGTGCTAGTGCGAATGTGCAGCCACTTCACGATTGTTCCTGGATTGTAATGTTGTAAAGCTTTCATAAAAATTGGAAGCTTCTTCACGGAATCTTCCCACGTGCCATAAACATTTTCCATAGCTCTTTTGAGTCCATGCCAAGCTTGTATGTACGAGATATCGTAGCCAAATTTATCTTTTATGAGCTGCTGTACATTTTTGGGTAGGAAGTGAGGGTCTGTCTTTACAACGCCAACAAGCTTGTCGGCAATCACGTTCCGAGAAATATTACGATGAGTTGTGGACAACTCAGTCATGTAGCATGCGTGTGGCTCTCCATATTTTGTCACTTCCAATAACCTTCTTTACGCTTCAAACTGGCTCTAAGTCTCCAAGGGCATTCACTGCTGTGATTGCATTCTACACTCCAAACGGTATTGCTGCTTTCTTTAACATGATACTCGCGCCTAACTACCCTGATCGAATAATCGTCTACAGCATGTTGTAAATGTTCTTTACTTTGAAAAATCATACCTCGACAAAATGTGGGAGTTTCTTGATCATAAAAGTCCCCGCATCCACCGTAGCCATCAACATCGGAAGGTGGCATTTGATATGTATGATTAAAGGGAACAGACTGGTACATTGCTCGAGGATCATCTACTGGTGCAGTGGCATTAGGTGGATTCTCATCGTCGTTGACAGCTTCAGGATCGTTGGGATCTGGAAACTCGGACAAGAGATTTTCATCGTCTGCTTCAGAATCACTGACATCGACTTCTGGCTCGACTTCTTGCTCGCCTTCTGGCTCATCTTCCTGCTCGGCTTCCGGCACGTCTAATATAGGAACATCAATTGACACATTTTCGAACCCTCTTGTAACTGTGACTATATCAGGCATCTCTGGACACGCATGACTCGATGAACCAAATTCAAATTGCTGAAACCCACTTCTGTCTTCAAAATTTGGATGAGAATCTTCATTGAGATCAAAATTGCCGTATTCATTTTTTTCAACAAAAACCTCAAGATGGTTGAATTCGGAATCAGGGTGTATGAAGAATGATAAGTCGCTGTCGTTGGAAATCTGTAGTAGTTGATGAAATATGCGAGAGTGTTGAAAGTATTCATTCTTGCCATAAACAATCAACGAACAAGAACTGCTATCAGCACCCGTAATTTCAAACAAGAATGACAGAAATTCGAAAAATTGGTAGAACGACGAATTCGCCGGTACCCTATAGGATCAATACTGTATTTGATGGTTGAATTAGATGTGTGAATAATTTCACCACCGAAATAAACTAACACTTGTATATTATTGGACACCATTTCTGTATGTGATGTGAGTGATCGGTGATGTGTTTGATATAATATTTCGTTTCGAAGGTGTGAATTTATAGAGATATAACTCGTATGTTTGAGATACGAGTTATATTAACTCGCACTTTTAACATACGAGAAAACGTAACTCGTATCTCTAAGTTACGAGTTAGCAGAGGCGTCAGATGGTTGCAGAGTTTGTCGGTGTCGGTAGATCTAACTCGTAACTTAGAGATACGAGTTACGGTTTCTCGTATGTCAGAGTTACGAGTTATAACTCGTATTTCCAACATACGAGTTATAACTCGTAACTCTGAGTTATAACTCGTATGTCTAACATACGAAAACACCTATTTTATTAATAAGTATGTTTTTTAACTTATTTTATAAATAAAAATTAAAAAACTATTTATTTAATTAAAAAAGCCAACCATTTAGCCATCCATTATTGACTAATAAGATAAACCAACGGCTCGATCACGCTGAATCTAATAGACTAATACCTTCATCCAACCAACAACTGCCACGTAGCGGAGAGCTAATTACAATAGCCATACATAACACATCTCTCTCTAGGCAGCTCCGATGAGATGACTTTAACGCATTTCTGACTTTTGAGTACTCTTTCAGGTGCGGAATTTGGATCTCCATCTTTGTTAACATCAAATTCATCTTCTGAATTTATTTGCGATTTCTTATGTGTATTACTTTTGTTTTTCTTGTGATGTTTGTGTTGTAGTTATGTCTAGAAGCCTGAGTTTGAGTTTTTTTTTTTTTTTTTTTTCAAATTTGATTGTGTAGATCTGAGGAACTCTTTCGCACTTTGATCGATTTATACGGTAAGTATTCATGTTTTGTTGCTGTACTTAATGTTCCTGATGTCGATTTGGTTTTCACTGTTGCGTGGTTTGACCAGAGTTATAAATTTGGAGTGATTGTAATTTTTTACAATTGTCAGCTGGTTTCGATGCGTTACTGTAGTCACTGTTATGCATCTGAATTGTGAAATTTGGGGAAGACGATTAATTGACTGTTGTGGCATGAGTCTTGAGGACTTTTTCATCATGTTCCTTATGTTGATTGAAAATTTGATTGGTTTTCTTCTTTGCTGTTGTCTAGCATCACCTTTTGTTTTTCTGTTTGCTGATTTTGATTGGATTGGTCTATTTGTCTTATATTGGTGTGTTTTGCTTGTAATCTTTACATCATCTGTTTCATTACATTTACCCACAATACTTCGTATAGAAAGAAGCATGGCTTATTTGAAAATGAGAAGAGATATCAAGTCGTTACCTCAGGGCTATGCAATTCTACATCGACGTGAATGGATTTTGGCATTTTGCAGTTGCCCTTCTTATGTGCTTTTGTTCTTACAGTCTTTATTTGGTTTCAGTTTCTTGCATTTAGTATCTTAATATGAGCCGTTCGAGCGAACAAGCCAAGTCCTTTCTGCAATTTGGAAATCCCTTCCGGATGATATTTCCAAAGGGCTCGATGTCACCGAAGCTTCTCGATCTATTGAATACGTTCGAGGAGACACTTGCAGGGAAGCTCAGAAAGCTTAAACCAGCGGACAAGGACGACGTTCTAAGCTTATCTTGGATGAAAACTTCAATGGAATTGTTGTGTGAAATTCATGCTGACATCAAAGTCCTCATTACCGCCCTCGAACTCCCCGTTTATGACTGGGAGGACAAGTGGATCGATGTGTACCTGGAAAACACCGTGAAGCTGCTGGACATATGCATTGCATTCAGCTCCGAGATATCTCGTCTGAAACAGGGAAACCTTTTCCTTCAGTGCGTGACCCACAAGTTGTCCGGTCAGTCCTCCGACCAATTTGATCAAGCTCGGTCTTCGATGAATGGATGGAGGCAACATATCAGCTGTAAGAACCCCAGACTCGAGAACTGCTTTTCCGTCATGGAGAGCTTCGCTCAGACGCTCCACCTGCCGAAAATCAAGAACTCTTCGAAGGGAAAGGTCTTGATGCGAGCTCTGTATGGAGTCAAGGTGGTCACACTCTACATATGCAGCACATTTGCTGCTGCATTCTCTGGTTGTGAAGATAAGTTGATGGAACTTCAGGTCACCACCGAGGCATGCCTGTGGGCTGATTCTTTCAACGATCTTCAGAACTTTGTAAACGCCGAAGTACGAAGCCTATATTCATCGGGAAGAATCACATTTCTGAAAGATATCGAATCGGTCGATATGGCCATGAAGAAGCTAGAACCACCCGTCGTGCAAAATGGGGTCGACCCTGTCGACGATGAATCCTTCAAAACATCAGCAACCGAGCTAGTGAAATCGACGGAAAACTTGTCCAATGGGCTCGATCTTCTCGCAAAGGAGGTCGACAATTTCTTCCAAATTGTCCTAACGGGGCGTGATGCTCTGCTCTGTAATCTTAGGATTGGTGGCGGCAGTGTCGTCCCCGACCAAGTACGGCACAACAACAACAACAATCAAGATGGACAAATGGTCAGATGAGAGGAATTTCAAACTATGTAATGCATATATATATATATATATTATAATATAGGTAGATATAAGTTATATCGCTATGGAGTTGTTTGTATATTGGACACCAAATGTGGCAATGGATGCTGTGTTAATTTTCGCAATTGTGTTTTTTGTTTTAATTGGAAAATATAAGCATGCAAACTTATATTTACAAAATGTTTGTCTACAGAGAAAATCTATCAACTAATAATAATGATAATATAGTTTATATTACTCATTCATCATCATTATTGGATCTTGCATACAAGCAATTTTGCTTGATATAATCAATAACTTCATCTGCTGTCAAATACTTGACAGATAATCCTTTGGAAATGCAGTCCCTGCAGCAGCAATATTATACAGCAAACAAAGTTAAAGCACTGTGATTTATCATCAAATGATTCAGTTTGGTTTATTACATTATGTTTAAGAAGTGAACTCAATGTAATAAATCTTACCTCAACCCAGTCGAGCTAATACCATTCGGTACAACTTCATCAACAACATGGATGTTTTTCTGCGAATAAACGCAAGAGAATGTCGACATTCAAGGACAAGAACGAGGGCCCGAGTTGCAAAATCGAGAAATAATCTCATATGGAAATGTAGATGAGACAAATCATTCCTTGACAAGATGATGATGATGATAATGGTAATTATTCTTAGTGAAGAAATCAATCTATCTCAAACCGATAGTAGATTACCTTGTATCTCATCAAAATATCATCCTTAGAGACGATGCTCTCAACATCTTGTCCGCCTCTGCGTACACAGACTAAACCAAAGTCTCTACAGATAGTTTCGACCTAGAAAGGAATGGAAACTTTCAGATGAATGGTAATTAAGGCCATGTTTGGTTAGAACCTTATTTATAAAACAGTATTCAATAGTACTAACCTGCTCACGGATCCAAAATCCAGGTATACTGAAGGAGTGTATGAGATCAGAACCACAAACAAGCATGACTTTAAGTTGATCTACGTTAGAAATGAAGATAGTAATAAATATGCTTGCGGGAATAAACAATAAACGCAACGGTGTTGCACAGCAGAAGGATTCGACTTCCATAGCTTGACATCAATATTTTCTTGAGACAATAGTTTAACATTACCATCTGATACAACTCTACTCTCGCATAATGAAGCACGGATTCTAGACAGCACGGTCAATGTGCGTTGATAGCTGCTTTGATTTGCCTGTTAAGCCGTGACAGACGCATATCAAATAGTAAGTACTAGAGAGAGAGAGAGAGAGAGAGAGAGAGAGAGAGAGAGACCTCCCATGGATCAACCATAACAAAATCAGAAGTTCGACAGGCCAGAGCACACATAGCAATGCGATGCTTGGCACATATTAGTCCCTGTAAATGGAAGTTGCAGTATGAACAATTAGTTCAAGCCTTTAAAAGTTCAGTCAAGCTGAAATTCCACAAACACAAAAGCGAACATTAATTTCCTCTCTAACACAGTGACAAACACTAGTTATCTGCAAAATGAAATTGCATGGATTGTCTGAAACAATGTAGGCATACTTTTTACGGTCTACTCTTATATACCCATCATAAAAGAGACCCTTTACAAATGAAAATACCTTTTTCCCATATGCATCGTTTACAGGTGACATATAACCTCCGATTACACGAAAACCTAGCGAATTCAGTGCATCCCTCGCTAATTCTGGGAATTTAAACTATATCAGTAAGCACAACTCCAACAAAAAAATGCACAAACTGTAAACAACATATGACTAAACTCACACCACAGCTGCTCATTTGTCCAACTGTGAACTAGAAAATAGATCAACGACGGAAACTTTGCTTACCGAAGCAACGCAAGTGCATGTACGTAGAAGGATTGAAACTCCCCGTTGATACCAACACAACATAGAACTTTCCTCTGTTGACATAAGGAAATCAAATGAACAAAAAAATAAAATAAAAGGGGAGACTGAGAAAACAAGAATGAGCTGCAGACTTACTCTATGCTCGGTGACCCATCTCCAGATATCGTTTGCAAGGATATCTTATCCAGCGGCAGAGCTAAATCTTCAAAAAAGAAATAGGCGAATAAACTATCATCACTATAATCAAACAAAGATAGAAGCTTTTTTTGTGAAATCACACTAGTACTAAATTCTCTCACCTGAATTCAAAGTGGCCATTCAAGAAGATTCAAGGAAGCTAATGAAAGTTCTCTTTGAGACAAATATGCGAACAGTTGATGCGCAACTTAGAAAAATAAGGATCAGGTCAGAAAACTCCGCAATTAATGTATACAAAAAAGATCTTGAATAACTCGAGCATTAATTAGTCATTTAATGACAACAGAGCCGCCCTAAAGCAACATATAGATTTGGAGGATTTAACGGGTCAAGAGTCAAGAGTGTGGATGGTTTTGTGAGGATTAACCGATAGATTTGCTCTCAAGTAGTTGTACGGTGAGAAAGAATATTGCAAAGGTACGATGATGATTAGAGCGGTCGGGCCGGAGGGCCGGGCCGGCCCGCAGCCCGCCAAAGCCCGTCGCTTGGCGGGGCGGGTACGGGCTCAGGAAATAGAGGCCCGCCCCGCCCTGTCAGCGGGCCGCGGGCCCGGCGGGCTGGCTCGCCTGTATAAAAAAAATAAATTGATTAATTAATGAAAATTTTTAGACAAATAAAAAAAAAAACTCTAAAGGCCCAACATAATAATTAATATTAATATGGTGTATAAGCCTATTGAAAAAATAAAGCCCAAAAACCACAATAAAAAATGTAATTAATCTAATATAATTAAAATATTTAATAAATATATTTTTTTATATTAGGCGGGCCGGCGGCGGGCCGGCACGCCCCCTCAAAGCCCTCGGTCCGCACGGCTGGCCCGCCTAGACCCACTTTCTGACGGGTCTGAAAAAAGGAGGCCCAACCCGCCCCTTTGGCGGGGCGGGGCGGGCCGGCCCGCAGGCTTTTGGCTTTTTTGACAGCTCTGATGATGATGATGATGATGGTGGGGATTAGATTGAAGAGAGAATAAAGGCATGCAATGATATGGAATGGTGAATAGAATATATATCTTTGTTCGTCTGATTTAATGGGAAATATGATTTTTTTTTTTTCATTTTGTAGATGTTTAGAGTTTGGGTTGTAACGTTTAGTTGTGTAAAGAATCTTTATTACAATGGTCTTTAGAATGATTTTATTTTTCTAAATCCATGTTATTAAGAAACATATATTTCGTCAAGTAATTGGGCACACAATTCTCTACCAAGAGTTTATTAGTTTGTTTTTACTTTTATCTCCTTGTGAACATAGTATCATATGATAAACGGTGTCTATCTCACTCATAACTCATAATAAACATCAGATTCGATTAAAACTAAATTTAGTTGACATGCAAAGATTAACACGGCCTTTAGTCGAAAAATAAACATATGACAATACATTGCACCTTAATAGTCAAAATTATCATTGTCACATTTATATTTATGTGATATGCCAAGTCAAAGTAGGATTTATACCTCTCATTATGTCGATATTATTACATCTCAATGCTTTGATTTCTAATTTCATACCATTTTAATCAAATGATGAATCATTAGACAAAACTTGAAGAAGCTTCTACGATTAATTTAAATATTTTCAACTTGGAGAGCCTAAGTAATATTTATTGAGGAATAGACTTTGAAGGAATGAGACTTTTGACTGATTCATTAGTCGGCTTATTGAGTGTCTAATGTCAACAATCAGCAACTAAAGAAATTAATATTTATTAACACTTTAGTAAGTGTTCATATACATATATACAAATTTTAAACAAATAGGGATTACCTAACTACATAGAAACATTGAAATTTTCTTAAACATTATTTGTTTTCTTAACTTATGATTATAATTTTCATTGCCGTCCAGAAATTATAATCGACAAATGATCGAATATCATTGATCTCGTGTTGCATTATTAATTAAATATCTATAGAATAATATTATCAGGGATAAAATCCAAAATAGTCCTCGATATTTATCCTATGGACCAATTTAGTCCCCGATGTTTCGTCTAAACCAATTTAGTCCCCGATGTTGTCGATTTTGAACCAATTTGGTCCTTCCGTCATGATTAACGTCAATTTTAGCGAGAATTTCGCACGTACCCCACACTAAATCATCTCTAGATCGATAAAATTGAAATGATTACTGAAATTAGTGCACGAAACTAAAAATTTCTCCTCCAAAATTCGAACATGAACTCTAGATCGTCTGCTTTGCCGAACTTCATTGACAGTAGAAGAAAACAGTACAAACCCCCCAAATCTTGCAAATATTCCAAAATCCGACCCACACACGATTTAGTATGGGGCACGTGCAAAATTCTCGCTAAAATTGACGTTAATCATGACGGAGGGACCAAATTGGTTCAAAATCGACAACATCGGCGACTAAATTGGTTCAAGCAAAACATCGGGAACTAAATTGGTCATTAGGGTAAACATCGGGGAATATTTTGGGTTTTATCCCATATTATCATGTAGAACATGTCCCACACGATGAATATTATTCCTTAAATGTCACATTTCTTTTAATAATTCATAAAGTTTCAACATAATATATTAATAGAAAAAGTCAATAATCGTACAAAAAAATTCAACATCTCATACGCCACCATTAAGTAAGCAAACGACTCCACAAATATATATATAATCAGTTAAATAAGCAGTGATTGAAAAATATAGACAAACAAAGAAAATGTCAAGCAACACGCCGGAGCAAGCCCGTCCACTCGCTCCACGCGCCGCCCGCGACGAGGAATCCTCGTCCAGCCCCAGCGCTTCCCCCGACCACCAAAAACGCCGCCGCAACCGCCGCTTGAAGTGTGCCGCCTGCGTGGCAGCCTTTATTCTCCTCCACGCCGTTGTCATCCTCGTACTCGCCTTCACAGTGTTCAAAGTCAAAGACCCCACCATCAACATGAACGCCGTCACGGTCCTCGGCATGGACCTTCTCAACAACCCCAACGCGCCGCCGCAGTCAAACTCCAACATGACCCTAAACGCCGACGTTTCGGTCAAGAATCCCAACTTCGCGTCTTTCAGGTATAAGAACACCACCACCACACTCTACTACAGGGACGTGGTCATAGGCGAGGCCCACGGGCCGCCCGGCAGGGCCAGGGCGCGCAGAACGATGAGGATGAACGTGACGGTGGACGTCATCGTGGGTCGGATAATGGGTCAGCCCGGCTTGGCCCAGGAGATAGGGTCGGGTGTGGTGACCATGAGCACCTACACAAGGGTCGGCGGGAGGGTGAAGATACTCGTCGTGGAAAAGCACGTGACGGTCAAGATGAACTGTACGGTCACGATTAACGTTCAGACAAGGGCCATTCAGCAGCAGAAGTGTAAGAGGAAGGTCAAGATTTAAACTCTTTTTTTTTTTGTCAAGATTTTTTCCTTTTTTTTTCTTTTTTTTTTTTGCATCTCCCTTATATGTATTATTAGAGTGTGTGTGTGTATAATATACGTACGTATACATATTGTCCGAGGGAGTTAGATAGATTAGTGATTGTGATTTAGTTTGTAGAAAAAGTTGATGTTCTAAATCATTTTTGATATTTTGAATTATTATGTTAATGTTGTTAGAGACTTTGACATTTTCTTACACATGCCATGCCATAGTTGAAGCTCTGTTCTTTGTTTTTTGTTCTTTGTCTCTGTTCCTAGGAGTTTTATTTTTCTATTGGAGGTGTGTTCTCTGTATGGAAGTGTTCTGCCGAAGACTAGATTTGAAGTCGATAGCATAATTGTGGAATTTTAGATTCGATTAGTAATAAGTTCGTTAGTTTTTCTTATTTGAATTTTAGTTCTTATTTTATTTTGGGATTTCTTTTTTTCTTTTTAGTTTTGTAAGTTTTTTCCTTTTTACTCGGTAGATACTTCGTTCTTAATGGATGTTAGATTATATCTAGAGGACTTGCTGGACTATTTAGCTCTGTTTTTTGATATATCAAACGATCGTTTAAAAAAAAAATCAACAATATAAAGTATAAAGATCGGTTCCACAATGATCGTCCAAGTATAAGGGAGATGTCACATGTTTGCTTTTATTTGATTTCGTTGTCATCATTGTGGATTGAAGAAAGCAGTGTAGAAAATAAAAATTGGAGAAAAAATTATTGTAATAAATTTTTCTTTCGTCTTCCTTTGATAAAGAAATCGTAGTCGAGAACAACGGGCGCATAGAGGTGTATCTCAGCCCCCAAGGGCCAAACCAACGGCGAACTTTAAAACCCCCAAAAAGGACAGACGTGGCACTGCACAAACAGATAAAGCAAATGCCCTCCAAAGTAGAACGCCTCCGAGTAGATGTACTCCGATGGTTTCAACTTTTGGCACTCGTGGAAAGGCAGCTCGCTTGAAGGTTGAGATACTCTATTCCATTTTATATTCAACTAGGTATTCCATTTATTAAAAAAATGCTTAATATGAAAGAGAAAAAAAAGTATTACGTAGGACTTGGATGTAACAATGTTTTTGGATGTTTTAACATGGATTGGAAAATGTGAAAAGAAAGAAAATGTGATGAGTAAGATAGAAAAAAATAAATAATATTAATTTTATTATATGTGGAATACAAAATGGAATAGAGGATCTCATGCGCTCGAAATAGACGACGAGGTCTTTGCATGGGAGTTCAAACTGGACCAACTTAACGGGCTTCCTCTTGTAGTCCCGCCTCACAAGTTTTCCTCTTGTGCAAAATTGATAGTTGACAAAATATTAAGGCCAATCTACACTTAAATACCTATTTGTATAAAAACGTTGCAATTCAGTACCCTGTCAGAAAAAATTTATATTTAAGTACCCAACTGGTTGTGTGTACCATTTTACCATCCTTAACGTACCTTTTTATATGTATATTACGTACCACATCATGCGTTTATGTGATACCTATATACGTTTCTTTATGTTACCTAAATTTATTATGTGATGTACATTTTCTTACGGTATTATGTACCACAATATATTTCTACATCGTACCTAAATATACTTATATGGTGTACCTGCAGCGCAAACAGGTACTTATGTGCAAAAATTTTATTCTGCTAGGTACTTAAATGTAAAAAAATTCTGACAAGGAACTGAATTGACAATTTTTATATAAAGGGGTATTTATTTAAGTGTAAGTTTAAACAATGGGAATGTCGAATATTTGTTATTTTGTTACCTATGATATATTAGCATATTTGCTACTTTTTAAAATTATCGCATTGAAAACTCCTAAAATATTTGTTATTTTTTTATATATATTTTAATTTTATATATCTTATATCAATTTTAATCACAAAAAAAAAGTTTAAACAATCGTTTGATCTATTATTTGATTGTGCGTCGCACATATTTATGTTAATAAATATGATATTTATAAATATGATGAATAAAATAAAAATAAAATAAAAAACTGGGGGGAAAAAAAAGCAGCCAGTAGGTCCCACAGAGGAGATAAACATTTGGCCATGAGTTGTCATCACGTCATGCTTACGTAAGAAGAACGTCATCAATCGAGTATGTACGTTCTACAGAGTTTCAATGTGTGCTTCTAGAAAGAAAATGATAGAATTATTACAGAGAACAAACCCAATCGTGCGTTGTGACATTAGACCTTTGAAAAGGATACTATGATTAATATTTTAGTATTATTGCATATATTTATAGGGAGACTGTCTAGTCTAGGAGATAATCCTCTAATTATCTTAATATTTCCGATTTACATGAATATAATAACTATTTAATACACAAGTTCCATTTGTATTTAGGGCTTCCAAGAACGTAGTCATATATTTTATCTCTTAAACACGTAGATTATAGTTCATACATAATCTAGATTATAGTTATACATACTTCTATCAAAAACTGCAAAAAATAAAAATAAAAATAAAAATAAAAATAATAATAATAATAATAATAATAATAATAATAATAATAATCCAATCATGGGCCCCACCCCACCGCTCATACTCCTCTATAAAACCGATGAACAAACGCCACCACCTTTCTCATCTACTCATCACCTTAAAAGTTAAAAAGCCTCAATTATTATTATCATCTAATCTCTCTCTGCTCTTCTCTCTCCCTCGCCGTGAAGATGTCCCACATCGCCGTCCTTCCGACACCAGGCATGGGCCACCTAATCCCCTTAGCCGAGTTCTCAAAGCGGCTCCACCAGCGCCACCGCACCACCACCACCTTCATAATACCCAACGACGGCGCAGTCTCCAAGGCGCAGAGTACTTTCCTCGACGCACTGCCGCCCTACATCCGCTACATCTTACTCCCGCCGGTGGACTTCAGCGACCTCTCGCCGGAGACCAAGATCGAGACGCGCATAGCTCTCACCATCACTCGCTCCCTACGCTCTATACGCGAGGCGGTCGACGGCCTGCTGCATGAAGTCAAGAGCATCGACGCTTTCATCTTCGACCTCTTCGCCACCGACGGTTTTGAGGCTGCCTTCGAGCACGAAATCCCGGCTTATGTGTTCTACCCGGCGTCGGGCTTTGCTCTGTCGCTGTTCTTCCACCTTCCGACCCTTGACGAAGCTGTCTCCGGCGAGTACAGAGATGTCCCGGAGAAGATCAAAATACCCGGCGCCGTGCCCATCGACGGAAAGGATTTGCTGGACCCTATTCAGGACAGAAAGAACGATGCTTATAAGTGGGTCCTCCACCATGCGAGGAGGTATAGCTTGGCTCAAGGTGTGATCTTGAACAGCTTCAAAGAGTTCGAGACTGGCGTGATACAGTCATTTCAGGACCATTACGCAAAAGGGATGAACCCTAGGGTTTATCCCGTCGGTCCGCTGGTTCGGACGGGCGCCGGCAACGATGGCTACGACGGCGTCGAACGCTTTATGAAGTGGCTAGACGAGCAGCCCAGCAGCTCTGTGCTGTACGTTTCTTTCGGAAGCGGCGGGACGCTGTCCCATCGTCAGATCAACGAGCTCGCCGCAGGGTTGGAGATGAGCGAGCAGAGGTTTCTCTGGGTGGTGAGGTGCCCCAACGACAAGTCCTCGGCGGCGACGTACTTCAACATCCAAAACACCGACGACCCTTTATCCTACCTGCCGGAAGGGTTCTCTGAGAGGACCAAGAACCAAGGCATGGTGGTGCCGTTTTGGGCCCCACAGGACAAGATCCTAGCGCACGGATCGACCGGCGCGTTTCTCTCCCACTGCGGCTTCAACTCGTGCCTGGAGAGCGTCGTCAACGGCGTCCCGCTGATCGCATGGCCATTGTACGCCGAGCAGAGGATGAACGCCATCATGCTTCAGGAGGACGTGAAGGTGGCGCTGAGGGTCAAGCCCGGCGGCGACGATGGCCTTGTCGGCAGGGCTGAGGTTGCGAGCGTCGTGAAGAGGTTGATGGAAGGCGAAGAAGGGAAGAGGATTAGGAGCAAGGTGAGGGATCTCAGAGAGGCTGCTGCTAAGGTTGTTGGCGATGGCGGCGAGTCGACTAAGATGCTTGATGAGCTAGTTGGTGAGTGGAAGAAGACGACGGTGGACAAAAAAAAAAGTGATGGAGTCGTAGATTAATTAATAGTTTAATTAATTTTAGCATATTATCTCAGTAATGGTTCATTATTATTAGTTGATGCAAAGTATGTGGTTATTGAATAATTTAATATCTTCTAATACATCTTTTCCTTTATTTTCTTTTTAGATTTTGGTGTCATTAATGATATGACATGATTGGAACTTGGAATAGTGCCTAATGTTAGGTGAAGTGTATGAAGGTGATAATTAACAATAGGAAAAGAGCAAAAAACAGACTATATGCATTATTCAATTAAACGACGTTTATTATATAACATTTCTTCTTTGTTAGGCAATGAGTTTATATATCACTTGTATACAAGTTTAGATAAATACATTATTAAAAACTCACAAAATTACATACTAAACAAGCACAAATAAAATTATTTTGGCGGGACAATATTTATGGCTGATAATAAATATTCATTCAGAGACACTTTCTTTGCCGACATTGGTATGGTAGTGAGGGCATTCATTGTCTTTATTTTGAAAAGCACCGACGCTATTCAATATTTCAGAGTTTCCCGCACGTATATTATTTTTATTAATAGGGTGTAGTAAGTATAAATATGATGTTGATAACTATGAGTCTATGACCGACGATTATATTACAGTATATAAAATAAAGTCTTTGACTTTGGATGTTTTTAATTAGTTATTTGATGTTGTAATTTTACTTCTATGATCTGAAGTTTAGATGTGTTATTTCTTATTATATTTGCTTAGCCGCCTCAAATAAGACGGTTTTTAAATCAATTAAAAAAAATGATTTTCTCAATACATATGACTATGGTTTTTTTTTTTTGGAATTTGAGGTAGGTAACATAACCATGGAGGAATAATCACACTGAAAATATCGCGGTCATAACCATAGCCGACAATGAAGTTCAGATTCTTTTCAAACTGAACTTAGTCGGAGTGTGGAGACTACAGTGACGTTGTATGGAGATATCTTCCTGATCGAAAAAAAAATACATATCTAGCGACGTTTCTGAGGGATAGGTAAGACTGTCGAGCTTCGAGTTTCATCTCACCTAAACTCCTTGACTATTAATATGTGTCGGCTTTGGACGATAAACACATTCCAGAGAATTAATCCCGCTTTGACTATTGTAGTCGGTGTAAACTTGATCTTGATGGAAGGCGTGGTCGTCGTACAGCCGATAATAGGGCTCAAATTTGACTTAGACTGCACTTAGTCAGAGTACAACTCCCTGGAAGTCGACGATGATGCTCAGATTTTATTGGGAATTACGAACAAATCCAGATATCCAAAATATGATAAAACAGAAACCAACGCATGAAAATAGTTATCTTCCATTTAGTAATTTATAACACGATCAATAAAGAAAAAAGCGTCGTCTTCCATGCAGTAGGATTCATATTGAATTCAAATCACGTAAAATTCCCGTATTTATTGGGTTGATTTCCCTTTTATCATCTTCTTGTTTTGTGAAATTGTTCGCAATTCCAACAAATTTGACTCAGACTTAACTTTGATGGAGTTTTCGATTGAAAAAAAAAAAAGAAAAAAGAAAAACAAAATCTAACGACCATTTGGTCAAAGAAAATATATTTGAGATTTATATGTTTCAAAAGAAATAATTGAATCGAGACAAGGACATGATTTGCTTCGTATGGCAGATTTTAACTACTCCCTAAACAAACAAATCCTCAGATAATGCCCATCTTTTCCTTGTTCAAACCATAAAATCTTAAACATAAATTTATATATATATATATATATATATGCTTGGTTGTCCTTTACTCCAATAATCAACTCTCCATAGCTATTTAATTCAGCAATGAAGTGGCGTTTCTCCTCCATGTTCAACGCTCGAGGCCTTCAAACATTGAGAGAAAAAAGAAAAAAATTATAAAATAAGAAGCAATAATGGAGAACAACAATGGCGGCTGCAAGGTGTGTGTAACAGGCGCTGGTGGCTTCATCGGTTCTTCCCTCGTCAACAAGCTATTACACGAAGGTTACACTGTCCACGCAACCCTCCGAAACCTAAGTACATTATTACTTTGTCTCCCTTCTTTTTAGATCCCATGGATGTATCTTTATACATTATATAATCAATGATGAACCTCTCGCAGATGATCACCGCAAGGTCGACATATTGAAGGGTTTTCCCGGGGCGGAGGAAAGGCTGAAGCTTTTCGAAGCCGACATATACGAAGCCGACGACTTCGAGGCGGCCATACGAGGCTGCGACTACGTCTTCCACGTGGCAACGCCATTGCTCCACACCGAGGGACTCAAGGTTTCTTTTTTTCGGTAGAAAGCTTGAAACTTTTATTTGATGATCTGATGAATGGGAGTGTGTTATATAGTACAAGGATAGGGTCGAAGCCACCGTCGAAGCGGCTAAGAGCATCGCGGCCCAATGCGTAAAGTCGAAGACCGTAAAGCGGCTCATCTACACAGCTACGGTTATGGCCGCTTCGCCGTTGAAGGACGACTGTAGCGGTTTCAAGAAAGTCATGGATGAAGCTTGCTGGACGCCTCGCAGTCTCTCCTCAGTTCCTTACATCAATGATTTCCTCATGGTAATAATAATAAGAAGAAGATCGATCTCTAACGTTCGATTCTTGCTTAGCTTTCGTAATTATGCGCACGGTTTGCTTTTACTGCAGGAGTACACACAAGCCAAAACCCTAGCGGAAAAGGAACTACTGAGCTTCAACAGCAGCAGCAAAGACGACACGAAGATGGAGGTAATAACGCTGGCCTGCGGCTTAGTAGGCGGAAAGACCCTTATGCCCTCTCTATCGGGGAGTGCGACCGTGTTCGTGGCGCAGCTGACCAACGACGTATTCGCGATGAACTCTCTGAACTTCCTGCAAGCCATCCTCGGGAAAATACCGATCGCCCATATCGAAGACGCCTGCGATGCGCATATATTCTGCATCAAAGAAAAGGGCTCGATGGGCGGCGGTCGATATCTCTGTGCGAATGCGTATGTTTCGACCGCTGACATCGCGGGATATTACCAGAAGAGATATCCCGAGTTCGACATAAGGAAAGAGTACGTTTTTTTCTTAGGACATTCGATTCGTTACTACATGAACATCGTCTGTTTAACTGTCTTTTTTCTTTCTTTTTAACTGCAGGCACTTGGTATGCGAAGACCGTGACGTTATCTGGGGATCTAATCGGCTTAACGAAAAGGGCTTTGAGTACAAATATGATATGAATATGATTTTGGATGATAGCCTTAGTTCTGCTAAGAGTAACGGTTATATAAAGCTTCATAGCAACATTGATTCTTAAACACATAAAGAAGTACTTTGGTTGTGAGCTTATGACTGTTTGCTGTAATAATAAGGTCCAATTGTCCTCATGAACCATAGTTCTAAAACTACATTCATAGCTGCCTCAAGATTACACTTTTGTAAGAAAAAAGAAATACAAAGAACTATGTTGTTCGCCGCTACATTATTTCCTTAACAAGATTCTATCGAAGATGGATAGTATACATATGTACGGACGACGCTTACATGAGATATGGATCGAAACAGTCGGTTGCATCGAAGAAATCAATACCAAAGTCCTTCAAATCGAAATCTCCGAGCTGGAAATTCGCGAATGAGGTCGTGTCTGATAGCATGTCGTTAAACGCCGAGTCCTGACCGAAAGAATTACTACAGCCAGCCCCGCCATTCGACATCGAAAAGTAGGACTCGGGCGTCTCTGGAGGGAGCAAAAACGGAGTGGAATAAGTCGTTCCGGCGAGCTGGTTAGGCCCCTCAAAGATGGCAGCTTGGGTGTTTTTGTAGGGCGACGAACGAAGCGAAAACGAATCGATATTCTCGTCAATTAACGGTGGTAGGATCTGTCCTTCGTCGGTTTGTAATGGAAGAAAAGGTCTGTCTTTGTTCTGCTTCGATGCTTCATCGACGCAGCTATGCTTTCCTTTGTATATCACTTGGAAGATCGAAGGATCTTTGTCCGTTTGCTGAACCTTTTTCGTCGCCAGGCATCCCTGCGTCTGGCGATGAGTGCATCGGTAATAAGCCCTGCGATTTCGAACACAAATCGGTAATAAGCCCTGGGGAAAAAGATGATTCAATAATCAAGAAAAAAGGTCCTAAAACTGTGGCTAAACCTTGGATGAACTGCCCCTAAGATATCCTTCTGTCCGTATTTTCTCCAGTTATATCCATCAGTAACCTGAGAATCATCACCATTCCAAGAACACACTCGAATATCATCATTCTTTTTCTCAGACATCTTTCTGCAAATACAATAAAAGGGAATACACTCTTCAATCAGCAGATTATGACAAACATACATACGCACACACTAAATCCCAGAAAAAAAAAATCGATCTTTCTTTGCCTACCTTTTCTTACGGGCTTCCTTTTTTGGTTTGGGCAGTGAAAGAACGTCTCCACCTCCGAACGACGTCGTGCAGTCGAGGATTGACAGTGCATTATCGTAGTGTGTAAGAACCTTTTCGAGCAATAAGCTGCAGATTTCTCTTGAAGAGATGTCTGGCTGAAGCTTTCTTTTAAGCTCGTTTGCGCACTTCTTGCCTAGTGTGAGCTCATCCACCACGGCGACACTTCGAAAATCTCTATTCATTTCCATAACCACAGTTTCGAAAAAAAAAAATTGCAAATAAAGATGGGATTTTTCTTGGAAAAGAAGTAGATAAATTTTTTTTTTAAAAAAAATAGATATATTTAGTTTTCAAGAACTTAAGGACATGAGCTTCTTTCTTTCTATTACACTGACGATGAAAAGCTATTGAAGTGTTGGATGGAATTAATGAAAGGAGGAGAGGCATACACTATACTATATATAAAGAGAGAAGTGTATTTTTTGGCAGAAATAAAAATAATATTTGATATAAATAAATGAAAATAATTTCCTTTCGTTAGATTCCGTTATCTACTTGCTGACCTTTTCAAAGGGATATTAGCAGCCAACCAACCGTAGAGTACAGAATATGCATCCTCAATCGTACTTTTTTCTTATTACACAATTATTGAAATAAATAAATATATCTTAACACGTCGTAGATTTAAATAATAAATAAAAAAGCTAATACACGTCTGAGAAACTCTACTTTTATTTGCTTAATATATGAAAACAACTTGCCTTATTATTATTATTATAAGAAGGGGTAAAACTTCCTTCGAATTAGTACAATATATGGTTCTTACTTCATTAACTTCAAACTCTCCTTTTCTAACTTCAGTTTTCATTTAATGCTCTTGAAACACGACAACATCGAGATAGGGCATTCAATGCCTAAAGTATATGGTGAATTTTGTTTTGTTTTGTTTTTTTTTTTATTTCGTATTATTATTAATGAATGTTATTTTTTGTTTCATTTTCACTTTAAAATATCGAACTATGAGTATGAGCAGCAAGAAAGAACCAGTCAAAGTGGGACCCACCTTACCGCGTCCCATTTAGTGTCTTGATTAGTTCTACTACTGCCAACTAGGAGAGAGAAACTAATCACCCAGCTCATGTCATGGAGTGACGTCACGTTAAAGCGTCATCAAGTAAGCACACCTTTGAATCGTGGGATTGGGATGCTATAATATATATTTATATATATACCTTTGATAAGTATCTTAATTTAGATATACATGTTGATCCCTTAATATGCTTGTGTTGCCCTCGGGATTTATCTCATGCTCGGTAAAATATTCGACCGGACCAAATGAGTCGAAACGAACCACTCGGTCATTCAACCGAGAAAAAGCGAGAACTCTACTCGAGATATTACCCGAGGAAGACAAAAGATACCCTACTCGGGAATACCAAGGGACGCCATGAGTTACATCGCATCATGGAGCAAGGACCTCATTAAGAGAGGCCTCATTATGAAGCATCATGGGAGCATTTAGAGGTAATTTAAAGCCACTAATGGTCATTATGACATACTCCCTATAAAAGCTAGGTAAGGACCTCATTCGAGAGGGGTCGGAACATCACGACATATACGCCCTTGTGCTATTCTCTGTGCTACTGTCCCCGAGAACACACGCACTCTATTGTCACGTTAATATACACACTTATGCCCGGCTATACACTCGATCGCTCGGGAATATATTCCCGGATTTTATTCCGTACGCCAACACTGACTTGAGCGTCGGAGGGGGCTCGCCGGCACCCCGCCGGCTCCCCTCTAACGAGTATTTTTTGTAGGCCATGGGGCACAAAAGGGCGAAGCGAGGCCGGAGATCGATCCAGGCGCGGGCTGCTCGAGACCTCGGGCGCATCATTCCGGGTAAAATACGCCCTCGGGTTTCTTCAGAGCGCATCAGCTTTAATGAGCAATTGCATGTGTTCCTACTTTAATGATAAATTGCATGACGAGCCAAATGATATTTCCGCAAAAAACTTGATGTCATTTTAGGCTAATATTTAGATTCATATTAGACTAAACTAAATTGGAGTGTGTAGACTACTAAGTATCACTCTCAAGGAAAAAATAAAATTCGAAGGCTATAATATGGAAGTGTTATCTTATGGAGAGGATAGGAATATATTACTATTTGAATGCATCAAATATTAAATATTTGTAGGCTCTAAATGGCTATGATATATTTTTTAATTTTTACACAGTTTTGTTGCGCCGATCAGATGCTCGGATGAGTTGTAAAACTCTAAATTAAGATTTGACCTCAATCTCTAAATATTACATAATATTTTAATTCACTATATATTATCTGTCTGGATATTCACGAACTGAGACTCAGTCAAAATGATTATATTTTATGTAAACAATGAATAATTATTATTTACGGGGTTTTATTTGAATATTAGCGTCCTATGAGTCACACGAAAGGACAATTCTCTACTTAATAAACCTATAGATTAATAATGTTAAAATATTTTAATCCACGTTCTTTGAATGGTGACGATTCTGTAAATTTGATGATTAATATCCAATGATCTAAAATAATTACTGCTACATTCATTTATTTCCTATGCATATGTAAGAAAAATAGCATCCATAACATCATCATCCTTAGGATTAACAGAGAAATAAGTAAAATGTCAAGAATTCAGAACATCACACGCTTACATTACATACAAAGAATGAGTGGAAAACGAATGCTAACCTTTTCTTGCTAATGAGTACGCCACGAAGTAATGCTTCGTTCGAATATTTATGTCGGCCCGTAAACCTCTTTGTAAGACGATTTGAAACGCTGTCGAAGATCTTCGATGCTCGACGTTTTATGGCTGTGTTGGCATGGGCGAAGTTGGTGGCTTGTAATCTGGATACTGCATTCGAGAAAGAACCCGATAGAAAAAAAAAAAAATTTAAAAAAAAAGACATTTTTTTTAGGTTTCTATAGTGAATGTAGCCTCATTACTTGTAATAAACTGAGTAGGGAGTTTTATTCCCAGAGTTACATGGACGCGGCGATAACATGCTGTAAGACTGTGGAGAAAAGTGGCGAGAAATTTGAGGGAAAAACTTACGTTAGGATATGGCGAAAGTGGCCTTGAGATCCTAGGAACGGAGTTTTCTTCGACTTCTGCTTTTGGGACGGAATTGACTTCGGGATTAGGTTCTTGAACTGCTTCTACTTTCGCTGGAGGAGCTGTTTCTGGCTCGGGAATAGGCTCGGAGTTTGGGGCGGTATCCGCCGCATCGGCTGAGACGGGGCTCGTCTCTGCTGGGGCAGGGAGGGCTTTGCTAGTTGCAGACAATGGGAGAAGAGCCTTCCCGATTTGCTGGGAAAAAAAAAAGTCGCATTCAGTTTATGTAATGAATCGAAGATTAATATCCTTTACGACCGTGAGAAAAACTTTATGACAATTCGAATAGGAAATCGAGGTGTATTACAAACCCGAATTAGGCTTTATGATGTAAATGTTATTACCTGAATGTCACCTACAAGCTCATTCGGGGCGAACTTTGTGTTTAAGACCTCTTCGATTTGCTGTATGGTTTTCTTTCGATCCTGCGTAGAGAATAGGGAACGTCGTGCATAAACATTCAAATTTTTAAGACAGCGAAAAATAAGTCGAGAAAAGGCGAAAGAAAAACAAACCTCTGCAAAGAGAAGCTTCTTGCTCACAAACTGGATCAGAGCAGCTGAACCTAAAAGCTGGAGAACAGTTTTGATCTGAGAAATAACTGCGCCAGATTAGTTTGATTTCTCGATCGTTTTTCGGTAAGATCGAAAATACTAAATGTTTAAGTCGTAACCTCCGTAAAAGTCAACAATCCAAGACCTGCTGCAGCAGCAACACCAAGGGCCAAAGGCACTGCTGAATCAGAACCATCCTAAGCAATCGAATTTACAAAGACATATTCAAAATTTTCGAATGTTTAAAATTCATTTGCAAAAAAAAATGACAAAAGTTAATGCTCTTTTTTTTACCCCGAAAGCATCTGTTAAACCTCCGAGGTCGAAGCTCTATCCATTTTTAGGAGCTGACCATGGGAGGCCACTGTTCTGCGCATAAGTGATTACGGTCTTACATTACAATCAGTTTCATCATAGACATAGTATAAGAGAACAAAAATAAAGCATAGCAATAGCAGTGATGACCTTCCATCCTCTCGGGCCTTCAGCCCCGTCTTTGATCTCATAAGCAGCTTTGAAGCCGTTTGCTGCTATGAGCTCAGCGACATCGGAGTTTCCGTCAAATCTGGCTTCATCACAATCCAGAAAGGGATCTTTTTTATTGCTCATATCCATCTTAATGTATCCCAAAACTAGGCATAGATTGAAACGGCAGCTTAATGAAGACACATAGCATTCGTAACTTCGGGCGATAATGCAAACTAGACAAGAACACAACTGAATTTCCATATCAAGAATCAGAAAAATGTAATAAAAATCACATTTTTAAGGATCTTACTTGTCGATTACGAACAATGTGGTATTCTCAGGTTCCTTAAACTTCGAACCCAACTTGTTCAAGAACCCGGGCTTATGTTCGCCTTTATACGCGGCTTCTTCTGAAGCCCGCGAAGATCTACGGTCCCAGATTGCTTAATCTCCGATTGAGGCCTTATATCAAGCAGCTGGGCGCTATCATCTTCCGCCAGTTTAGCATAAGCCTTCTTCGCACTCTCGACGCCCCAAGACTTACTAGGACTGCTTATCAGCTGAGAAACGACCAAAGGCACGGCCAAAACCGCCACACCACCACCGACGATTATGGGATTCTCCGAGGCAAAGCTAATGAGACCATCAACAGCACCACTGACGTCGTTATCCGAGGTCGTCGAAGTCACTGACTGTTGAAGGGCTTCTTCGTACGACAACGCTCTGGCGAAGCCTGAGGTGAGGACTGAAGATAAGAGCACTAAACCACTCTGCAAGGCTCTTGACACAGAGAAAGCTTGGCTCTTGAAAGGCGAGGCGATTGTGGGCAAAAAAGGTAGAGACATTCTTGGCTGCTCTGTTCTTTTGGCGAGGACTGAGAGTGGAGTTAAGCCAACTGCTTTGATGGCCTCCATTGATGGAGCTTTTCTTCGCACCTAGCTTTCGAAAAGTTCATACGCTACTACTATAGTGTGTGTTTCTTAACTTCTGTTCATCATCGTCAATGGCTGGAATTTGAGCTTGGTGGCTTGTGAGTGGGGGAGTGGGGCTGACGTGGAAGGAAGATGAGAATATCATCCAATGAGTGAGTGCCACGTGGATGATCACGATTCTTGTTGGCACTTTCCGTTGATCGCTGTAATGTGTGGCTGAGATTTCCTCAGACTAATTGGGCTTTAATGGGCCGTTTGGGCATTTTTCCTATGATAACGGATCCAATCCAACGGTCCTTAAAACTGAAAGCAGATCCAACGGCCGGGAGAGAAACGAAAGCACAATTTTGGTCACCACTACACTTAACTACAACATGACACACACCATTGAAGTGTTGAGAGGTGTCGTCCATGGCAGCTTCTTTCTTACATGCAACCGCACATTTGGCTGCTGAACTCACTGTTCCCACCCTGACAAAAATACATAAATGCCCCCTGATGAAAGACAAAGATCTCAACTACCATCGCCCCTTTAATGACCAAACTGTCCTCATTCAAGTTAGTGTTTGGGTTCGATTTGATCGAGGGGTAAATGGTCTTAACACCTTTTGCAGATGCTAAGGTGGCGGTGCCTTCATGTCTGTGTGGACAATACATGCATCTCTCTCTATATATATATTGTGTAACTTCATCAGATCTCAAAGCTCAAGCATACAGAGAACTAGAGAGAGATGAATGCATGAGAGAGAGTGAGAGATATCAATATAATTAATAATTATCTACAGAATATTATATATATATATATATATGTGTGTGTGTGTGTGTGTGTGTGTGGGAACTACTTCGATCTTGTTGAAGATTTTGAAGCTCGTCTTGTGCAGCTCGTCTTTCAAGGTAATGTCGACTGTTTTTTCTTGCGTTCTCGAAAGTATATACGTTTGTTGTCAAGATGATTTAAACAATATGTATATATATATCTATATATCTCTTTTTTTTTTCGAGTATTATAAGCGGTTGATCGAGACTTTTTTATTTTCTTGTCTTTCATACATAGATTTCATACATTGGTATGTTAGAATGCATTCTTATTCTTGAATTTATATGTGATTTAAGTTCATTTGGGCGAATCCTAGCTTTAGGACAACAATTTTGCATAGGAATTTCACTAATTGAAATAAAAATTTAACTTCTACGTCTAACAATTTATATATACAACTATATAATTTCAAATTTTACTTTACCATTGTAAATAGTTCGTCGTAAAACATTACTTCTTTTTAATGAAACCCATCCTATTGGTGCTTCGTAGTTCTATATAAAAAGCGATTTTACCAATGCATACATCACATAAAATTAATATTAAACAGACAAAAGTCAGAGGAATCTAAGAATATACAATATTTTTTTAACTAATCTTTTAATTTTTTTGATACATATAAATCACATCAACCATTGTAACCTCCTCAATATAATCTCCAACAGAGTAGGACTACTTTGTCGGTTCTTCCTATTCAGCGGCTAAGTTATAGCATCTTTCTTCACATCTGTCGATGATTACGAGGTATATAGCTTTGTCATTCATTGCCTCTTTATAACAAACAGCTCTCTCATGGCTCTTACCATTCAACATCACACAACAATGCAATAAAGAAGGCTCAACCTTTGAATCATTCGGGGAAGAAAGAACAAACCTCATCAACAGCTATTATGGCATGCAATTTGTCTCAATTTGCGAGCACGACGACCCCGAAAGACGCTGCAGACAAAGTGCTACGCCGTTCGCTGTCGGCCAAAGACTCGCCGAGGCGGGCCGGGCTAAGGAGGAGCTACTCCGAGAACCACCTTCTTCACTGTTCCATTAGAGCTTCGACGGTTCGGCCCAAGATGAAGAACAGCTGTTCGACGGGGTTTTTCAACATCCAGCTATCGGGCTCGATGATTCCCGACTCTTTAAGGTCGTTTCTCCACGACCCCGAGACGAGCAAAGGGATGAAATTGGAGGAGAGCATCGGACAGAGCGGCTATGGCGGAGAAGGGTTCGAGGTGGATCAAGGGAAGAAGCGTGCGAATTGGGTTGAGAGGCTCATGGAACTGAGGAATAAGTGGATAGAGAAGCAAGGAAAGGTGGAAGAATATGTAGACGAAGATCAAGAGGAAGGAGGCGAAGGCTGTGAGGTGGACTATGGAGAAGACGAAGAAGACATGGCGGGTGAAGTGACGATCGACAGGGAAGTGTTCAAGTCTTTGATAAGGCCCGTTTCTTTGTCAGATACAAAGATTTATTCCCAGCTGGCTTTCTTGAGCAATTTGGCGTATGTGATCGAAGATATCAAGGTTCGTCTGCACAACGATTGTATGGATCGTTGTCTTAATCCAAGGTTGTCTGAATTTTCTTCCGAAAACTATGCAGGCCGAGGATCTGAGGAGGTACTACGGTATAGACCTTGTCACTTCTTCCCTGGAAAAGAAAGCTGAAGCAGAAGCAATCAAAGAGAAGATTGAGCAAGATTCAAACAGAATACCTGAGAAGTCGCCCGAGATCGCAGACCCTAATCCCAAATCGGGCCAGAACCTCGAGAGCAAGGCTTGTATGAGTCCACTGGAAGCTTACGGGATTGCAGCATCGGCTGCTTCTTATGTTTGCGCGAAAGATCATATATCTCCGGGATCTGAACAACCTCGGGTTGCTGAGGATGGGTTGTCTGGTTCTTACCAGACGGAGGACGGAGAAACTTTGTCTGCACGAGTTTACAAGCCGGAGATGGCTGCTTCGGTAGCAGCGTCGACGATGACTGCTTTGGTAGCTGCAGGGGAAGAGCAGAAGGAGAAAGCTGCTAAGGATCTTCAATCACTTCATTCTTCTCCGTGCGAGTGGTTCGTCTGTGATGATGCACGCGAACAAACTCGGTGTTTTGTCATACAGGTAATAACTTGAAACCATTAATTGGCAAATAGAACGTACCTTAGGTTCGAGAGAATCGATGATCTTTTGATTGAGAATATGAGTTTGCCGTGCATTTAATCTGCAGGGATCAGATTCGTTGGCTTCGTGGCAGGCGAATCTCTTTTTCGAGCCAACGAAATTTGAGGTGAGAATTGAAGCCAAAATGTCAAAAAAATCAAATAATTGTAAGCAAAAGGACCAAATATATCTGAAAAAGGATTAAAGACTCAATTTCTAATCACCTTACAGGGTACAGATGTGCTGGTCCACAGAGGCATATATGAAGCGGCGAAAGGAATATATGACCAGTTTTTGCCAGTTATAAAGCAGCACCTCGAAAGATTTGGCGAACGAGCAAAGCTTCAATTCACGGGCCATTCCCTAGGAGGAAGCTTGGCTCATCTGGTGACCTTGATGCTTCTAACAAGAAAAGAAGTTAATCAATCTTCTCTTCTGCCGGTGGTTACTTATGGCTCACCGTTTGTGTTCTGTGGTGGCCACAAGATTTTGGATCAGCTGGGCCTAGACGAGAATCACGCTCACTGCGTGATGATGCATAGAGATATCGTACCGAGGGCCTTCTCATGCACTTACCCCAACTACGTGGCCCAAGTACTCAAGCGTCTGAACGGTACTTTCCGTTCCCATCCATGTCTCAACAAGAATGTAAGTACCAAAGTCCAGATACCAAGATATGCAGCACTAGGTAAATACTCAGCATTATTTTGGAAGTGAACTCATTCTGTGGCACGTTGTGCAGAAAGTGTTGTACTCCCCGTTGGGGAAGATATTCATCCTCCAGCCCGAGGAGAAGTCATCCCCACCGCATCCTCTGCTACCTCAGGGCAGTGCTCTATATGCTTTAGAAGATACCAATGGTTCCCTTACGAAGAAGGCGTTTAGCGCCTTTCTTAACTCTCCTCATCCACTCGAGACTCTAAGTGATCCAACGGCTTATGGATCAGATGGCACGATCTTAAGGGACCATGACTCGAGCAATTACTTGAAATCAATCAACGAATTAATCAGGCAACAAAGAAGGTCAGATGTAAGGAGAGCGAGAAAAGAAAGGAATCAGATGTGGCCCCTCTTAGCCTTACGATCGCCTCATGCATGGAGTAATGTAGATTTCAAGCTGGAAGCCACAGAAAAGATATTAACCAGCTTTTGAGCTACATGCATAAGGGTTGAGAAATAACATTCCTCTGTATCACCATGTAAATTAAGATTGCAACTTTCTTCCCGGTGGTTGTATCTACAATACTAGGAAAACAACAGTATCAAGCTGTAATACGATTAGTTTCAAACGTCTACAATCATGAATGTCACTACCAAAGCAAAGCAGTGTTATCGTCTATTCACTACCAAGTTAGTAGTTCTCTTCCAATGCCTATTCGACGAAGATAAAACATACACTGTTTCTACTTTATCGAGGACGTAAAATAAATGAATGTTTGCGTCAAACAGCAAAATGTGAAGCATACAGAACAAATTGTGACCTGCTAGTAGGCATCAATCACTCACCTATAGCCAATTAATGGGGTCTTTCGACCAAGAACTCTTCATGATTTTTGTCACCCTGCATAAGCACATACTCTCACAGGTTCAGAGTAATACACAACTGTCAAGGTTAGAATAGAATGCCTAAGAGAACTCTGCTACCTATCTAAAGTTACTGTCACCATTCATACAGTTTGTCGAATTATCAAGAACCGGAAGAAGCTAATATAAAGGATTATATGCAATTCTAGGATTAATAGGATTACATAATCTACAACATATGGAGTTTATCTGGGCTGAGTTTCTTTTCTCTGAAAAAGCAAAAAAAATTAATAAGTGACAAAATTATAGTAAATTCAAATCTAGTAATGTTACATAATGTCTGGCTCTTGATAGAAAATGGCCACTAAATAGATGAAAAACCAAGCAAATGTACTCCAATAGATGATAGATAATCTGAAGTTTGACATGCCAGAAAATCGAGAAACTTCTTCGGAAGAACTTCTGAAATTACGAGTCAGAAAAGCACTCTTATCACACAATTGACATCAACTGTTCCATGGACATCCTTCCATTCACAAAAATATGACGAAGGAAGTCGTCATCTTTCAATTGAATGTTCTTTATCCTTTTGAGCAACCAAGCTGGAATAACATCAACCTCTCCTGTTAAAAAAGAGAGAGAATTAACGTGAGCATTTCAGTACTCCGATAAAAGCACAACCACAAGTATCATATCGATAACCTCTCTCTTATTCCTGGAAACGAGTTAAACATGTGCAGAATAACATAGTAGGTAATAGAAAAAACAGCAAAAGACCAGATTTATATCAAACACCAATCCAAAATTCAACATTACCAAAGATAAATAACATCTGAAGTTGTCATTTCATTATTTATACTAATTTAAAATTTCAAATTATTACCTACCATGGCACGGGGAAGATGGCTGCTCGGGTGAAGACAGATGCCCAGACCTCCCATGTGGTCTATCTTCCTCAGATGTCCACGATCATGCCATCTCGTTCGGAGACAACTGCTTGTTTGTATCGGAAAATTTTCACAGGACCCAAAGAAGCAAACACAAACTGTTCGTACCAAAATTAGCATTCCAACCGATTCCACTAAGAATCGGGCACTCGACCAACCCTTGAGTTTGACTTATCATTTTGGTTTCGGCTGTAGCTGCGGGAACTGGCACGTGATTTGGAATTAGCATTCCAATTCCCTTCTCTATCACCAGACATGTCGTTTCTATCTTGGTTAAAGCTTCCCCGTCTTGTTCCAGAAGGGTGTCGCTCCCTGGCAGTAACCTTCTGAAGCAATTCAAAGGTAAATATGATAAATATAGGAGTGACATATTAAAATGATCGTTTGTACCAAAATTAAATTTGTAACAACAGAGAAGGCAGACCAAAGCAACTCTAAATCCCCAATGTAGATGTCCTGATCCATATCTGGAATTACTTAAGATAGCAAAAAGTACATGATATAAAGAGCCTTGCTATGCAAATGAGGCTTCTGTCACATTCCATCCACTGTAGACGCTATATAATCAGCCTTACATGAACAACTCCCAAACATAACATCAATGCATGACATCAAAAAACGAGCCAAAAGAATGTGGTAAATGTGTTCATAACTGATAGAGCTTCTTAAAGTCGACTATCAACACCTCAAGGGTTAAAAAAGAAAAACAGCGAGAAGAATTATTCTTACAGGATTAGGCAGATAAGTTCCCGTCCCACTTCGATATCTCGGAATATCGTCCACGTATTGCTGATACATGTTGGGAGGCCTCGCAGGAACTGATTGTAGGGGAGGCACTGGTAAATGTCGATGGCCATAACTTGTCATAAGCTGAGATAATAAATTAGAATTCACTGGAAGTGGTCTAACAGCATTATCATATGGAAATCGACCCTGGAGATAAACTGGCGGGACCATCACGGGAGAAGGATATAGCGAAGGCGAAGGGTGCCTTGGATTCTGACATAACCTTCCAAGTTGTAAATTATGCCAATGGCTATCAAAGTCGCTATTAAGAATGTCGGGTTTTTTCTCTTCAGATGATTCAGTAGTAGTTGTCCCGGGCAAAGAACTTAAAGTATTGTAATCCTTAGACTGATCATATTTCTCATGATCGTAGTTCTTTTCAGACTCAAAATTCGCCAATGTGTCATTACCTCCATAATGGCCACTTGATGTGTCCGAATTACCCGACTCAGGTGGGATATCATATAGAGGAAGCATTGTCAAAAATGGGATTGGTGGCCCAGTAGGATAAAATGCAACAAGCCCCGAGTTATCGTTTGTCCTCTGTCTCGATTCCGGGTTAATGAACATTGGAGCGAAAGAAGCCATTGAGTCGGATCCACTAGTCAGAGTAGCATCATAGCCAAGAATCTGTCGCCTGGAATCCAGCAAAGAAGCACCATGATTGGACCCCTGCTCCGTTTCAGTCGTATTAGTGCCAGTATTTTCGCATGAAACACGTTGCCGTTCATGATCAGCATGATTGGCTAATTCTGAGTGAGTTGTTTTCTTTCCTCGTTTTTCTTTCATAGATTTAGACATCTTCATAGATGATCCATCCCAGGAGCTTTCTGATGAAGTTTTGCTTGTCAAAGAATTGCTACGACTAGCAGCCGAGAACCTCGAGCGAGTTGATCTTTCTTCAGCACACACCTCACTACCACTAGCATCCTGCAAGGAGACACTATCACTATTTGGCCTAACTGGCCCTCGTCTTCCCCTTGAATTCTGTTGCACCTTAGTAAACCGACTCAACTCAGCCTGTCGGTGCGGAGGAACATACTTCAAACCAGAGACCAGTGGAGGAGGTTTATCATTCGACTGGATCATTTTTAAATTTCCATTCTCCAGTTCATAGCTGGGAGAAGAGCACGAATCTTGATCCTGCCACAAATCATTATCTGCTTTCGCGGAGTTCATCTCCACCGAGCCAAGATTTTCATTAGTTTGGTAGTATGGATCTTCAGCCTGTGAATTCACCCCAACACTAGGTAAATAATGCGCCAATTGCGGGGAACCTATGCTGTTCGGGAATTGAACTCTTAAAAAAGAAGGATCAATAGAAGGATTATTTGTGGGTGGCATGTTCCATTGAGTGTATCTCATAGCTGTAAGAAAAGACGGTGGTACATGGAACGGTAGATGAGTTGAATTTAAATGTAATGGAATATGAACTGGGCCATTGAAGCCATGAAGTGAAGCAGATGCCATCATGTTCACAATATCTTGTTCACTATGTTGTGTTAACTGAGTTCCAGAGATGGATAAAACATCTTCAGCCGAGCCATCTAAGCAAATATTTCGGTGATGGATATTGGAATGAATACTTGAGTCTGTAGCAGTATCTTCAGCTGAAGTTTGTCTGTTGTGCCTCACCAAGCTTTCAGATCCAACATCTTTCCTAACATTGTTTTTGATCCAAACTGACGTAGCGCTACCATTTGCAGTTTCCGCCTGTCTATGACGCCTTGATTGAGATGTTACATCATATGCATCGGTGAGTTTGGAACTGGACTGTGTTCTAGCGAAAAGCTGGCCATGGGCGTCATATACCGACTGAGCAGCTTTAACATATTTCTCATCTTCATTATATGATAAAACCTGATCGTGTTCATTTATGACATTGCTACTAGTTCTACTGGCATAGCTCTCATACTCGTGCTGATCATCTCGAGGGGATAAATACTTCGTATGCATATCAACCATGGGTGCATCAGGCCTATGACCACTGCCATGCCTCTTCCACGTGTTCAAGAAAAACTGATTAACTTCAGAATTCACGTCATCTTTAGGACAATCCAATAATCTAGTCAATCTTTTTGCTCCAAAAGCAAATGCACTTCGAATCCTAAAGAAATTACCTGCAAAACAAGAAAGAAATAGATTGACGCTATCACCAGTAGGTGTCTCGTCAAATTGGTAGACGACTTATGAAGGTTAATTAAAAAACTAAGTCATATTCAAAATCTCCAGAGATTGCAGATGGTAGCCAAAGGAAACAGAAGTTATGATAAAGAGATATAAACCAGAAGACCTTTAGTTGGGCAAATAGCCAACTTCTTTCAGATTTTACACAGTATTTATGTCTGGCTTGCATACTAACATTTAACAGCATTTCGGAGGAGGTCATGATCATGTAAGTGCGGCCATAAAATAGAAGTAATTCGAAGCAGCAACTCAAGCACTTCTCCAAACCGGAAGCATTTCCCCGTCATCAGAGAGAATATCACCAAAAGCCACATTTTTCTCAGACGAATTTGAGCAGAAGAAGAATAAAAATTCAAACCATACTAACGAAATGCGTCTAACATTAGAAGTTTCAGCACCAACGATGACACTTGATGATAACAGATCAAACAGATGGACCTAGATGGGTCACTAATGCGGCTGTAATGTAAGAACTACAAGGCATGCAGAAGAAGATAAGTATGAGGCCAGCGAGAGAAGAAAGATTAAGACAACACAGTAAAACTTTCTCTAAGGGGAGAAGTATTTCAATTATCACCTTTACTAACACTACGCCCAAGGTTATTGTTCACACGTAGAGGATCAATCACGTTGAAATGCTTCAGCACAAATGGTTGACCATTATTTTCCAGACCGTCTGGAAAAACAGCATAAACACGGCTACAGGAATGAAGAAAAGACTCGTTTAGTAGCAATTCTTCATCGTCCTTCCTAGGAGCTTCAGCTGCAAAAAAAATAAAATATGTAACTTGAAATCAATCAATCGAAATCGACACTTGGATGTCTGATGCAGGCACAAACTTTCAAAGAAAATATACATTACAATACCAGTTACACTAGGCAACGAACTGGTGGGCACAGGACCCCATAAACTGACACAATAATTCTCCCAATCGAAGTTGCTAAAGAACTCCAGAAAGCGATACAAAACCTGCAATTATCAAATATAGTGTTCGCGATAAATTAAAAAAGAAAAAACAATAAGGTCATCATAAGCATTGGTAAAATTTTAAGTAACCTCCAGAGGTCCACGAAAGGAGTTGTTGTAGACATGGAACATGTAAAGAACTAAGGTCTCAAGGGCATAGGTGGATATCAGTCCATGATGGGCACCCAAGATACGGCTCTCATAATAGCACCACGCTTTAATCAATATAATGCTATGCTTGAACAGATGATCCTGACTTATTAAACGATCAACCTATAAAAAAAGGTCAAATTTCGCTCAAATGATAGATCATGCTTCGTAGTGGTAACTAGTGAAGTTCAAGGACATTTCCGTTGGTAGTTGGTACATAGTGCATACTCAACAACCCACCTCATCAAGGAAGCAAAGCGTACATAACCCTCCAACTTGATTAAAAGATATGTCCACGACAATGTTTTCCACCAGACATTTAATTATCTTCACCTGTGACAAAAATGAAAGGCGTTGAACAAACAATTATGCAACATCTGGAAAGCCGAAGCCAAAAATATATGTATAACGATCAATATACCCATCCTCTATAGATTACAGTAGCGGAGTACATGGCACAAGATATGTTTCTCATAAATATGAGATAGCCAGCACTATAATCACAAGATAAAAAAACTAAAATAAGCAGAAATTGATGATCATAAACGAGATTTTAACATATAATAATGAATAATAAAGAAATGTGCATGACTCTATAATCAACAACAGACATTGCCATTTGCCTTATTTTTCCAGCTGATATGATGAGAACCATATCATTCCCAGGAAGGAAATCGCAGATGAAAAAGATAACATCCAATGTTTCAAAAACATGAAGTCCAATCCAATTAAGCATATTATACGACCAATTCTCGTAGATGGAGAAATCTCGGGTTAGAAAAAGCAACTCAGAGACTGCATGTTGCATTCAAAACCATTTAAAACAAATTCCAACCCATGCATGTACTTACACGCTACTCCTTATCTTGTTTTTCTTTTTTTTTCCAACAATCCAATACAAAATTGAATCACACCTGGTTGGCTCAGGCTTGTATGGTGAAGGTTGTTGATCATAAATATAGTAAATGCACACGAAATGCAAAATCTCAAATATTCAAACAAAATTTAAGATACGGTGAGATAAATGTATGACATGCCTCTGCCTGGATATACTGAACCTCCTTCACATGAAATTCAGCATTTTCATTCTTCTCCTCATTCAGCAGCATATCACGAACCAGACTGGCCCATGTATCCTTCAGATTCTGATCGTGGCTCAAAGCAGTCAGGTCGATGTCTCCGTCAGGTAGATATGTTTTCAAGGGTACAGAACCAAACGTACAAACCTAGGGTGATTCACATTGCGTCAAATTAATTGAGAGAAGAAATCAGAAAGCACCACATTAAGCAAACCTAGACAGAAATATTTTTATCAATCAATCGCACAGATTGGCAAATGTTAATTATCTTCATCAAGAGAAATTCACAATTATCTTCATATCAAAGCAGGCATCACGAAAACTTTTAATGTTTTTAATCCAATGAAGTTGCTTCCACAGTCACGGATGCCAGTGCAACCACATTACATGAGACATATTAAAAGTATAAGTTCTTAAGGAACTAGCAACTAGCATGTCTCATGAGCAACAACATGGAACAGTTCAAACAACCTGGCACGGAAAACACTTCATAATCAGCCGCTTCACAAAATCTGCCACAGCATTTCTGCGTTCTTCAGACAGTGGATTGGGCTTTATGCGCGCTATGAGTTCCGCCGTGCTCTCCTCGGCTTTCAGCCATTGGTCGCTGTCAAGGGCATGTATCATTGGCCCGGAAGCAGGCAAAAGCCCGTTAAAACTAAACCCGCCCAACCGGGCACACCGTCCATTTTCTCCCATGCACAATTACCTCTTCCAACACCCCAAGTAAATTTCACAAAGGAACTAAAACAAATCGTAAAACGATTTCAAGGATATAATCAATTCTATTTCAGAAACTCCCCCCACAAATGCTTGTTGGAGACTTACCCAACCAAATATCAGGGCAATAAGAAATGTAATCAAACCCTAACCAAATGGTAAAGGCGATAACCTTCTAGCATGCACTCTGAATTTAGGTATAATCTGAAAACAACTAGAAGAACCCTCGACCAATAACTTATCGCTACAACCTCGAATATACGAACTAAACCAGAACGAAACTTGATAATCCAGCAACAGAAACAAAAAGAAAACGAAAAGCTAATGCAAATCGCCGGAATGCCAATGAAAATCAGATGAAACTCTTTGAAGGATTGTTTGATTTTCTTCTTCTAATCGGCGGAGAAACTCTCAAGAAAAAACAAAGCAGCAAGTGTTTGCTGCTTATTGTGTTTCAAATCAATTATTAATATCCTTTTTTCTTTTCTATATTTTGTTATTGAAGAATAATCATTTACTCCATTTTTTTAAAATCATATAAAAAAGTCTAAATTGTAAATAATTCAGAATAAACATAGTTAACTTAATTAGTTATCGAAAAAAATTATATTTTCAGTTTTTCAAGTGTAATAAAATAAAATATTATATTGACGATAAATATTGGGCCAGAAATCAAGATTGGAAAATTATTGGGGTTCCAGAGGCAATTTATGCAAGGTTTAAAAAGGATCCATTTGCAATAAATGGGAGTTGTCAGCCTCTAGCCACGGCGATCCACTAATATCTAGACACGTGGCAGTGGGCCCCGTCAGAATCGATACGTGAATCGCTTCCATTGGTTGGTGTGTACTAGAAAACAAATTAATTACTGCAAGAGTCCCCAACTTTTGCATATTTACACTTTTCCCCATCGAAACATAATAAAATGGTTATTGATACACTTTTTTTTTTATTTATATTTTCTTTATTCTCCAACATAAGGGAAAGAAAATTAAAAACCAATAATTCAAGATTCACAAAATATTAAATCATGAAGCCATTTTTAGTTTTCTTACTATGATTAGGATTAAGAATTGTGGTCCTAAGCTGCTGCAATTGCAAAGTTGTGATCCATTGATCCAACAGTAGGATGTAGGCCCCGACCCGTTCACCAAGAATGGATCTTCTTTTGTTCCCTTGCTATGGACATCGTGTCATCTTTCTAGATATTTATACTTATGGTCATATTTAAAGAAATTGAAAATTAAATAACTTCAACATATACATTTAAGGGATAAGCTAATGGTAAGGTTAGAGTTCAAATTTACTTATACTCCTCGATTATGAACATGATATATATGCCATGTGAGAATTTGTTCACTTGGAAATCGTAATCGTTCCACAGCCGACAATAAAGTTCAGAATCATAGCACTGTATTGTATGTAGTTGGAAGATGGGATAATGATGGTTGAGTTCGATTCAACTCAGACTCCTTGAATATTGATGGAACATATATGTTATAGGGTCAACAAAGCTAACAATGAGGTTCAAACACTTGAGAATGAATTTTTGGATAAATGATATACCCCCACGTGAATCGCATTACTACCATGTGCTTTTTTTTATTGCGTGAAACTCTCATGTGATGTCTAAAACTTAGCGATGTACCCTCCATGGTGTCTGAAACATAACATTATACCCCTCAATTAGGGGGTGAAAAAAACAAGGAGCGCATGATTAAATAAATCACGAGGGCGTTTTATGTTATGTACAAACCATATGAGTTTTGATATTTATTTTTTAAACTATGAGTGTGTTATATGCAATTTAGCCTGAATTTTTTGTACGGTGTGAGAAGTATTGAGTGGTAATAGGGCAAGACCAACACATACAAGGAACATAGGGCACTGTCTGAGCTTCTTAGCCACAGCCTTTGGTATGCCTTTTTGTTCAACCATAATGTGAGAAAGCGAAACTTTTGTAATGAAATACTATGAAGAAAAAAAAATCTATTTTTATTGTGCCCCTAATTATTGTTTAAAGTGTAATTATAATGAATAAGGCAAATCAAAAGGCTTTTCGCCACCAACTTCAATTATTGATGTATGATTAGATTAAATACCATGTTGTAAGAAATATATTATTATTATTAATTATAGGATTATCAGCTTGAAAATTCAAGAACTCGACAATGAGTGATAAAGGTTCCATCTTTTTCCCCCATTGTCATACTGTACACACAGAGACTTATCACCTCGGCGTTGTTGTATCATTGACAACTAAACCACATTAAAACCCCTTCACAAGATTCAACAAGATTGAATTTTTTTTCTACACAAGGCAAAGAATCCGTGACTTTTTTGAAGATTTCGTTTTTCATTCGTTCTATTCTACTACTGTATGATTATGTGCTGCCCCCTTACCTTAGTCTTATCCTTATTGTTCAGTGTCTGAATCTTTTTCTTGGATTTCTAGAATGCTACCTTAGTTGGGTTCTGAAAAGAAGCTGATTTATTGAACTACTACTGTAGATCTCACTGCTCTCTTATCCTCGAGCCCAAAAAATAAGCAGTTTTTCTAATCTGGGATTATGTAATTTGTCGATATAACCTTTGGGATCTCTGTGATTTTCAGTTTGAAGCTATTTGGAAGAGGTGCTCTACATTTGAAGTGGGCTTTTCTTCTTCTTACATGACTTCTAGAGCGAAAGATTGAACTGTATTGTCCTTTGATGATGAGAACTGAGAGTTTTTAGCATACTTGAAGTTTGCTTCTAGGCAAGATATCTGTTGTTGCATTGGCTAAGTTGCTTGTCTTCTTCGAATCTGAGAGTGATTTGGGTGGATTTTCAAGTAATTTTTGGAGTTTATTGCGCTGCATCATTGCTTATTTCTTCTTCTTCTTTTCTTTTTTTTTCGATTTGTAGTGGTTTAGTTTGCTGTGGTCGATTCGATCTAGAGAGCTACATGGAGAACCACGGCCAGTATTCGTTTAATTGAGATGAAGAACTCACAGGTCGCACATTCGTTTCATTACAACCTAGTCGAGCGAGCCATATAACTGCTTGTGTCTAATTTAGAGTTACCTTTGACAGGGCCCGAAGAACACACCAGACAAAAAGCCTAAAGATGAACCCGAAAATGCTCAGCCGAACAATACCACAGAGAATCCCGTCCCTGACTCGGCTTCTATATCAGCCTCGAGCAACGAGCATAAGAAAGTTTCCCGAGAGGATATCGAACTCGTAGGGCTGATTCAGTTTGGAATTTTTCATTACATATTAAAGATCTTTTTTTTGTTCAATCTTATTTAGTATGTAATAATAATCCAATGCAGGTCCAGAATTTGATAGAACGATGCCTACAGTTGTATATGAATAGAGATGAAGTGGTAAAGACCTTACTGAACTGTGCTAGAATAGATCCCGGGTTCACAACTTTAGGTAACAAACGCCCTCGTTTGGACATACATAGCATTTGCGTGCTTTCGTTTGTGCCTCCGTAATCTTACCACCATCTGTTCCCTTTTTACGTAGTGTGGCAGAAATTAGAAGAAGAAAACGCCGACTTTTTTCGGGCTTACTACATAAGGCTCAAACTAAAGAAACAGATCATCTTATTCAACCACTTGCTCGAGCATCAGTACAACGTTACGAAATATCCAATGCCTCCGAAGGTTCCTTTGGCTCCTATGCAGAATGGAATCCACCCTATCCCTGGTAATAAACTCCGTATTGCTTTTTACGTGAGAAACATACACTGTCATCATTATTCAGTTTTTTTTTTCTTTTATTTTGCAGTGCAGTCGAACTTACCCATTGGATACCCCGTCTTACATCAACCTTCGATGCATGCGCCGGGACAACCTCATTTCGACCCTATGTGCTATCCCCCATCAGCCTCCCACGTCGTTAATGGCCTTCCCGTCCCACAGAATTTTCATCCGATGCGAATTGATTCAAGAAACGAGTAAGAACCTTACGTCACATTCTGCCCCTCAGTTTGTAATAAAAGAGTATCTGTCCTTTTCTGTCCTTGCATAACCAAGATAAAGCATTGTGAACACATCTCTTGAAAGCTTAACTTGAAGGGAGTATATCATATTTTATTTCCAACAAATGATATCTTTTTGATTCTACTATCTTGTTACTCATAATAGTATTTTTCGACGTAGAATGGCTATGGCCAACAGTGCAGTCGATGCAACTCCCATTATGGCCCCTAACAATCCAATGTCGAGCATGTCGGATATAGCCGTGAGCCCAGCATCAGTAGCCTCGAGTGGCCATTTCCCTTTTAGTGCATCGGAAATATCGGCCATGGGAGTCGATGCTACAACCGTCGGCCCAGATTTCACGCCCGACGTTGCAAGTTCCGTGGTATTAGAGCTTCAGTCAGACAATGGGGCGGGAAGCTCAAGAGATCCTCTCCTATCTCAGATTCCTTGGAATTTTAGCCTCTCTGATCTAACTGCAGACTTATCAAACCTAGGAGGTAATTGGAAGAAGAGAAACAGCTTCATGATGAGTTAGTGATATTACAGTGTCTTAAAATATAAATACCAAAAGAGCTCCATGTCTGTATTCTTTTTTTTATCTGTAACTACTTTAGCAGACATTTCTGTGCAATAACAATACGATCTTCGTACTTTCTGCTTGATTATCTTGATGCAGAGATGCATTCCAAATCGTTGCTGAAATCGTACTTTCTGCTCGATATTTTTGCAGACTTAGGAGCACTTGGAAACTATCCCGGCTCGCCTTTCTTGCCTTCTGATTCGGACATTCTTCTTGATTCTCCCGAGCATGATGGAATAGGTGAGAGGCAAAAGCTGCATTTTCACAGTCGATATACTTTCTTGGGAAAATTCGAAAAAGCAACCATGTTTATAACTTTCTGTAAGATTAGTTCGGTTTGGTTTAGATGAAGTGTTTCGACGGTTTTTTTTTTGAATTACTAGTTGATGGCTTTGATGCAGTGGAGGAGTTCTTTGTTGATTCGGATTCTATTCCCGGGCAGCAAGCGCCTTCAGACGAAGAAAAGCCTTAATGCAAAGGTAAGAAACACATGCGTGAAGTGTCTATGAAATGAAGCCTAGTTATGACGGTTCAATGGCATGAGCATGACCGCGACATCTCTTCGTCGAATTTTATGTCGTGTTGTTGATTCTCGCGGCGGTTTTTTTGACTTGTTTTTTGACTCAGGGTCGGGTCGGGTCGGGTCTGTCGTAAGAACAGTACAAATCTCGGTCGTGCTGTGGACTCGTCGTGCCTTTGATTTTTGTTTAAGTGGTGCTTTTCGACTTTCGAGTAGTCCAAGCCGTCGCCCTTCTCAGTGATTTTAATTTTTTAATTTTGTTTGGACCTTTATTAAGATACTACTGATTGATATAAAGAATTTTTTTTCGAAACTACGTGAATTATTTATACTATCATCTTGTGCACACTTATGATCTATAAATATAAGATATTAATTCATATTTTAATAATAATTTTTAATTTATTTGCTTTATAAAACATTGAAATTAAAATTTTTAAGTAAATCCTAAAATAATTTTTAAATAGTATATAAATTTTGAAATTAAATGTGGCCCAATATAAATTGTGAGCTCGGCCTATTATCAGCCCAAATCTGCTTTTTCCTATAAATAGCCGCCATTGTAATCTAACTCGGAATAATCCCAACTTGATCATCGCATGTGCTTTCATTCACCTCAAAACGCCTCGCCGAATTCCTTCAAAGATCGTTCTCCTTTCGACCAGTCGACTCCAACCTCTAGAAATGGATGCCGCTGATGCTAATGTCTATCAGGTGTATGTGAAGTTGCTCGATGGTTTCAGCAAGGCCTTTAATTTCCCAGTTCCGATCATCCCCGTCTCAACCCTAAAGAGCCGAATCGAAGCCGTAACGTCAATCCCTCGTGAATTGCAGCTGATATCCAGGTTATCTCGAAACGTCGGGGACGATGAGTCGATAGACCTAACTTTGAACTGCCAAAGAAAGGTTCGGGAAACCCTAAGCGACGATTTTGAAGGAAACAAATATCCCTCACCGGAGTTTGGGTCTTCGTATTGGGTTTCTCACCCTTTGTTCCTCGAATTATCGTTGAGGCTTAGGGGCGGTAAGGGTGGGTTCGGGTCGCTGCTGAGGGGTGCTGCGACAAAGGGCGGGCAGAAAACGAGCAATTTTGACGCGTGTAGGGATATGAGTGGTCGGAGATTGAGGCACGTGAATGCGGAAAAGAAGCTTGAGGAGTGGAGAGCCGGGGCTGAGGAGAGGAAATTGGAGAAAATGGCGGATGATTACATTAAGAAGAAGGTTAAAGAGGCGGTGAAGAATGGCAAGAGTAGTGCTGGTGGTGGTGTGGAGAAGTATGTGGAGAAGTACAGGAAGGACTCTGTTAAGTGTATGGCGGAAGTCGAGAGGTCGGTGAGGGAAGCCGTTAAAGGGTTGAAGAGGGAGAGGGGAGAAGGGGTCAAGAGGACTGAATCGGATGCTAAGAGGTTGAAAATATGGTATGAAATGTCAGATCTTTCATAAACTGAGTGCTAGTGATTCTTGTTTGAGGGAATGATGTGTAACTTGGTCTATTTTGGAAATACTAATTTGGTTACATGTTAAGGCTCCATTGGATGTTGATAAGTTACTGATAATGGCTGATGCTTTCTTTAAAAATTAAGGAGTTAGGGTTCCTTTTGTTAATTTAAGTTGAAATTTCGTTTATTATGCGTGAATAGTATATGTTGCTTACTGTCCCATGAAAAAGGTTTAATTTTTCTGTGTTGGATGTCACTTTTGACTACTAGTATCTTTTATGTCTAATATTATGTTGATTGAATACCTCTACTAATGCTCTACTTGGTCTATAATTGTAACTGAGCTTTGCTCCGTGACATATTAAACTTCATAGACCCTCTTTTCGTTTAATCCAGGTTGGGAAAGAGAAAACTTGGTGAAAGTGACTCTGAAGATGACAGTGATGAAGAGAAAGTAGAGGATGAAAAATCTGTTGTTATAGACAGTGCAAGCCTATCTGATTCTGGAAAAGAATCAGAGACAACTCAAGATTCTACCATCGTCGGGGAAGTAGATGCTGGATCTATGTGCCCACAGGTTTCATCTCCGTCTGGGTCCGATGAAGAAGACATTGCTGGTGCAGAGTCATTAAAAGGCGAAAAGAGTGGTCCAGTTTCAGCAACTACTGAAGGGAAAAACGACAACAATGGATTTGATGCAAAACCTGCCCATGAATCTCACTTCGTAGATACGGACAGTACAGTTGGTGAGTTTAAAGAAGAATTTCCTTCGTCCGTGACAGAGCCAGTTCGAAAAGAATCGGTATCTGCTGGAGTGGAAACTAAGGACTTGGACAAACCCCTGAACTTTGATGATATTCACTCAGCAGCAGACTTAGAGGTACTCTTAATCTTACATTTGGCCTTCACATTTAATTTTGCTTTTATTGACCACTTAGTTAATGCAACAATCAACATCAGGCTCTTGGCATGGAGAGGCTTAAAACAGAGCTTCAAGCCCGGGGATTGAAATGCGGGGGGACCCTACAAGAGCGAGCTGCCAGGCTTTTCCTGCTCAAGACTACCCCATTGGAGAAGCTTCCTAAGAAGCTGTTTGCCAAGAAATGAAGACCGTTTTTCTATCGTACATGTAACATATTGTACTCTCTTTTATCTGTCACCAACTCGTTTGTTGTTGAATCGGTCATATGACGTACCCTAAGAATGCAACTTTGGCTTCGTCATATTCGTGTCAAATTTTACGGATTTTTTATTTCGCATCATTAACCTGTTGTACAAGACATAGAAATGAAGTGAATCATTGACAATCTTCTTCTTATTAACCTCAAAATGTTAGTACATTGTCCCCATAAGTTCTATAGATGCAAAGAAATGAGTGGTTGACGCCGAATGGTTGCAGCCCAGGAGGCTAAAGGCGTCTTCTGACTACTAGACGAAGAGACATTTACTCGCTCGCATTGAGGACACATTGTGAGAGTAGTTGGAGGGCGGCTAGTGTTGGTGTAGAACTTGGGAGATAGTTTTAGAGCTCTTAGATCGTCGAGTTCCTTCCGAAGGCGTCGGTTTTCCTCCGTTAGATTCTCACAGTAGCGTTTTAGATGATCGCAGTCTACTTCCGTCTGCTTCAACTTTGTCCTGCATTAGTTCAACAAAATCTTAATAATTTCTTACATTGCCTTTCTCCTAAGATCAAACACCTTGTCAACAAACTACCTTGCCCTTCTGTTCTGAAACCACACCTCCACCTGTCGGGGCCTGAGATTCAGCCGCTTGGCCAGAGCCGTCTTTTGCTTCTGCGGTCGAACAAAGCCCGACGAAACAAATCAATCAGCGATGACCCAAAATCCGCGACTGTAAATCTTGAAATATTTAAAAAGGTACATAAAATATTACGACGACTTACGGGATTCAGCGTGTTGTGCTCTCGAAAGGCCTCTTCAAGAACCATCGCCTGCTCCTTGCAAAGGCGAAGCTTTTTCCTTGACGCCGACATGTCGCCACCACCGCCACCTTCTTCGTCGGAGCTCGAAGCCCTCTCTCCGTCGCTTCTCTTCCCGCTAACGCTCGACAGCGTGCTGTTTGGCGACGAAACCAATGCTCCTTCTTCGACGCTGGTCGATAAATAGCCTCGCAGAAAATTAGATCTCGGCTGAAATGCATCAGATCTCGGGCACTTATTGCTCGGCTGCTGCACGAAATAAGGCGTAGATGCCTTACATGGAGTCAACTGAGACACCAGCGGTGGAGGGCTATAACCGTCTTTTTCCCTAAACCCCAAGCTTAAGCTCAGCATCAAGCCATCATCACTCTGAGCCATCATCTTCCTAGCTCTTCAACAATGGAAGATCAAATACCAAGAGATTGCTTATACACCTGTAAGTAACAATGTGTTTTCTGCACATGTATGTGTGTGTATTTATACACACGGTGGCAGGAGAGACAATGTTAGGCTTAGGACAGGTCGTATTCAATGATCATTCTTTGTATTAAAGTAATCATATGCACATGATGATGCTGAGACATAATCATGGCTTTGTGTTAGAGCAAGCCGCACTGAGAATTCTTACAGCAAAAAAGAAGGTCCCTTCAACCGTTAAAAAGGGAACCCTCTCGACAGTTGACCGTTGACCCAGCGAGGCTCAAGTCGTTTCTTGGAACACTCTGAAAGCTCAGCACCACGTGGGACCCACTTCGATCGCTCGTGCGCCTCCCACCTTGTCTCCAGGAGGTCCGACAATAGACCAGCAATACCATAATCATAGTGCGTTGTCATGCCCAATACATAATTACTGCGATGTTAATTACATCGATAATGATGAGCTAAAACAGTGTCCCACGTGTGCATATAAGCTGTCCCATGTGTTATTGCTTGAAACTTAGTGCACTATCAGATATTCATATGATTATGCACATGCTAAACAGCCATACTTAGGCAAATGACAGCCATACTTAGAGCACTATCGAAGACAAACCATATCATTCGACCGTTGGTCAAGAATATTAGGGTAGTTCAAGACTCGTGAAGGGGATCCTAAGAGTTTAAAAAATGAATGAAGTATTAGGTGGCAATAACGTGGAAGGAGATGATGATCAAGAATCTAAACAGCCATTGTATAAACTTACATTTAATGGTTATATGGTCATGATTGTGCACGTGCTATAGTGGGTCACGTGCGGTTGTGTGGGATTCGTAGCTTCTGCATTTTTCTTTCTTGGAAACACTTTGAAAAGATAGCTGTAATAATCGAAAACATAGTTTGTTCAACTTGCAAATTCACAAACAAGTGCCATATCGCTTTTGCTTTTCTGATGAATCGACATTTCTTTAGATAGAAAAGGACCCTATAGAAAAAGCTTGAATCTTTAAGAAGCCAACTTGGGGAATTTCATGTGTGGGCAAGATTCTTGATATGCTCATACGCTAATTATAGCTGCAGTAATAATACTGAGATGAGACCGTAGTAAGGAACTTGATTATAGCTGCAGTTGATGGTAAAGATAGCTTTTTTTTGCCTCTGTTTGTTCACCTCTCAAGCACATTGATGAAGCTTGACCAGCCTTAGATCATCATATGAAGAAGATGGGACTCTCTCTCTCTCTCTCTCTCTCTCTCTCTCTCTCTCTCTGTATATATATATATATTAGGTTTAGTGCATTTACGCATAAACCTACTATAGTAAGATAAGTAGTCTTTTATATAACCGTCTTTTGGCTTTTCATCGGAGGCATCAAACGCTGTCTCTGCAGTTCACTTCACAGAACGGAACCTTGCCGGGATGTACAGGCAACGTGTCGAAAACCCAATCCGTCCAGCGATGATTCTCCGCCGTCGATCGCTCCTCAGCGGATAGGCCGTTTAGATTGTTAAGTCTCCCTTTTTTTCTCTTTTTAAATGTACAGCCCTCCCGGACAGAAGGACGGCGCTTCGGCGGCGCCCTCGGCACAGGCGAAGCCACAGCCGCTGCACAGCTTCGACCTGCCGAATCTCACGTGGAATAGCAGCAAAAACGTCGGCGGCAGCGATGGTCACCACCACCGACAGCGTCGGAGCTCTGTCAATCCGCCGCCACGAAGGCCTAACTCTTCTCCGTCTCATGTCCGTCACTCTTCACTGCGAGATGGCCCTTCGTATTCTCCTCTTCGCCGGACAGAGGACTCTCCGACTACGATTAGAGGTGGTGCGATCGGCGGCGGTAGTAATCAAGCGAAGACCTTGAAGAAAGATCGTCCAAGGGATGGGATTTACAGCGATTCACAGATTGACGGCGCTGCTAAGGACAAAATCCAACTAAAACTGGGCAAGAATTCAGAGATTAAGGAGGAAAAATCAAGGGGAACAACCGAGAAATCAAGGGATTCGAAGATCGACTGTCCGAAGAATAGGGTTTTCAGACAATCGGAAAATAGTTTGCCAATCGAGTCAAAATCGAAGGGAACGTATACCGCCGAAGCGGCGGGGGCGAAGAAATCGAAGATCTTGATCAAATTCCCTGGCAAGAAAGCAGACGAGGACGATCGGCCGCAAGCAGAACTGAAGCACGACGACGGAGTAGACGATGACAGCGGCAAGAAAGGCAACAGTAGCAACGTCGCCGACGAAGAAACAAAGACATGGAATTTGAGGCCACGCAAGCCGATGAACATCAGTAATAGGAACAGCAGAGCAGCTCAATCACCCTCGACAATCCCCGTCGAGAACGAAGGGAATGGAGCTGAGAAAAGGGATAAGAGGAAGCTGAGCATCAACTTAGTTCTTACCAAAGAGGAGATCGAGGAGGACATTTTCGCAATGACGGGATTGAGGCCAGCTAGGAGGCCGAAGACGAGGGCAAGGAACATGCAAAAACAGTTGGACGTGAGATTAAATATTCGAATCCTTTTCTTTTTTACGGTCTGTGTTTGCGATATGCTGTCCTAACTGATTTTGCGAATTTTCTTTCAAAGTATGTTTTCCCAGGATCGTGGCTGGCGGGGATCAACGCGGATTATTACAAGGTATCGGAGAGTTAGACGAAGGTACTGCTGAGTACGTTGACGTAAGCTTTGCTTTGTTCCATCCGACGATGATACTGTTCCGTTCGAACGACGGACATGGTAGAGTAGTAGTAGTAGTAGTTGTAGCTTTTGGAAGGTGTAATAATCTTTCTTCATTTGCATTAGGATTTTAGCAACTTTGTGTTCTTTCTTTCTGGTATATATTTTGCTTTCACATCGATCTCAGTTTGGAGATCTGTATGTTTGTTTTCATTGCTTGCTAGTTTAATATTTGAAGGTGGTCTTTTGCATTGTAGTCCCTCGGTTTCTACTAAATTCGAAAAGCCAACTATATGTGAAAACTCGACCCGTCGGTTCATTTTCTAAGCTCGATCAGGCGCTTAAAACACGAAATTTTTATATTTAAGACAGAGAAAAAATTACAAGTTAGAGCCAAGCACGAATTCAACTGTAACGAGCTCGAAATGGGCTTCAGTTAGAGCCATTGGACTCGTCGTCTTTCACCACCTCCACTCAAGTTGACCAATGAAATACGGTTTGCGAGTCGGGTCGGGTCGGGTTTTACGGGTTCGTGTTGGACCTGTTACACACTGTTTTAATAAATTGGGGTCAATTTACAAATAATAAACTTTGTTGGACCTAACAACAATTTCTTGTATATTGAGGTAATTTACTTTTGTATGGTAAGAGAAGAAAAAGAAAAAAATAAGAAAAATGGAAGAGAAAGGGGAAATAGGTAGAGTGGTTCGTCACGGGCCGGTGATCGACGAGTACATGTGGTGGGCTGCGGCTAGTACTTCCCAATTAGGTTGGGCGTTTTCGGTCTACAGAAGGGGCTATGCCGGCGCGTCGCAGCTCATGCCGTTCAAGGCCTTCGCCGTCGCCTCCCTCTTGGTCGGAGGCGGCGCTTCCGCCGCCACAGCTTCACTCCGAGCTTATGGCGTTCACACGGTATGTGTTGATGTGAAATCTTCTTTTCTTTTTCCCCCTTAATTTCTGATGTCTATGGTGCAAAAAACGTTCCTTTATTTCCAACCATTTCCGCCGCATTTTGCTTGCTTATACGATAAATCATATTAGTCTTGGTTGAATCTTACTGCTGATCCTTCCCTAGTTAGTCAGCTCACTCATTTGCTCCTCTGTGATTAAGTGCTAATTGGGATAATATTCGGATGATTTCTTGGCATTTAGGAATGTCTTTCCTTGCCGTATGCACAAACACACACTCACAGCATATAGACCCAAGCTTTGACAAGCATTATTGAGTAAGCATTTTGCTGTAGTAAGTTGTCTTCACTGTTTTTGATTGCTGAGTTAATTGCATCTAAATAGTAACTAGGTTGCAGCTTAGCATAGGTGGGCTTTGCTTAGGAATACTATGATACCGAATAATGTAACAGATACATGCATTTCAGATCGGGTCGATGAATTTCGAATGACCTTTAAACAAGAAAACAATGGGTTTATTCCCCTAAAAATTTTCGGGGCGGGACTCATAGTTGAAACCTTGTAGTTCTCCAAATCTAGCTCAAGAAAATGAGGGCATTCTCATTTCAGTTTCGGTCGGTAGGTTTTGTGATGGACCCGTCGTATTTAACGCACTTCATATACTCTTCTTTCTCTTTGCAATTAGGTCCATGTCGTCGTTTTATAGAACGATGTCGTTTCATTGTTCGGCTTTCCCTGCCTTACGACGTGATCACTTACGATGTTCTGTCGCAGGTGGAAGACCTCAAGGCTGTGGGCGCAAGTGTAAGGACCAGACTTGGAGTACGCCCTAGAGACTCATGACATTTACATATTCATTCATGTATGGTGATATTTAAGGTTGCCCTTTTGCTTCTAATGTTGTCTCTTTTAAGACACTTTGGGAAGTGATACAGAGGTAGAACCTTATATGACTTACTTCGAAGTAGCAGACAGATGAGTTCTTTGTCTTGTCTCCATGGGACATACATAGTCGTGTAACGATCCTAATTTCTGCCCAATAAACAAAAAATTACAAATTCAAAATTTAATTTTTGATTTTCAAAGTGGAGAAAGATATGTGTTAGTGGGATTTGTGGGCATAACCGTCGTTAACCGTCACTGCACAAAGGATATTACAGCAGGCACTACGAACATTTTTGTCCCAAGTTTATTATGTTTGTGAGGTAATAAAATGCTTTACAGAGAGAAAGAGATAATCCGTAAATAATCAAATGCAAGGAAAGAGAAGAACATTGCAGCATCATCATCATAGTTATGGTAAGAGCTCCAACTGTGATGATGGTATAAAGAAAGGGCCATGGAAAGCAGAAGAAGACAAGGTATTGCTCGATCATGTGAAGCAATGTGGGCCGCGAGATTGGAGCTCCCTTCGATCCAACGGCCTTCTGCGTCGCACGGGGAAGTCTTGCCGCCTTCGATGGGTCAACAAGCTTCGACCCGACTTGAAAACGTACTCAAAGATTAGATATAGAAGCACACCATTTCATTCCTCAGTTTCACTAGTTGTTCATGGCGATCTCTCTCTCTCTCTATAAATATATATATATATATATGATGCAGTGGTATGAGGTTTACGGAAGAGGAAGGGCAGATCATCATTGATCTTCAGGCGAAATTCGGGAATAAATGGGCGAGAATTGCGACTTATTTAAACGGCAGAACGGACAATGATGTGAAGAATTTTTGGAGCAGTAGGAAGAAACGGCTCGCACGGCTTTCGAAAGGCTCGAAGCAGAAAGATACGGCCAATGTCGAAAACCAATTTATCGGCGATTATCCGTCTTTAGAGGTAACGAAAAAAAAAAAGGCGTTCGACCTCTTTCGCTTTTGAAACCTCGAAACTTTTATTTCATGCCATTGAAAACGTATCTTCAGGCCCCAAAGTTTAGCAGCTCATCGACGGAGGAAGAATTCAATCTGCCCGTGAAAATTTCGCAAGGGCCGCTCAAGAATGGTATTGCTCGGTCACTACCGCAAGTATCGTGTCCTAATGTGCTGAGTTACGACAATCAACTAAGGTTTCACGGCCATGAGATCTTGTCTGAGAATGGGGAGCATAACCTATGTTTCCCTCCTATCCCAGAGTTTCCACCTATGCTATTCGACGGCCCAGACTTTCTTACAGGGCTCGGAGATTCGAGTCTTTTCCTCGACGGGTTCGGGAAGTCGAGCGGAACTTTCGTGGCTGGGCCCGATGCTGACGTGGGTCTGGGGAGTTTTCTCGATGATCTCCCGCCGTTGAACACTTTCGATCCAATCAATCCACTGCCCGGCCCATCTAAATGGACATGAATTACAAGTCATTCATTATCTATGCTTAAGTTGATTTATTATCTTCTACCACTTTTCGTAGTAGTTTTCTGTAGTTCGAATCTTTTCGAAACGTTATATGGTTCGTTTATGTAATTTCTGCATTTTAATACACTTCTTGTCCCGAAAATGAATCGGATTGCGAGAACACTTCAGATGTAATAAGAAGCTGCACTTCATAACTGACGTTTTTTTCGCCCCGGGAATACAAAGCTGGGATCAAATCGATCTGATTATTGTTAGGAAAACAATATGTCGACGAAGCCTTTAGGCATAGCGACGAATTCTCCCGCGGTAAAGGTCTGATCTTTATCGAAAGATACGATTCTTTGCGACAGCGAATACGCACAATACTCAACTTCAGTCACCATTACATCGGGCAGGAGGCTCGATACAACTGCGCCAACTGCTTCGCCTGACAAAACAAACAAAAAAATGTAAAATCTTGGCTTAAATATTATTACATCTCAAGTCTAGCAAGAATCTTACAAGAGGGACTTAGCTTCATTACCATGTGTGACGAGCAGCAAATTTTCCGAAGGGTATTTGTCGGAGAGAGCCTTCATCACCTTGACGTATCGATCCCGAGCACATTCGACCGTTTCTCCCCATTTCGGCAGCTGAAAATTCGAATCATAACAGCCATGATCATCTGTAAGAAAAAAGGGTTCATTTTTTTTTAAAAAAAAAAGGATAGAGAAAACAACCTCTTTGTAAAGCATCTCGCTTGTACTATCGATGGTTCCAGCTGGTAAAACTGCTTCACACTTCTGTATATCGAAAGTGAAGATTCCGTCTTTAGGAGAGACGTTTTTACGTATCGCTATGGAGTTGAACATCTCGCATAGGCCGTACTCAATCGAAACCTAAGACAAACAAACGTGTAAGTAATTACCATTCAACGTAGAATTCTCCGAAGTTTTAAGCCAACGCATAATGCATGCATGTGCATGTGCCCCAACTGACCTTAACCTTGGAAGGACGATCAACGACGGTCCCGCCGGAGGACACGTCATCTCCGGCACAACTGGAGGATTCCGTCGCCGGGACGTGACACAGGGCCGCCACTACCTCGGCGGCCGTTTCCAAGCACCTCAAGAACGGCGACACAATGACCCTGTGGATAGGAAAGTCCAACTGCCTCAGAAGCTTCCGACCCGTCGAGAACGCCCTGACCCGACCCTCCTCGTACAGAGGTGGGTCCCAGGGACGAGGAGCCGAGCCTGCCCAGCGTGGCTCGAAGTTGTCGAGCCTATCTCCGTGGCGCATTACGACGACGTGTTGGTGGAAAGAGTTTTTACCGTTCTTCTCGTGTGAGGACGACGCAGCCATCGTTGCAATAGTTATCTTCTTGTGTGATAATAAAAGTCGAAGCCTTCGATCTTTCTTTTGGATAATATACATACAGATATATATATATATATATAATATATGTTTGAAAATTGCAGATAAATCAGCTGAGTGACTTTAGCTGACCGCCTGAGAAGTTTCAGAGAAAGGCCATGGAAGCAGGCCTTTGTTCGAGTCTTCTAATTTATAGTAATAAAATAAAAAGATTATTACGTGGAAATCAAGAAAACGACAAGAGAACTAAAAAAGGAGAAGACAAAATAGTTGTTATTTAAGAAAGTTGGAAACTGCTTAGAAAAGACGGTGAACTAAGTCCAAGATGGTGTTTGAAGATTCATTGAACACACATAGATAAAAGGACAAAGCTAATATGTCCGTATCTTATATGTTATCATGATTTTTTTTTTATTTTTTTTGTCTCATTGTATGGGCTAGTCCCTAAATATCGGCGTGGGCTTGCGCCACAAAGACCTAGGATTAATTGCGCCAGACACTCCAATAGTGGGACTAATCCCAGGGTCAGATAAATATGTCTCAAACCCACCTGACAACGATAGTTTGCGCCACACACTCCAATAGTGGGACTAATCCCAGGGTCAGATAAATATGTCTCAAACCCACCTGACAACGATAGTGATGAGAAATAAATCTCTTGGAGTCTACTCAAGAAATTGTGGGAGAGAGGATTCGATCCCACGACCTAACCCACAAATCCTTAAGACCTCCTTATTGACTACTAAACCAAGGCCTCATTCGCATGTTCTCGTGATTAACAAGACAAAGAATAATTAATAACGTCTTTGGTGGGAAACTTTCGAAATTTCCAAACTTTCTGATGCTATATATATATATATATATCATATATTATGTATGTATATAAATCAGCTAAAAACATCTTGGTAATATAGTATATTACAGATTTGCAGTTTACACACATACATACATAGAGTCACATGGTACACAAGCATGTAAGGAAAACATTAATCTCAGCCCTGGCTTCTGGCGACAATGACGATTATGATGATGATCACGGCGAGAAGGACCGAAGATTTAACTTTCTCTTCGACAACATCGGTGAGTTCCGAGGCGGGCTTTTCGATAGGATCGCCGTGCCTGAGGACTTCGTTCACCAGAAGTCTGAACCTTTCGACGAGTTCGAAAATCTTCGACCTTGCAAAGTCCATAATCCACCTCATGATAAGGTACGTTATGTCTGTTTCTTCCCCGTCCCTCGGGCTTGTCCTTACGTCTTCATTTCCGTGTACCAAAGCTGCTCGATTGGCTACAGAGAATAGTTTCAAACGTGTTCGAAATAAAAGAGTTTCCTGGGGAAGTTTTAGGGCGTAGTTTCGAGGCAAAACCTGTCGTAATTGAGCCCCGCAGATCCCTAACCAAATTGTTGTTCAAGATTGCTCTCCACAAGGCTTCATCACACGAAAGAGAGGTTACTATGTTCTGCACAAGGCATACTTTTCTTACCTCAGATACAATCGAATGCGAACAGTACAGATTGCAAAAAAAGATGGTACTAAAGCTTAGAAATCAGTACAACATTATTCAAGAAAACGATCTACTTCGATGGAAGTACTAAAATAAAATGCCCCGAAACGATCGATCGACAAATACCCGAATAGCAGGCTCGTTTTGCATCATCGAGATGGCGTCGAAAACTCTTCTAAATCCAGGAGATTGAATCAATTCACCAACTCGCATGAACCTAAGTATATATCAAAATGTAAACAGCAAAATTCATAGGCATATGTCAACTACTACTTCACAGCATCATCAGGTCAGAGTTCGGACAGTGAATTGTAAACATACACTAACTCGTCAGTTTCTACTGTAGTCAACGACTAGTCAGAGATGAGAGTGTCACTTAGTTAATGATCACTGATATTATCCAGAATAAAACAGTATTCAAGTATAATTGATACTAAATCATCAAAGCCCATGAAGGAAAAACAGAAAAAAAAAGGCAATCTTTACAGACCTGAGGAGATCAAGAATGGCCCTTTCAACTTCGCTTCGAGATGGGACTGATCCGAGGACACGATCGCCGCCCATGTTATTGCTGCTGTTTCGAGGGCTTAATCTTATGTCCTGACGAGCGTTGATGGTTCTAGCGCCGGAGAACGGTGGATCTGCGGCGGGGAAGGAGGTGGTGTTGGCTGGTGTGACAGTGAAGCCTCGCGTCATGATTGAGGGTTGTTTTTTTTGGTTATGTGATAAGATGGTGGGGATATTGTTAATTAGTATTGAAAATGTCGCACTACATCTAAAGATATTTCTGTATATTAATGTTTCTTATCACCAAAACCAGACAAACAAGAACAGATTGCACAACACATGTAGTATATATATATATTTTTTTTTCCGAAGTATCCCCACTCGATCAGGCTATGGACTAGTCCCTAATTACCGGGTGTGGGCTTGCGCCACACAGACCTGGCCGAACTCCAGTGGTGAGACTAATCTCCGATCTGGCTATGGATTAGCCCCTAAATTATCGGTGTGGGCTTGCGCCACACAAACCTGGTCGAACTCCAGTGGTGAGACTAATCTTCGATCTGGCTATGGGCTAGCCCCTAAATTACCTGTGTGGGCTTGCGCCACACAGACCTGACTGAACTACCGTGGTGAGACTACTTAAGGAATTGTGGGAGGGAAAATTCGATCCCACGGCTTAACCCACAAATCCTTAACGCCTCCTCCTTGACCACTAGATCATGACCTCATAGGCACATGTAGTATAGTTAATTACACAATACTTTCTTTTACTTAGATAATTCATTTGAAAAAAAAAGATATTTGAATCTAAAAAGAAAAGCTCTTTTACTTAGATAATTCATTTGAAAAAAAAAAGATATTTGAATCTAAAAAGAAAAGCTAATGCGCTCATAATCGATCACGACGAATCTTAAGCTTGACGGTCATGAACTTCGGTTGAGCTTATGAGCCAACTCGATTTATCTTTCACCCCACTTTTTCGCCATTGGGGGTCGAGATTTCATTCCATATAAAATTTGACAATGAGAATAAAGAGAAAACCCAAGATATGCATTTTTTTCCCATTAAACAAACACTATCATTCATGTAGAAGTTCAACTTCATCAAAACACTCACTAATCAAAGAAAGATACTTAGCAACTCCATTATAGTTTCATCTTCACAATCAAAACAAGAGAGAGGGTCCTACTCTCTCCTGACAAAGTAAAGCTTTCCCATGACATGGAGTATGGCAACAAAGGCTATGAAGCCAATGCTCATCACTAGAACAACATTGGGTGAGATTTTAAGTCCCGGGGCATCATCCGTGTAGAACTGAAGCATTGTTCCACCGGCTCCACCAGCGGCAGCAACACCGCCGCCGCCACCGCCACCAGTCCTCCTCCGGCGAAGGTTAGCAGCTGCAGCCGCTGCAGTTCCTCTCTGGGGAGCAGATCCACCTGTCGCCATTTCTGCACACGGTATCTCCAATATTCAGACAACACAAAAAAAAGGAAAAAAAAAAAGCAATAAAAGTGGCAAAAGGAGGAGATAGAGTCACGAGAAAATTTAAGTCAGTTTACACTTTACAAATGAAAGAAATGTCCATGAATGTAAAACTGACAAGGGGAAACTCCTATATATTAAATCAGCAGTGAAGTGAAGATTGAAGTTGTCACATGAGAAACCAGACAAAGGAGCTAATACAGAATAGACAATGTAAACTTTCCAACACGGGCTTATATATACTTGCCGATCTCCACAACGACAATAATCATAATTTATATCATAGAACTGGTACAGCTCGACCGCTTATAAGCAACATTAGAAATGGCACCCAGCTAATAAGAGAACACTTTAAGCGGCCATTTGAATGATTACTGAAGTCTAGCATTTATAATCATAATCAGCTTACACAATGTTTATGCACAATCTCGGGCAGCCAAAAAGTCACATGTTGAATATTCAACCAAAGATCAAATTTTGAACATCTATGAAATTTTTCTTCTTTCTTTTCTTTCCTTTTTAAAGACGGCCCGCTCGAATATAGCAGATAAATGATGTTTGAGAAGCACTTATCACCAAATCAAACAAGGAATCAAAAGAATTTTATGAAACAGCTAACGCATAACTCTCAAAATCACCAAGATCACAAATCACACGATACGGCACCTCGTGATTCTAAAACAAAAGCAAAAACAGCGACCTCAAACTAATTGACGCACATACAAATTAACTTGCAGTTCAGATCTCCTAATTCCGTCCAATTCCGACGCTATAACGTCACATAAAACATCAGATCACAAAACCACAGGCATGAAAAGGCAAATCAAATCCGAATTAAAATTGAAACTTCCATCAAAGAGAACTCTTCGATAAATAGCGAAAATGAATATAGTTTACCTCTTAAAAGCAATTGAATCGGTTGAAATCTCGGTCGCCGACGGCTTTTGCAATTTCAGATCTATTTCAGCACACGGAGAACAAACGTAGACATACAACGGTTCCTATAAAAAGATTATTTCTAATTAACACACAAATGACCGACCAATGATTTAATGCCACGTATGCCCTTCCACTTGGGCCTTTTCACGAATTAGACCCATATGTCTTGCCGACATCAATTATAAGCCCATATAATAATATTATTATTATTATACTAATAATAATATAAAAAAGAAATGTTACCCATAGTTGAAAAATTGTGACTTGTGAGTCCCATGAGAAGTAAACAAATACATAAAAAAGTAAAAACCCATACAAAATCAATAGCAGTGATCACAGATCAAATGGCTAAATCATCTATTTGCCTATCCTCAAGTATATATATATTATATATATATATCAAGTCAAGATGGAGGATAAAAATCCGCGTCCTTCGGCGGGCCTTGCCGCAGCTTGTTCTTCAGTTCTACCTGCTTCGGCACGACCAGTTCGATTCCAAGGCCCGAGCCCGAAAAGTATCGTTCGAGCACCTTCTGCAATAATAGCGCAGAGTTAAGGACGATACTACGACTGACAATGCCAAGAAGTGGATGACAAATATGTCGACGATATGAAAATAAATAAAATCAGCTGGCTCATGGCTCACCACTGCAGCATAAGCGTCGATCTTTTCTTGGCGGGCAGATTGAGTCAGGCCACTGAATGTATTGGATTGATCTTAGAACAGTTTATTGGAATAAGTAATAAAGTATAACATCGCACATCCTTAAAAAACGTCAACTGCATCAGATCTAGCAACAGTTTATCTTAGAACGTATTTATACGGAAAAAAAAAACGACCAATTCTGCATTGCAAACGAATGGCAAACTACTAATGTGATAAAAAAAACTTAGACATAAAACTTCATATTTGAAAGTGATAATTAGCTAGTTATTTACTTGGCTATCATATGATCAAGAGCCTCAACTGATGTTCCATGCTCATCCTGCAGGTACACTCTCCATCCCCTAACATGAATACCAAAAGAAAATTCCGAGTAAAGTACAAACGAAAAATAGAAAACGTTATATTAAAGAATCATTCCCAAGTCCACCGTTTTTACAAAACATTTGTTAAACTTGGGAGCTTTGTTCTAAAATCAACTCACATTAGCCTCGTGTGAATATATATATATATATATATATATGCATCTAAGCCAAATCGTATATAAAGAAAAGCATACTTTTCCGCGGCTCGAGCTGCAAGCCTCCCCGCCACGCTACGAACTTTATTCGATTGTTCGGTCTCTTTCCCATCGGCTGACCTTGGAAGCCCAATTATGAATTCATCAACTTCCTGATAGAAAATGGCAAAATCTCCTGAATTATTGAATTTCAGCAAAGAAATCCATATTGTAACCTTCAATAAACCCCACAAAACACACACACAATGACACAACAAAGCATGTATATATGCATAATGTTCGTATAAAAGATAAACCTGTTTCTCAGCTATATCAAGAAGCCTAAGCTCAAGCTTTTGCCCCCTTAACTCCAAAACCTATCAACGAATGAAACAGCGCCACAAAAGAAAATTCAACACAAAACCAAAACCTAACTGCGAATAAAATCAACGCTAACTCGCGCATCCGCGGCATACCGTCAAAGGCCTGATCGTAAAACCTTTACTAATCGCAAGGCCCGTCCGAGACAGTCCCCAATCCACACCTAAGCTAAAACCTCCCCTCCAAGCTGAGCCACGCTTCCTGCGAACGGCGTTCGGGGGAATCTGCTCCTCCCATGAGAGCTTACCTCGGATTTGGAAATGGATAGGCTTTAGACTAGCAAATTGAAGAGCCATTTTTTTTTTATTTCTTATAATTAAAATATTTTCCTTTTATTTGAGTCGGTGAAAATTGGGCTTGGGCCTGCACAAAGTCTCATTACTATTGGGCTTTAAATTGATCCAATTGAGTGGTTTGAGCCCAATTCAGCCACTCTCAAACAACACCACAAATTATTTGTCGGCCGCTAAAAAGAATAGAGAATTTTATTACATGTAAACATTATTTGAGGCTACACTAAGATAAAAATCTATCTTCTAATTTTAGAATACCCATTGATTGCGTTTTTAAAGGGGGAAATATATTTAATAAAAAAAAATTCGAAATGATTCCTAATTTAATGCGTTGACTATATAATAATGTGTGTTCAAGATTCATTTTTTATTTTACCCCTTCCATTGATGCCCATTTAAAATGCTTTAAAGCTCTCCCTCCTCACATTCTTTAGTAAATCTTCAACCTTCTCTCTCCAATCACTCTCTCTCTCTCTCTCATTCAATGGCTCAATCATCAAATTCCCAAAATTTCATTACCATATGTTAGAAGACCACAATTCCAATAAAAAGAAAAAAAGAAAAGAAATTAAAAAAAGAAAAGACATCCGAGCACAAAAGGAGAAGAAATATACCATCACCACCAATAAACAACACCAAACAAGACAACTAAGAAGGAAGGCCAAAGAAGATTCCAAATCAATCTTTTTGACACCACATTCATCCTTAAAAGGAAGGGAAGAACCCAAATCATTCTATTTCTCCATTTGATTTCCCATTTAGCCCTAACACTATCATGTAATTCGAACGTTTTGGGTCCAAGAAAAGGTTAGTTTCCCAAGTGGGCACTCTTCAAATCTTTCAAGATTCAAGCTTTATTGTGTTACAGATGAAGCACATTGATAGCGCTCCGTCGAGCCCTGGAAAGTTCAAGGAGAAATCTCCGTATAGGATTCTCAGGCTGAGGGCGCATTCTTCTTTGGGCAAGATCACATTTTGGTCTTGCGTGTTTCTTGGTTTGATCTTCGTGGCCTTCTACAGATCGTCTGCGAATTCTACCCCTATTGCCTCAGATCTCTCTAGGAGATCTCTTAGGACTAGCTCCTACTATCAAGGCCCTGAATTCGAGAAGAAGGTTAGGGACTCGGCGAAAATCAGGTCAAGAAATGGGATTTCTGTTCTTGTCACCGGCGCCGCTGGCTTCGTGGGCACGCACGTCTCCTCCGCTCTGAAGCGGCGGGGCGACGGCGTTTTGGGGCTTGATAATTTCAATGACTACTACGACCCTTCCCTTAAGAGGGCCAGGCAGGCTCTCTTAGAGCGCAGTGGGGTGTACATTGTCGAGGGCGATATAAATGATGTTGATTTGTTGAAGAGGCTCTTCGATATTGTGCATTTTACTCATGTCATGCACCTGGCGGCGCAGGCGGGCGTTCGATACGCCATGGTCAATCCCAGTTCTTACGTGCACAGCAACATCGCTGGCTTTGTCAATCTGCTTGAGGTTTGTAAAGGCGTGAATCCTCAGCCGGCTATAGTTTGGGCATCGAGCAGTTCTGTGTATGGATTGAATACGAAAGTACCCTTTTCGGAGAAGGACCGAACCGATCAGCCTGCTAGTTTGTACGCCGCGACGAAGAAGGCCGGCGAGGAGATAGCGCACACTTATAATCATATATACGGGCTTTCGCTTACCGGGCTGAGGTTCTTTACTGTTTACGGGCCCTGGGGTAGGCCAGATATGGCGTACTTCTTCTTCACCAAGGATATCTTGAAGGGGAAGTCGATTCCAATCTTTGAAGCGCAAAATCACGGAACTGTGGCTAGAGATTTCACCTTCATCGACGACATAGTAAAGGGTTGTTTGGGCGCTTTAGATACTGCTGAGAAGAGTACTGGCAGTGGAGGCAAGAAGAAGGGGCCCGCTCAGTTGCGCGTGTACAACTTGGGAAACACATCCCCCGTCCCCGTCTCTAATCTTGTGAGCATTTTGGAGAAGTTGCTCAAGGTGAAGGCGAAGAGATCGATTATGAAGCTGCCGAGGAATGGAGACGTACAGTTTACTCATGCCAATATAAGCTTGGCGCAGAGAGAACTCGGATATAAGCCCACCACAGATTTGCGGGCCGGGCTGAAGAAGTTCGTCCAATGGTACGTCAGTTACTATGACAGCGGAAAGGCAAGCTCGCTTTGATACGTTTTATTCCATTTGTTCTTGTGATGGGTTATCATTCTTTTTCCTTTTTCGATTCTTACCATTGTTTCCTTAAAACTACATCGTCTGGTTGTTCACGCATTGTATTGTCTTCACCTTTCTTGGCTTACGTCGTACGGAGTTGGTTTCCCCAAAATCCCATAGGGAAGAATCTTTCATGGCTGGTCAGATTGGTTTTTCCCCGTCGGGATTGTAATTTGTTGTAGTCTTATCATTTGTAGTAGGATGTCGGTCAATAGCGCATTTTTACTGGTTTACAGACTTGTATCTTTTGAATCGAATTCAATCAAATAAAGTAGCTACAAACATATACTTTGATCGTAAGGATATCTACTTCAGATTCGTTTATTTCTTGCGCAAATGCTATATGCTCTTTCGCTGGTGCTTTTAATGTTCGGAGGTAGTCTAGTGCACATTTTTTTGCTCGTCGTCGTGCGCTGAAGTAACTAACTAGTTTTATTATGTAATAAGAAAATCTCTGTGTTATCCAAAGGTTAAATTTTCGGTTCTTGGTTGTCCTTACATGCTTACAGCGAACACTTTTTTACCTCAAATCTGATTTCTGGCATCTCTCTCTAGTCGATGTCCAAGAACACACTCAGTTAATATGCATTGGATAGTATTTTAGAGTGAGATATTGGAATAATCGTTGTCCTAACGATACGCAGCATTAGTTTCAAAAGCTACGGCGTATTCATTTTCGTAACATTACGTCATCGGACTATCTCTGGCTCTGCCGTTGTTAGTCTGCCTGCGAGTTATCTATCTTACTGCTACGGCTGCTTTATATACTGAGCTTGCTTTTGATGAATCTACCCATGCATTCTCCATGGATATATATCTATACTGAATAAAGAGAGCTTTTCGACATAGAGAGGCATAGAATTTTCTTGACTACTTAAGACTAAATTCTCAGTTCACCTTGTAATAGATTCAGTTCAACTGTGTTTGATGTATTAACTGCAAATGAGTTCCCCCCTTTGGCCATGATTCTATTTTCTTGAAAAACTGACTGATGATCCTCAGAGGACAAACAACCTCATAATATTTTCCTCCAGGCATTCCAAAAATAAAAAATTTATTATTTTCAAAGTATATTTTCAGTGCAACGGATATATTCTCGTACGGATCAAAGCAAAAATGCCAACTTGCATTTCGAACATGGAGAGAAGTCCTTTGAACTTTTCAAACTCACTATTTTTCACACACAATTATTACTATTATCGTACCATTACATTTGCGATGAGATAGATCTCTTCATTAATCGTCGACAATGAAGAGTATAGAAGGTCCCAGTTCATTTAATAAATAAATATATAATAAATTTGAATTATTTTTTTCATTTAATGCAGCTTCATGATCACCTGCAATATTCAAATCTGAATTAATGTATAATTAAAAAATGCAGAATCTGTAAAACCCAGGAATGGTCGCAATAATTGAAATATATATTCAATTCAAACAAGTAGTACTAGTTGAATATTTAAATTATTTGTCTTTTTAATCTTTTCATAATCACAGGTCAACATTTTCGATGATATCCTTTTTATAACTTAATATGTATGATTTATTTAATTAAAATCACAATGTCGACTGAATGTTTTAAGACATTCTTGATTGAGACATGAGTGCGCAATCACAGTAGTCAACATTTTTTTATTATTATTTTTCTTTTTACAGAGAATAAGGCTGCCACTAAAACTCAGCCATGTGATGGTGACCGGCTACCGCTGCTCCCAGTTACATACAAATTCAAATTATGTGCACACCACTTACTGACAAAAGAGATCTATTATTATAACTAGTATTTGATAGCACACTCGATGTGTCGATGTGTGTGCGTATATTTTAAATTATTTATAATTTATAATATTTAATAAATAAAATATTATTGAAAAAATAAATTTGTGTTGTAATTAAAATAAATAAAAATTAGGGAAATCAATTGTAATTATTAATATTAAAATAAATTATAAAAAGAAGGGGGCAAATAGCAATTAATAAATAGTATAGATAATTTAAATTACAATCGTCCAATTAATCATGATTAACAGTCCAGATTTAAATTGAAATTGTCACACCAAGTCCCTCGTCAATTATATAACGGTATATATAAACACACTACACAACACACCCACAAAAGTGTGTGCTGTGCGTTATCTTCTGACCAGTTTGAACGAAGGAAGGAGACAGACTTTTTTTTGCAGATTGATCCTCGTACTATCCATATTTCGCAAAAGACACCCAACCTAAGCTGTGTAAGAAGGGCGTTGCGTTGCTGACTGACCCCCTCATTACAAAAAGCTACTTTCCAAACTTCAAATTCTCTCCCAAGAAAAGCACCATTTTCATTAAAAAAAAATGTCTTTCCCTTCCCTTCTCTTCCTCACACTTCTCATTACAGTCCCATCCTCGCCCTTCCACGCACTCTCCGAGCCCACAAACGCTACTTCAGTGCCTCTTCTCATGAAGATCAAAGCCTCCTTAGACCCTAGGGGACTGATACTCTCGTCGTGGTCGGCCAACGCCACTGACCAATGCAGTGGGTTCGAAGGCATTGCCTGCGACGGCCACGGTCAGGTAGTGAACATCTCCTTACAAGGGAGAGAGCTTTCTGGTAAAATCCCACCTGAGATTGGTCAGCTCAAGAGCTTGTCTGGGCTGTACCTTCACTTCAACGAGCTTCAAGGGACTGTGCCTAAGGAGATTTCCAACTTGACTGAGCTCGTTGACTTGTACCTTGATGTTAATCGTCTTTCTGGCGATATCCCTGCTGAGATCGGCCGCATGGCTAGTTTACAAGGTGAGGCTTTTGCATGACTGTGTGTGTGTGTGTGTTTGTGTGTGTGTGAGAGTGGTCTGAACCACTGGGGTGGTTGTTGTATGCCTAAAAATGCAATCTTGTAGTAAAGATGGTTCAAGAAGATGGGACTGTGTGTTTGTGTGTATGGTCTGAACCACTGGGGTGTTTGTTGTATGCCTAAAAATGCAATCTTGTAGTAAAGATGGTTCAAGAAGATGGGACTGTGTGTTTGTGTGTATGGTCTGAACCACTGGGGTGTTTGTTGTATGCCTAAAGATGCAATCTTGTAGTAAAAATGGTTCAAGAAGACGGGACTCTGTGTGTGTGTGTGTGGTCTGAACCACTGGGGTGGTTGTTGTATGCCTAAAGTTGCAATCTTTGTAATAAAAATGGTTCAAGAAGATGGGACAGTGTGTGTTTGTGTGTGTGATATGAACCACTGGGGTGGTTGTTGTATGCCTAAAGATGCAATCTTTGTAGTAAAAATGGTTCAAGAAGATGGGACTGTGTGTGTGTGTGTGTGTGTGTGGAATGTACCACTAGGCTTGTTCGAAAGGAGCATGTTTGAGTTTGAGCTCTCTTTTTGGCCATGTTTGAAGCATGTTTGGGTAACTGTGAAGTAACCATGGTTAGCCTTCTTGCAGTTTTGCAGCTCTGCTACAACAGATTAACTGGAAATATTCCGACTCAGTTAGGCTCCTTGAAGAAGCTCAACGTTCTTGCTTTACAAGCCAATCAGTTGGCTGGTGCAATCCCTGCAAGTCTAGGAGATTTGGACATGCTGACAAGGTTGGATCTGAGCTTCAACCGCCTCTTCGGTTCGATCCCGATGAAAATTTCCGTATTGCCGCAGCTCAAAGTCTTCGACGTCAGAAACAACACTCTCTCTGGCAACGTCCCGATAGGTACTTTCGCCTTTCTTTCGCTTTGGTCATTACAGATTCGATCAAACTGTTGTCTGACGAATGACATTTTTGTTTCTCTGTCTGAAGCTCTGAAGAGGCTCGACGAAGGGTTCCAATACGCAAACAATTCGGGTCTGTGTGGCATCGGTTTCTCTTCCTTGGAAGTTTGCTCGGCGGCGAGCGAAGATTCGAACGGGCCGAAACCGTTTGGGGTGAGCACGAGCAGTCATATCCCTGAATCAGCAGACGTTCAGCAAAGTGGCCCGAATCAGACCAAGAAGTCTCACCCTGCTGTTACTGTCGGAATCATTACACTGATCCTTGTCTCCGCCTTTGGAGGGCTGTTCACATACTCGTGGTACCGTCGTCAGAAGCAAAAGATAGGCAGTACTTTCGACTCTAGCGACGCCGCCCGCCTCAGCACGGACGTTTCCAAAGAGGTTCGAAGGCGAAGCTCCTCTCCTCTCATCAGCTTGGAGTATTCCAACGGCTGGGATCCAATGGCCAAGAGACAAGACACGAGCAGTTTCTCGCAGGAAGTCCTCGAAAGCTACATGTACAACCTCGACGAAATCGAATCCTCGACTCAGTATTTCTCGGACAGTAACTTACTGGGACGGAGCAGCTTCTCCGCCGTGTACAAAGGGACTTTGAGGGACGGATCTTCAGTTGCCGTCAAGTGCATCTCCAAGATCAGCTGCAAGACCGACGAAGACGAATTCGTCAAGGGGCTGAAGGTGCTGACGTCGTTGAGACATGAGAATCTCTTGAAGCTGAGAGGCTTTTGCTGCTCTCAGGGCCGCGGAGAATGCTTCCTCGTCTACGACTTCGTCCCTAACGGAAACTTGTCTCAGTACCTCGATTTGAAGGAAGGCAAGAGAAGGGTCCTCGACTGGCCTGCCCGCAGATCCATCATCCGAGGCATTGCAAAAGGTGAGTCTTTTTACGTAAGGGCTAATGCTGTCTGTTATTTACTGCCGTCGATGTCAGAAAGTCGCCCTTTTTCTTGACTAGGCATCGAATATCTGCACGAAAACAAGAACAAGCCCAGGCTAGTCCACCGAAACATATCAGCAGAGAAAGTCCTCATAGACCAACACTACAACCCATTGCTCTCAGATTCGGGCCTTCACAAGCTGTTAGCAGACGACATAGTATTCTCGACGCTCAAGAGCAATGCAGCCATGGGCTACCTCGCGCCCGAATACACCACCACGGGCAGGTTCACGGAGAAGAGCGATATCTACGCCTTCGGCATGATCGTCTTTCAGATCCTCTCGGGCAAGAGTAGGATCACTCAGCTGATCTGCCACGGGGCTGAGATATCGAGGTTCGAAGACTTCATAGATGCGAACCTTTGCGGGAAGTTCGACGAACCCGAGGCAGCCCGGCTCGGTGAAGTTGCCCTTCTATGCACCCATGAGATGCCAGACCAGAGGCCTGATATTAGGACAGTGATGCAAGAGCTCGACGGTATAGTGTCAAACGCTTGATCTGTTATTCTTACCGTAGATTAAACTCAAATAGATCGTTTGAGTCGTGCAAGAGACTTAAAGATCTCATTTTTAGCTGTAATCTGTACTCTTTTTCTTTCTCGTCTTATGACTATTAGGCTCATTCCATTCGTCGACTATGTATAATCTCGAGCTCGACAAGCTCTATATTTTGTATCCCAAGCCGTTCGAGTTCGACCCGACTCGACAAATATTACATAACACACAACAGACAACATAAGATTCGATTTCATCCAGCTTTTAAGTACAGAAAAAAAAATTGAATCTTGGGCAAACTCGACCACTTTACACCTTTAGATCCTAAAATTCACGTGCGTATTTAACTGTCACGCACTAATAGCTATGCTGCTATGTGAATGCCGACTAAGAAAATGGACCACACAATGAACAGTCCGCAGCGTTGCTCAGTGCTGTATTGAGTTGGCAGTATTCTTAGGACACTCAGTGATCAGTTAAATCAAGAAAGAAAAAAGACTTCAACTTTATTTTTGTGTTTAAAAATGAATAAAGAAACAGAACCCAATAACAACATGGGAGGTATCTAAATCACGAGCAACTCTATGCTGCTGAACTTTCTTTGTCGTGCAGTGAGGCCAAGTCAACTATGTGGTTGTGCTCAACTTTTTTTTAAGGAGATACTCATATTATATGAAGATTAAATTCAGTTTAAAACAAATCTGAATATCATTGTCTTGGGACAACCACGATTTCTAGCAGAACTAATCTTTTCGACGCAAGTGTCTTGTTCGAAGTCCACAAAGTCTTCGACAGTCAACATGCAAATTCGAATCCATAACATCCTTATGCATTTCTTACCTATGCACTTTATCAATTTGTCTCATCTCATGCGTTTTTAGTATAATTATTGTTTTTTTTTTGGATCTATGGAAATGTAATTAATTCTATTTCACTTCAAATATTCACATTTTAGACTCGGAAAAAAAAAATAGACAAACATGGGTTTATTACTGCTATTGACTAGAACTTTGAGACAAGATAGGTGAAAGTCGAAAGCGGGACGGTAAAAGCTAAGATTGATGATCTTACAACGTTGTACATATATTTCCAATGAAAAGCACTGCTGGCATCATCATGCGAGAACACGAAGCAACGATCACCGTCTGTTATTCCCAAACTGGCCTCAACTTTCAAGCAATTCTTGTCTATGATCCCCATTCGATAGTGGTTTGGATGGCGTGAAAGGAACTTCGTCGAAGCGCGAGTGATTGGGGGCAGTTAGTATATCGTAGATGGTAATCGTTTACCTTTGATTCAGTCATTCATGTCGGGCCTAGAAGGATAATCGAGACCTTGGAGAGCAGGCATTCTGCGCAGATCTTCGTTCGAGTAAGCCGGGATGAACCAGTACTTCTTGTCCATCCCGAAGACCTGCGTTGTAAACTGTATTGTAAGAGAGAGGCTGAAGATAACAAATCAAAGGATCTGTCGAAATTGCTAGTTGAACGAGAAAATATGACATGATTTATGAGTTACGTATATGACTTGATAAGTTGTTTCATCCGTTGGAAAAGAGGACATAGGTTGTTTGAATTCCTCACCTGTTCGAAGTTCCTTCTTCGTCCAAGATCATAACGCCATTTTGGAGTAGTCTTCTTCTCATATGCCTGCACATGCCCACAAAATATATGATTAGTTTTCACTTGTCAAAATGCTGGGAAAGGAATGGTAGAAAAGCCCAATAAGGGCCGGAAAAAAAAAAAAAAATTCAATCTTTACATTGAGCAACATAAACAGATATGTTAATCAAGCAAGAACCAGCAATTCACGACTTATTTCCAGAATTCAGCTTCATTTATTAAGATAGTAGTTTTTTAAAAGTACTCGCAGCAGCCAAGTGCAGATAGTTTTATAAATTGTGTTCGAACGGAATTCATTAGCATCTAACTGAAGGCCATGAATATGAGAACAAGTTATACCTCAATGGTGGTTGTATTGGCTGCTACTAAGGAGATGTGCATTACCAGAAACCCCAAAACGCTCAAAGCAAACGCCAAGTTTAACACTGTATAATCTCGATTTCAAGAAGAATACAACAAAAAAAAAAATATTACAAATAGCATAGAAAACAATGGGACGATACCAAAAGACAGAAAGGTTGTAGCAAGAGTTCCTGGAGTGCCAGAGATCAATCCATCATTAAAAAATGCAATAAAGTTTGGCAGCAATGCTACAGTAACCAGGCTAGTTTCGAGGAATGTATAGAACTGCAAAAAAAAAGGAATTTATTAACAATCAATCTCAGTTTCCAATCATCCCTTATTGCCTACAAAACCATAAAAAAAAATCAAACGCGATAGCTTCCAATGATTGAAATCTTACCAGAAATAGAAGGAAAGATTTGTAGTTTAATGCCCCAACACAATTCACAACCCACACACAATGGTGGTCCATTTTCAGAATGCATCTCCCACCTAAACAGGCCAGATAACAAGTGAAAATCTCTGACCGCAGAAAGCAGACAAAAAAAAAAGGAAATTATCTTTTATCTAACAATTTGTAATAACTAAAACTCACAAACAGAACAATGATGGCATCGAGGTGGTTTAAACTGGTTACACTTCCTGCAAAACCGAACTCTCCTGTCATCTGAGTCAGCAGGAAACTCCGAAGCATTTAGCGGGTCAGTATCTCCTCCGATTTCGTCATCCACTGATGGCCTCCAATTCGGAGGAACGCTGCCTGGGTCCGTGAAAACGGCAGAGAAGTAACTCCATAATAACATTGCTAGCTGCAGGGCAAGAACGATTCGGTTAGCATCAAACAACTATCAAATTCCCAACTCATTCGATGTCAAGAACAAGAAGTATATCTGCCAAGCACCAGAAATTATCGTCACGTACAAGACAATTAGCTGAAGTCCTAATAACGACGACAAACCATAAAGCTACAAGGTAAAAGAAAAGCAACAACAAATATCAAAACTCAAGAAACTATACCCTACCAAGAACAAAGATTGATAAAACCATTAGCGACAGTTTAAAAAAAAAAGTGAAATCTCGCGGCACAATTCACAAATTACCCGGCAGAAAGAGCGGGAATTACCAAGAAATGAAACAACAACAAGACGGCGAAAGCGGCGAAAGAATCTAAACCACCAACGGTGAGGTCGGGGCCGTAATTTGATATCACCACCGTGTAATACGTCAGACCAACGATGCCGAGGACAAACAGGATCATGATCGACCCAAGTCCTCTCAACGCCGTACAAAATCTAAACACGTTCCACGCCATTACTACGCCAGATCTGTACATAGTGTACGTAGATAGCGAAATTTCATAGCAATCAAAGATGCTATGATTTTTTCCTAAGCTTCGAGAAGGTGATTTTAATGCGTCGATGAATCAAATTTTGCGGAGTCGATTGCGAGAGTCAACAAAACAAGGTAAATCGGGGTGATTCTGATATTTATTTGTTGTATAGGGGTATAAAAATAAATTAGTATTAAAAAAAATTAAAAATCATTTTAGTTAAATATTTTAAAAAATTCATAAAAATATAATTTATGCGCCCACCGTGGGGTTCGAACCCACGACCACAAGGTTAAGAGCCTTGCGCTCTACCAACTGAGCTAGACGGGCTTTAATTTTTATTTATAATATTATAATTATCAATAATTATAAATATATAAATTGTCCATTATATTTCCCTCTATAAATGGCGCGGGTTTTAGAGGGTCGAGGAAAAGCAAAATCTTCCTTCTCAAGCTAGGGTTTAATGATAATGCTGCAGTGAATACTCTCAATCCATTTGCTTCATTCGTAGCACAAATTGTTATAGCAATGGCTTTCTGGGGTAAGCGATTCTTCTAATAGACCTTGGAAGCTGTTTATTGTTATAATCTCTGTTTGAAATGGCAGTATTGCTAGTATTGTTTCTTTAGCTAAATTGCTCCATTAGAATCAGTTAGAGTTTTTTTTCCCCTCCTTTTTTATGCTCGTTCGATTGTTGATTTCTAGGCGTTGAGGTTAAACCCGGGAAGCCATTCACTCATTCTCGTGAAAAGGCCAAAGGAAGGCTCAGGATTTCACAGGTGGTGTAATCTGTTGGGCGGGACAAAGATTTTGTTTATGTTTGCCTGGATTTTGACTTGAATGTTTGCTGTTAACATTTTATGGATTGTTTAGGCAACTCTGGGAATGGGTAATGCCAAACTGAAGGGCGTAGTACAGTGCAATGTGGGAAAGAAAAGTCCAGTCCTGCTTTGTGTGTTGCTGCCCTACCAAAGCGAGTCGATTCAATTAGATTTGGAGTTTGAGGAGACTGATGATGTGGTTTTTTCTGTTATTGGCCCGCGAAGCATCTACCTCACTGGTTATTATGTCCGTCAAAGTAATTCAGGTCTCTACAGTGATACGTATCCTTTTGTGCGTTTGTCGTTGTTTACTAGGACCTTATTTCGTTTCATAAGATTCGTGACTGGTGTAAGCACTCCACGAGCGAACTCTGATGATCTAATGATCGTTTTATTGAGGAATCGTGAATTATTTGTTTTTCTTAAATATCTAAACGTATATTATTAGTTTCCTTAACTTTCACAAACTAGAGAATCATATGGTGAGGATGTTGGAGACTCTGCAACCGAGGGATCTAGTTATTGCAGTGATGATGATAAGTATGAGGATAGTTTCATTGATGACGGTGAATTGAAAGTTTCTCCACCATCCCCTGTTTCAACCAACAACGGTATGCTACATTCTGCAGACATCAGTCATCGTTTCCTTAATTTACAACCATTCATGCGGTATTTTATTATGAATATGTTAGGGTGTGTATTTCACCCTTACTATTAATGAATGATGTCTTAATCAAATGCCATTCCCTTACATTCTTAGGGCATTCAAGTTGCTCCATAGTGTCTGTTTTTATTTATGACTATCAAATGAAGTAACTTTCCTGATGTTTTTGGTATTCTGGCTAATGGTGTTGAAGACATGGATGATGCTATGCCAGAGAATGATAAACCCAATGATGAAAAGAGTCATCCGAAACGGCTTAAGAAAAAATACCAAGTGATTGAGTCAGATGATGATGCCAGGTCGCATGAAAGTGAAGATGAAGATGGATACCTTTTATCTGTATTTAAGAAGAAAAAAGATGCAAAGAAAATTACGGATATCGGAGAACAGGATGCTCAAAATATAGTAGAAACAAATGACAGGTCAAATGATAATGTGAATAGAGAAAAAACGGAGGAGAAAGTGAAACCTTTGGGTAAAAAGGAAAAATCACAAAGGTAACAAGTTTTATATCATCGTTCAACGTCCTACATATGTGGAACACAGTTTCAATATATGTAAAATTTGTACAAGGTTTTTGTATAAATTTTCATTTCTCTTGATTGTTTTTCTTCCATAGTAAAACATGGTGTAAGTTGCGAGCATTACATATTGGTGTTTTTTTCATCTAAATTTGCAGGAAGGCAAATGGTTTATCAACTGATGAAGGGAGCTACGTGAAGAGTGAATCTCCCAAGGAAGAGGAGTCTCTAAGGAAAAGTGTTGATGATAAGGTTCTAATTGATAATAAACCTGATGAAAAACAGTTTGGTGTAAAGATCATCGACCAGGATATGCATACGAGCGATGGAAAGAATGTGGTGCAAGCTTTTGATCTGTGAGTGTTGTTCATAAATTGGGCCTGCATCTATTTCAATGTGTAACAACTCCCATGTGTTTAATTGATGTCTTACCGGTGTATCATCAGAAAAAAACTGAAGAAAAGAAAAGAACGTTCTAAGAAGGAAGAGCAGCCCCATGAATTTGGTGTTGATAAGGATCTTGAGAAAGATCAAAGTCATTTTGGTGAGGATGGAGGGCAGAGACTTGATGCTTCTGTAAAACTGTAAGAAATGTTCTTTCTTCATCCATGTATAGTCTATGTTTTGAGGGTCCTTTATTTTGATCGGTTGTTAAGACCTAACGAGCAGTAACTTTATGTTGAATATTAACCAGGGAAAATAGTGCTACTCCAGAATTGGGTTCTGAAAATGGTCACAAATCAAAAAGAAGAAAGAAAGAAACCAAGGGCGATATCAACCATCACAATCAGGGTTCTCCACTAGCTGACAAGTCAGCAAAGGATTCACCAGCATCAGATGGAGAATCCCATCAGAGAATAACTGATAAGTTAGCATCTCATCTTATTTGATTCATTTTCATTATTTTTTTTCTTTTTCCTCCCTACGGATTCATTCTTCCATCCTCACAAGTTAAAATACATCTTGGTTAAGCAGTATATCTAATTATTTTTGTTGATTTCTTTGCGAAGTCATTTGATGGGATGTGGATATTTCTACTTGCAGTAACATCAGCATGAAATCTGAGCAACAGCCTAATGATAGTCAACCTGAGAGGAAAACTAAGAAAAGTAAAAAGAAGAAAGACCAAAATAGGGTGGATGGGGAAGTAGGCTTCCATAGTACAGATTCTGGGCCAGGAAGGACCTTATCAAATGGGTTGATTATCGAAGAAGTTTCAAATGGACCACCAGATGGAAAAGTAGCTGCACCTGGAAAAAAGGTAAACTTGTGCTTGTGCGCGTGTATGCCCGTGCATGTGTGATCCTTGTCTAATATAATGCTCCATATATCTTGTTAGAGATTCTTGTAACCTAACTGAGGTCTAAATGAACCCTGACTCAGGTCAAAATATTCTACACGACCACATTGAAGGAGAACGGAAATGTTCTTGACACCAATGTTAGTAAAAGTGCTTGCAAATTCCGCATAGGTACCACGACCTTCTTGTGTTAATAATGGTCTGATCAACCTATTCCCTCCATCCTCCTCATTTAATTGATGATCGTTATTCTATCTTCATTCAGGTGACCAAGAGGTTACTGATGGATGGAACATTGGCATCGATGGTAAATATATCACATCTGTCAAATACAGTTATTTTTCTGTTCCGTACGAATTCGTTGATCATAATAATTACGACACTTGCAACCCACAGGCATGCGCGTTGGCGACAAAAGAAGGATCACAATCCCACCATCAATGGGGTAAGTAGAGAATCACTACACTACACACACAAACGAGTTTTTTCATATGGAAAGTTGAAGTTTTTTTGTTCTAATATCACATGTTGGGGGTGCAGCTTTGGCAAGATTGGAATGGGAGAGAATGTTCCACCAAACTCGTGGATTGTGTTCGATGTTGAATTGGTCGGCGTTCGAAAATAACCAAGTCTCTCTCTGGTAGGGAAAGATTGAAGCAGATAACAAAATGGTATATTGGGGTTTGAAGCTAATGGTCCGGGCTAAAAATGAACCTATGGGGCAGTTCCTATGTTAATACGAGGTTTTATTTGAGCGAAACAATATTATTTTGTTTGACATTTACGATGATACTAATGCTGCTTTTTGTTATTACAGTTTCGCAAAACACCTTTCCTTTTCCTTAATCAATAGCAATGGTAAAAACAGACCAGTGGTAAGAAAACAATTTTCATGAAAATCTGATGAGAGCTTCTTTGTAAGCAAAAAAGATCCAAACAAGACTGAAGACTCAACTCCACATCCCTTACAATATGTAAATCATTCAACGGAGTAATAACATCGAAGTTCGTAACGAACAACGCCCAAATTGCCACCTTGAAGCGACATAAACGAAGGTAAAGTAGGTAGATTATCTAGTCTTTCCTGAGATCCAAGTACTCACGGCGCGTACCACTTGCAGTTAACACAACTATCTCGAGCTTGTCTCCCTTTCAATCACGAAATACAAGAAAAGTACATTATATTACGGGGCTTGATTGCCACAGCAAAACTGTAAAAGCATCTCTTACTCGCTGAAACGACGAAAGAACTTACAGTGTATATGTCCCTTTCAGTTGCTGAAGCAAAACAAGTTTTCACCAAGTCAATGGCTTCGACCTCTGAAAGCGGAGTAACCGCATCCTGTAATAATACCACCTCATATTCCATATCAGGGAGTTCTAAAGAAAACCACAGCACAACTGAATGTCAAAGGGGACCGTTATTAAACTACCTGAGCAGGTAATAGAAGGGGACTGGGAGACTTCAGTTGGTTGTCAAGAAATGGTGTGATGAGAGTAGCACCAGAACCTTGGGCACTGTAGCCGACCCTTTCGTAAGATCCAACAGCATCATATGTGAAGACACAGCCCTTGCCTTGAAAGAGTATTCGAACAAAAAAAGTGAATTAAGTTTGAGCAAACGCTGTTCATTGGGAAAAACACAGATCAGAACTGAAACGAAATTTCCGCTAACCAAGCTTTCAGCTTTCAGTTAGATTTGGTCAGTTTACGAATCTGTGGACGCCCCTAAGGGTAGGCAACAGAAGGATATGTCAAATGAGAAGAGGTTCATACCTTCACTATCAAGGCCACCCAAGACGTTGAAAGCATAATACGGGAAGAAGCGCTTGTAATACAGGGTATTAGATAGCAATTGAGCCATTGCAGGGCAGCTCATTTGCTTGTTATGTTGATGTTGATAAATCTGTAGCCAAAAAAAAAAAAAAGCAAACATGATGTTAACGGAGAAAAAACCTACAACGTTAATAACAAGAACAGCTTAATGAAGGGCACTGCATTCAAGTTATTTAACATCGATAATATTTTTAGTAAGTATATACTGCCCTTGTTATTTGGAAGCCAAAAGGAGATAGAATATAATGCAAGGTTATATAAACAAATTGGCACAAGAAGACCTCATAGATGATACATAATCACAAATCCATGTCGGCAAGCACAAAAAAAAAAGATCAAGGTTATCTAAATTAACACGGAAGATCTCATATATGTCGGTAGAATAATGTCGATAAACAAACATAAAAAAGTGGTCATATCTCTGTAGTTGTTAAGGTAACTGACCAAGTGCCTGGCTGCCAAAAGCTTTTGAAGAGCTCTTACATCGGCCTGAAAACCTGAAGAGGCCAGCACAGATTTGTCCGCTCTACAGTCCAACAGAAAAATAATATTCAGAAGAGGAAACTTACTCCAATGCATTGGAAGATTAAACAACTAAGTTATCACGTGTAAGTCATCCATTAACAAACACAAAAAGGACATGGACATGGACAATTCATACATTCTCAGCCTCACGCAAAAAGAATAACATAGATCAAGTAGAAAGAAGCATGATTTATCGAGCAGAAACATTGATTCCACATGGTTTCGATTATATTACTAAACAGCTCAAGCTAACTTTTCACGTATAATTATTCTACTGCATATGCACTCCACTGATGTCCATAAACAAAGACATAATTTTCCATATTACAGATTAATGACTACATAAAAATCAAATTTTTTGAGAAGACAAAAATAATCAAGCCGAAGCCAAAGGTTCTCAGGTACTTACAGCTGATGAATTTTGGAGTACTCACGAGTGAGAATATTATAGCCAGTGGACATTCGAGTATCAGAAGCAATCACGCAATAGTCAGCTCCCGCGATTGCAACGCAAGTCCTGCACAAACGTCAGAAGTGAAGATTTACAGCTCTTTTTTTCGAGTGATTCAGCTGATAATTGAAATAATTACTCTGCAACTACTACTTACCCGCCATTGTTATCGTAAGGGGACCAATTCGCCTGCTGTTTCGTCATGGCGGAGGAGAATGTTCCAAGACAAGGAGAGACGCAGAATCAATCGGAGAAATGACCAAAAGCTTTGTAGAAGGTTTCTTTTGTTTCAAGAAAAACGAGTTTACGACGTCGTTTGTCACTTAATTGCATTTCAGTCCCTTCACTATAAATTATGGGACTAAATCTATATATCTATTGAGGACTCGACTCGATCTATATACGAGTATAGTTGAGGGACTAAAAACTAAATAATTAATTTCTTTTTTTTTTTTCCTTTTCTGAACCAACCATGAACCAAGAACAAAACCCGAAGTACAAACCGAGGGCACTTAGGACAAGATTGTCACTAAATGAACTGTTAGAAGTGTAAACTACATCCCAAAGCTGAGCTAAATACATGTTGGGAGATCTTATTTCATGGATAATTTCCTTTTTTCTCATCATAGCTATTCTATGTATCTTGCTTTACCAGGTAAGTGAACGTTTCATACAATTCCTTTGCTGGGTTTTTCTTTCAAGATGAAACTCTTTGTGCAGTCTTTAGCTTCTTGCAGTTGAATTTAAGGTTTCTGAGTTAATGGTAAGGAAAAAAAAAAAAGAATGATCTTTCTGATTTCTGATAGTATTACATTGAGAGTTTCTAACTAGTTGGAACAAAGAAGTCATAGTTGAGACCACTTGATTGATTTTCTTCATCTTGAGTCAGATTTCAAGAAATCGATATAGGCCTTAGTATATGCTATGCTAGCCTATGTTGTTTATGGGAAATAGTGTGCTGTAATATTATTCGTTTTCATTGCAGCTTATGTGCTTGGCCGACCTCGAGTACGATTACATCAACCCTTACGATTCAGCTTCGAGGGTGAACGCAGTTGTCTTGCCCGAGTTCATCGTCGAAGGAGCATTGTGCTTCCTCCATCTTATTACAGGGCATTGGATAATGTTCTTCCTCTGCATACCAATGCCCTATTACGGCGCAAAATTGTGAGTTTCGCCTTGTCTAGTTTTACGACTGACCGCAGAGTAATAGCCTAGTTTTCATGTAAGAACTTTGATTTTGTTTGCTGCTTTGCAGATACACTGAAAAGAAGCATTTGCTCGACGTAACTGAGATATTCAACCAACTGCCGTGGGAGAAGAAAGTGCGATTATACAAGCTTGGGTACCTAGTTATCCTTATTGCATCGACGATAGTCGGGTATGTAATGGACATATGATCAGCCAAGCAAGCCATCTGTGTATTTTGATAAGCTTTTCGATTTGCCAAGTCTCTAACCTTATAATATCTTCTGATTGATAGGATGATCTTTAGCATTTTGGATAAATGAATCCACGCCTCAACCTTGAAGTCGATTAAGTGAAGACTTTGTGCGTCGGCAAGAAATGGTTTTCCATTTTATTGCATACGGCAAGAAAACATTGCACGGTGTTAATCAAGATTATGGTTTTGATAAAATGTGAAGCTCAGCTCGTAAGTTGTAATAGATGAACAAAAAGTTAATGGCACATATCAATAACTAGCAAATGTTGTAGATTCAAATCTTCCTATACTATGATTCGAATTGACGAAAAGATCCATTTCAAAAACAGAACTAACAAGCTATGAACAAGCAGAAAGCCGACTTCATTCAACTCAAACCTAATGCGACTTTAGGATTGGAAAAAGCCACTTCTCCTCTCTTTGAAAGAATAGCCAGCTTCCTCGATTGCACGAACACCGCCGGGAGTGAAAGGAGTCATAGATGATTCATCCAACGCGGGATTGACATCCTGAATTATCGATCTGAAGTCCATACCAAGCATCATCATTCAATTGGTCGAGAACCTGCTTCAATTGAATTATCGCTCGACGTGCTCTACGCATCCACCGTTTCAGATCGTTCGGTTTCTTATTCGTTGGTGGTAACTCGTTTTGACCCCTTCGTGTAGTCCGAGCTTGTAACTCGATGATTCTTGGTATTCCGAGTTTGTAACTCGATGTTGTACTTGCTCCTCTTGTTGGTGTAGTGATTCGGTGTGTTTTTGGGCTGTGATTACCCCGAGACGTTCTCGGGAGGAGTTGTTGTCATTGTAATCGTCGGACGCGGTTATAGTGGATTATTCCCTTGGATCGGGAGATCGATCCCGTTGTTTTTCCCGTTCGGGTTTTCCACGTTAAAAATCGCCGTGTTATTTTCGCTTCCGTTAATCAATTGCCGTTTATTATTTGGTCGTGATTTCGACACCCCAACAGAAAGATGTCAAATCCAACTAGTTTAATGACCCATGAGCAAAATATTACTCGAAATATCGAACAACATTGAGTTTAATGGTCTCATTTTCTTGACTATTTTAAGTCATATGAGAGTGTAAGTCCTAAAATCTTCTTATCTCTGTCTATTTCTTGTGATTTGAACTAACGTTAATCAAACGATGAAAAAAAGAGTCATAATAAAGGAAGAAAAGTAAATACGCACCTTTGTCTTCTGAAGCAAGATCAACTTATTTCTTAAATCATCCAATCTCTTGATGGAAAGATCTGTCTCATCAATGACCTCTGGGTTATAACTCTCGTCCATCCATGGATCCATCCAGCTCCTTAGAGATGATATTTATTTGTTTCAGCAGAACTTCGGCAAATTGACTCTTCCTCTCATTTATTTTCTTCTTCATTCATCTCGTCCAGATGAGGCAAAATCGCATGAAGTTCTTTCTTCATTAATCATTACGACCTTCTTTATATGAGCTGGGCGTTCTCCCAATGCAGCACAGATATCTGCAAGTTGCGCTTCAGAATCAGCCATTCTTTTCCTTAGTTGTGCTCGACACTGACTCGCTTGATCCACTTTCCTTGTATATGGCATCCAAACACTCTTGTTCAAGCTCATAAAGCATTCTCTCCCTTTCATTGTCAACCTCTCCAACTTCATCCCATATTTTCTATTTCCAGTTTCATTTGTTCAAATATAACAATAAAAAAAAAAATCATATCAAATCCCATTAAGTCACAACACTCACGAGTAAATCAAAAGTCTGGTAAAAATGGATACTTTGATCTGACCTGCAGCTCAGATAGAAGAGAATTACAAGTCGTTCCCATGGGTATCGTATGATTGAAGTAATATGCAGATCCTCCTCTTCCACTAATAACAAAACAAAAATATGAGTAGCTATGATCAGGAAATCATATGAGCAAAAAAAAATTTTAAAGACGTCAAGCTGAAGAAGCTAAGATCAACTCAAAACCACACCATTCTCTTGTCGATCATTTATTTAGCACAAGGTATCAAATAAATTACGAAAATCTCTTCCATGATTGTTTGAAGAAAACGCCACTACTCATTTACATCTCAAAACTGAACAAAGAAAACAAAAAGTTCCCCATTTACCAGCTCAATTCTTCGTCTCGAAATGTCGTCAATCGTGATCAGAATGTATAGAGCAGTAACGTCTGCAAAAGAAGAACCCTAATTATAAGCTCGAGCGTAAACGCACTATTCGAATTTAACGTTTTTTGGGAGGGAAGTATACGAATTTTAATTTACTTTCTTTTTTATAAAAAAAAAAAAAAATAGAAAAAAGCCTTAGGGAGCGCTATTGGAGTAAAAGATGGGCCCCACAACATGCATTTACGGTTGCTTTGAATTTTGAAATCCTTTATATATAGAGTTTGAACAGTAACGGGAACTCCAACCATTTCATTTATATTCTCCTCTAAACTAATATTTTGATTAATTTTATGTTGTATTTTGAAAAAAAAAATTAATGTTATGTTCTATAATAAAATTTAATATTTTCTTTATCAAAATTTATCCAATTATAGCCCTTGAAATTAAATAAATTATTCAAAAAACTATTGAATATAATATAAACCAAACACGTAAGTTTCTAAAAACAATAATTTAAATAAAACATAAAAATATTACAATAAAACTAAAGGAAAATAAAATTAGAAAATAAATAAAGAAACATTAATAAAAACAACCAAAATACAAGTCAATCCATCGTTTTGTCTCTCCAGTCTCTTGTAATTCATCGTCATAAATCACGATTAATCTACAAATTAAGGAAACCCATCAAATCAATCTACAAAATAAACGAAAGCCTAAATTAAAAAAAGCTAAATAATACAAAAACTGAAAATTAGAAAAAAAAATGGCTTTGGCGGAGGAACAGTGCTCGCTATTGATAGCGGTGCACTATTCATTCCTTGATAATTGACGTGGAGTTTGGAGAGTCCTTGGAGCTCTGCCAACGCTATACACAGCGTCCATCGGACGTAGCGTTGGAGGTGCTCTCATTATTAGTAATGTCTTACTATACATAGCATAGTTTGAAATCTAAGCTCGAAATAATTTTATTCACTTTACCTTTATATTTATTTTTTGACCTTTTTGCTTTATCAATAAATGCGTTATGGTTTGGAAATCAATTTAAATCCCGCTAGGCCCAACAAATGTTATATATAATGCAATTAATGATATTATGGGACATCCAATCATTTAATTGGGTCTTGATATGGACATATATTATATATATATATATATATATAGATTTCTTAAAACATTGAAATTGTTCTTTTTTGTCACAGTGAATTTCCGCGCAAAGTGACATGTTATGAGACGTATCGAAATATATAATATAAATATATGGCCGGAAGTCATATAATAGCATAGCACCCCCAAATATTTTAGTCAAATATAGTCAACGAATTTGACTGGTCTTAGTCAATAAAATACAGCTTAGTACAAATCAATAATTATATACGTGTTTTCAACTTATTTGTATTTATCCCATATGTTTAGAATTCGGATAAAAGATGTAAATTGATTTCATGACATGAGAGTTCACAACCCATCTCACAAATTATATATAAAGAAAGCAAACCAATATTAATTATCATTGATAATGATGTTGTAAATCAATATATTTTAAGATGAAAATCTTAAATTTGATATTTATATTTATATTTAAGGAAATGAAATAAGCGAGAACACCAAAGCACGTTTTTTGTTGTTTTCCAAACCAATAATTATATATATATAGAAATTGTGGATTTATGTTGATGTGACACTGATTCATGTCGTATCAACATGTCACATTAACATCAAATGTGACGTGATATTAGTTGACATATTATACGTATCATTGATCAACATTTCTAATGTTGACGTGACATCTAGATGTCATTGATCAACACCAAGTATCACATAACATACCAGGTATCATATAAGGCCTCAACATGCCACATTATCATCAGAAATATCAATCAATCTTATATCAATTAATATCATATCATCTCTTTGATGTTGATGTGACATATTAATACGACCCCTCCAAGTTGTCGACTGAACAACATAAAATTCTTTTATATATATTATTCTTAGGAGAGAGAAACTGAAATCTTAATTGCGAACTTCAAGAAGACGAGTCAAGGTAGCGAGAGAAGACAGACAGGTGGCCAATACCAACCCTTCACATTTAAAGTCGTCGATTTTCTTTTTTGGTTGCTTTGTTGTGATCTTAAAGAGTCAGAAAGGCTTGATCTTCGTGTATGTTACTGTGATCGTTTACTGATCGTTATTGTATTCGGCGTTAAGTAGGTAAAATGAGGTTTTTCTTTTCTATCTATATTCGAGGAGCTGATAGACTTGTTCATGAGCTCAATTTAGGGATTTTTAGTTTTGGGTCTCGAAGTTGTAGAGAAAAGGGATGCTTTTTAGGGCTTTTCAGATAAGATTGAGCTTTGGCTTTTGCGTTGTTTTGACATTTTGTCTGCTATGATGTTGTTTATGTTTTAAGATTGATGCAATGAAAAGATGTATGCTGTCTGCTTTCTTGTGTGGGTTATCTGTTTGAGAAATTGCGTGAGTGAGGTATCAAAGGAGTTTGCATCTAACGTTACCTTTGATTTTATTAAGGTTCCAATTCCAATCAAGATAAAAGATCATGAGTTCTTCATTGGATGTGGCCAGAGCTGATCTTGCTTTTGCTGTATTGTATCTGAACAAAGCCGAGACGAGAGATAAGATATGTAGGTCAATTCAATACGGTTCGAAGTTCTTGAGTAATGGAGAGCCTGGTGTGGCACAAAACGTCGACAAGTCGACTAGCTTGGCTCGAAAAGTCTTTCGTTTGTTTAAGGTCTGTGTTTAGTGTACTATAGATGAAGTTATATGATCCTTTCCGTGTGCTTATGCTTTCATATTCAATCAAGTCGTAAACATTTGTTCGTGAATACAGTTCATCAATGATCTCCATGCTCTGATCAGCCCAAGTGCTCCAGGAACTCCACTTCCTCTGATTTTGTTGGGAAAGGTATTGACTAAGCAAAATGGCAGATTTTTTTCGTTAATAACTACGATGTCATCTAACCCTTTTCTCGGGTTTTGCTTTCAGTCAAAGAACGCTCTCCTGTCCAGTTTCTTGTTTTTGGATCAAATAGTGTGGATGGGTAGGACCGGCATTTACAAGGTACGTCTTAAAATCTTTTGTTTTTTAAGGAAATTAATTCTTGTACGAGGCAGTGCGAGTTAGATAATATCTTGTTTCAGAACAAAGAACGTACAGAACTATTTGGAAGGATAGCTCTTTACTGCTGGGTGGGCGCATCAACTTGTACGTCCCTGGTCGAGGTACGCGATTTTCTTTATATTAATCAATATATCAGTTGAACTTTAAACTGCTATATAAAACGCACCACAATGTATTTCAACATATTTGTTCTCCTTACCGTTGCTGCTTTAGATTGCCGAACTTGGGAGGCTTTCGGCATCAATGAAGAAGCTAGAAAAAGAACTGAAGGATACTGATAAATATAAGGTTTTGACTTTTGAGTTTCCTCTATAGCTTACTCTACTCTATATGCTTATAACTGACGGATCATTCGATTGCTTGCAACACAGTACGAGCCCTATAGAGCCAAGCTTCAGAAATCGAACGAGCGGTCACTCTCGCTAGTCAAAGCAGGCATGGATTTCGTCGTCGCTGTCGGCTTGCTTCAGCTTGCTCCCAAGAAAATCACTCCCCGTGTCACTGGCGCCTTCGGGTTCGCCAGCTCGCTCATATCTTGCTATCAGGTTTGACCTTTTTATAAGTCTCGTCGTGTATATGTCTAGATTGAACTCACTCGTCTGCACCGTATATGTATATTAAGTTGCTCTAATCGAATTGGATTTCGCTTGATGAGATGTCGTAATTGTGCCGTGCAGCTACTTCCTTCGCCGCCGAAGGCCAAGGCTACCTGACGAAGCCTCTGAAACGGTTTTCGGACAAGCTTTCGTGATCTTGAAATAATTATGATTTTATGTCATTGTTTGTTATGTTGGAAAACTAAGTTGTAGTGATAGGATAGTAATAAGAATGCGTGCAGTGATGTGATTCATGTATTTGGCCGTCTTAAGGATATTCCTTATCCCATCTGATAAAAGACCATATCTAATTCGTTTCTGTTAACGACGAAATACAAATACCCATAGTGGAACTTGGGCCTCTTCGAATGATTTGGCCCAGGACACAATATGAGGCCCATTAAGCGCTTCAGCCCATCAAACGTTTCAGCCCATACTGTTTTGGCGCCTACTGCGTAACGAAAAGCCCTAAGTCCCCATTTGTGCTTCTTTCCCTCTTTCAGTACGATGAAGCGATAGGAGAGAGATTTACGTTTGAAACAGGCTATTCGCTGTCGTCTCATCCCTCGGTTGCAGGTTCTGATTTAGTGTCGTAAGTGCTGTTTGTCTGGTTTTAATTTAATTTAATTTATGCGTGATTATTGAGCTGTCGTAACAGTGAGACGAAGATGAAGTTGGACGTTGACGCTTTGAGGTATCTCTCTAAGGATGATTTTAGGGTTCTTACGGCGGTCGAGATGGGCATGCGAAATGTATGGGTTTAGTTATGCTGGATTCTTAATCTGATTCGAGTTTGCCCTTTTGATTTTGAACATGCTGCCATTTTTTATGAGAGATTAACATGTGGATTTTCCTCTGCTTTGCAATTGGTGGTTCAGCATGAAATTGTGCCTACGGAGTTGATTGACCGCATTGCGTCCCTCAAGTGAGTATCTTTTAGCTAACGCACCCTCACTCATGTGTAAAAATTTGCCTTTTGTTAGTCCTATATTTAATGTTGATGCTGAGTTTCTGTCTAACAGGCATGGTGGGACGTATAAAGTTTTGAAGAATTTGCTTAAGCACAAGCTCTTGCATCACGACTCTTCCAAATGTTGGTTAACCCTTTTCTCTACATTGAGACTGTTTTCTTAATATTTGTTTTTCTTAACCGTTATTTGGAAACAACCTGTATATTGCTCTCTTTTTTTTTTTTTTTGTTAAGCAGAGGGTTTTGATTGTTATGTCTTATTTTTATTTAGATGATGGGTTCAGGCTAACTTACCTGGGGTATGATTTTCTTGCGATTAAAACGTTGGTTAATCGCGGAGTTTTCACCTCTGTTGGTCGCCAGATTGGAGTTGGGAAAGAATCCGGTAATAGTTATCTTCTATCTTTTTGGCATTGCTGAGTGTTTAGGATTATTTGAATCGCAGGCCGTTAATGATTTTTCTTCCTCGATGCCCCAGATATATTTGAAGTTGGTACAGAAGATGGTACAGTTCTTGCAATGAAACTGCATAGACTTGGTAGAACGTCTTTTAGAGCGGTGAAATCCAAACGTGATTATCTAAGGCATCGTAGCAGCTTCAATTGGCTGTACTTGTCACGGCTTGCTGCACTCAAAGAGTTTGCCTTTATGAAGGTAGGTTGTAGTTTGTACGCATGTTCCGGCTTTCACTTAATTTGTGTTATTTGCAAACCAAAGATGGTGTCATGGTTCACATTGGTTTCATCGGTTTTTTTTTTCATGTTTTGGTAGGCCTTGGGTGAACACGGTTTTCCTGTTCCACAAGCTGTGGATTGCAATCGCCACTGTGTTGTCATGTCACTCATCCAAGGATATCCACTGTATGTGTAAACTCTGAGTCCTTTTTCTTATTCGTGCAGTGACATTTTATGGAATCTTTTTCGGTTCAGGCTGAGTCAGGTGTATCAATTAAAAGCTTCACGTGAATTAGTTATTAATGGAATTGGATTGACTCATCAAAGATTTTATATTGTTATCATTTGTCATTGATATGAAGGTCATGGCTAGAACTGAGATCTAAAACTCCTGATGAGTTTTGATGTGAATTCCACTGATCTGCTGCTCTAATTAACATGGCCATTTATGTGCAGTGTCCAGGTTAAACAATTACAAAACCCAGACAGAGTTATTGAAGTAATACTTTCCCTCGTAGTTCGTCTCGCTGAGCATGGACTAATCCACTGCGATTTCAATGAATTTAACATAATGGTGTGGCATTTTCCCTTTTGCAACAGTTCTAATATTTTTCTGCCTGCTGATTTTATTTTGGTGCTAATGATTATAAGGCACCATATATTAATGATTATAAGGCATCATATATCTGCTTTTATATTTGAAGTAGTCTGTGTCTGACACATGATTTCTCTGTTTCTTTTGTAGATTGATGATGATGAGAATGTCACTATGATTGATTTCCCTCAAATGGTTTCCGTTTCTCATCGAAATGCTAAGATGTATGATGTATCTGAGAAACTCATTCCACTGCTTCTTGCAAATAAATGATAACTTTTTAACGGGGTATATGTCATTCTAATTTTCTTCGTAGGTATTTCGACCGCGATGTTGAATGCATATATAAATTCTTCCGAAAGAGGTTAGTATATTAGGAAATAAAATTGAGTTGATTTACTTTGTATATAATGATGTGATTGGGGGGTAGTCCTCCCCGGACGTTATACCCATCTCTTGTTTACTTTTCTAATAATCATTTATTATCTTCAAGCAAAGTATCAAACCTCGTTTTTGTGTCATTTTAGCCACCATACAGGTTCGGACATGCAGTTTTAACAATAACCATGTTTTCTCATTGTTCCATTAGGTACAAGCTTTCCTATCATGAAAATGAAATTGAATATGACGGAACAGACGTGGACCTTGATGAAGGCAGGAGCCGACCTCAGTTTTCAGACATAGAGAAAGTCACTGGTGTCCTTGACAAGGAACTTGAAGCAAGTGGCTTCACTAGGAAGGATCAAGATGACATGGAAAAGGTACCCCTATAAATATCCTTTTTCTTTTTGAAAATTCTCCGTTGAGGAACTGAACGAAGCTATTACTTGTAGTCCCCTGCTGTGACCCTGTATTTATCCTGTTCAAGAAACTCAATATTACTATTGGACCATCTCAATAAATCGTATCTATTTAGTTCCGTTGGAATTAATCTGTATTTTGGATCCTGAAGTCGGGACATTTGTTTTTATCCCTAGAAAAGGGAAAATTGAATAGTGGAATAACGGTAGTTGCTTATGTCAAAATTGCATTGTTTGGTATGATATGGGCCCCAAATTTTCGGTAAGAATGGATCAAGAGCTGCTGAATTTGATTCTCTTCTACGTTTTATTGTGCAGTTCGTCGATACAAATGCCGAGACAGATTCAGAATCTGACTGTGAAGGCACTGGAGATGAAAATGATGCAAGCGTCAATAATCTTCAGTCCTTGAGTTTGGTGAGTAAACATTTAAAATTTAACGCAACGTCTTCCCTTCCACAATTGTTTTATTAATCCAAGACTTAATTATTCGAAACATGGCGTGTCATCGTCTCTCATGGTCACACTTATTTCAGGAAGGAGATGATCTGCATGAAGCGATTAAATTTGGCGATAATGTGGATTCTTCAGAGGAACATAGTCAAAACAGACCCAAAACAGTTGAAGAGGGTCAATCTAATCAAGAAAGAGATGAACATGGTCAGGCCGATCATTCAAACGGGTCTGAAGGAGAAGAAGAACATTCAGATGACGACGACCCAGAACTCGAAAAGCGACTGAGCAAGCAACGACGTCGAGCTATCCAAGCAGCACGCGGAAGGAGAAAGGCCATCACCTCGAGGAACGCCTACAAGGACAAAGGTGGAAAGTCCTCTCATAATTCGAAACTCCACAAGCAGCTAAATAACTGGTAAGTTTGGAAAGAGAAACATGAAATTTTGCTTGAAGTGAGATTTGTGTAGTTTTACTCTATTGAGTAAACATTAATTATATATTTATGATGGATAGAGATATATACTCGTTTAAATAATTGAATGTAAGATTAATTACTTTTTTGGGACCTCATAGTCATATGTTGCTCGTATGGCACAGTGATGTTGAGTAGAGAATTGCACATGGCAGTCACGCTCTTGCATTTTGCACTTTATGAAATTATTGCATTCATTTATAACGTTCTCAACTGCCCCTCCAAAGGGACGCATTGGCTTTCTTTCCATCAACTTGCTGTAAGAATTTAATGGTTACACATCATCATCTGATGTGTACATGTCGAAAAGAGGCTAAATCTGTAAGCCCAATTGATATTAGTTGAGTTTCTTTTGATTTATATATATATAAATATATATTTGTCAAAACCCTGATAATGCCATTATATTCTCTACACTCAGTTTGAAGCCAATCTAAACATCATTGTATCATATGGAACGATTCAAGGTTTCGTTTGAATTGATCCTCTTGTTTGTACGGTCAAAATTCAAACAAACATCGAAAATTAACGAGTCTAAGTGGATTATATTTATTATGACCTAACAATTTGACCTATTGTGACCTCCCTATTTTTCCTATAATCGAATCCATGACCTGATAACTTAAGCTCTATCCCATAAGAAAGTGTTGTTTTGTTTTTTCATACTTGGGATAATATTCTCAAAACGAACCTTTGACTTTCTAGTAAAATCAAACAAGGGCTGCTGAAAGATAGTAACTTCAAACATGATGCAAGGAGGAGACGATTCTGTCTATATTTTAAGAGGTTTTCTTAGCATCTAATAATTCCTACGGCTGCTGCATTTAATGAAAAGATCAGTTTGTTGCAATGAAACCTCAAAAAGCAAAACATCATTCAATGTATGTTGAAAACAATATGCATCGTTTCTGTTACGGTGAGGTCACAACTCACAAGATGTCTATGGAATGACTTTTTAGCCACACAAAAAAAAAAAAAAAAAAAAAGAACCACCTTTAGCATTCGGACAATAACGTCAATTAGTTTGCAGAGTGTTAATGGCAATTCATTACATCATAAGATGGGATATTTTTCTTAGCAAATATAGAGTTAGATGACATCAGAAGAAGAAGACCGTTGAGGAGAGTCCCTTGTGCTGCGTATTGGCTCGAAAAAAAGGCGGCATTTTTTATCCACGCAAGAACGTTTGTGTTGTTTATGAATAATACCAAAAATGAATGCATGTCTGAAAGATACTTGTATTCTAAGTCGGCCTATCTAATTTATTACCATATGATGCATTGTGTAATTGTCTTGTCGGCTATGGTCCGTCCCTGAGGGATTGGTGAAGTGATCGAACTTCTAATATCTCCACGTGAAGGTCAAGGCCAAGGGTCGATCTCAATATGACTCCTAGTTTGGTATAGTCTCGATACAATACACTGGATTAATCCCGCTAGAAGGCGGAATCAGTCTCAAAAAAGCAAAAAAATTAAATTAAGCTATGATTTTTTTGTCTAATAACAGGCAATGAAATAAGGCTTGAGATCCTCTATTCCACTTTTTGTATTCCACTTCGTATTCCAACCTACGAAAATCGTTACACCTTCCCCCGCTCAGTGTTAAAACACCCGTACACATCATTACACCCATGAATATCATTACACCAGTTGTTTAAATAAAAAAAAGATCAATATATATTTTAATATATAATACTGATTTTTTCTACACCAAACTAGAAAAATATATAATATTGACTTTTTTTTATTTAAACAACTGGTGTAATGATATTCATGGGTGTAATGATGTGTACGAGTATTTTAACACTGAGCGGGGAAGGTGTAACGATTTTCGTAGATTGGAATACGAAGTGGAATACAAAAAGTGGAATAGAGAATCTCAAGCCATGAAATAATGCACGATGACTCCTCCAAACCCACATGACGCAACACACACATATATATATATATAATACATTATTATACATAAATAAGATCAATCATCAAAGATGTATATATATATATATATTATATATATATATAAGATAAGCCTTCACTAAGAAGGAAAAAAGCTATAAACGGTTAAAAAAAGGCAAGTGATGGTTTCGGTTCGGGTCACCAATGATAACCCGCCCATCATTGCATTGCTGGGCCAGAGAAACAAAAGTACAAATTTGACTGCATTTCCTTACATTAAACCATATCGTTGCATCACTCAAAAGCACTTTCCCAACAGTTCTTGTAAGTGTTTCGTTTGTCCCTTTATGCTTTTATAACACTACCTTTTCGTTATATATATATATATATAAATATATATATATATATATTGTATTTATTCACACGCAAAAACCTACTCCACTTGTGTGTGTAATAATAACATCATATGGTCCATGATAATAATATGTTTCGAAAAGCTAGTTAGCTATACCTTAGCACACACACCACCACCCACCTTCCTCGTTTATATAAGACAAGAAAAAAGTCCCCATGAATATGCCTTTGTTTGTGGCTGTGATCGAACCATACTACCGAACCATGGACGAGCCGGCCGACGAGCTCAATCGCAGCACGGCTGCAGATGCTCCGTCAACAACGGCGCTCCTGCCCGGCTTACCGAACCACCTGGCCCAGCTTTGCCTCTCGAGCCTGAACCCTTCCCTCTTGCACGGCGTCTGCGCCTCGTGGCGCCGGCTCATCTACTCGCCGGATTTCCCGCCGTTCTTCTCTCTCTACGCAGTCCTCTGCCGAGGCTCGCCGACGAATCGTCCGCCGTTAGGGTCTGATGACGACGGCGGCGAAGAGAGCATTAAATTCTCATGCTTCGACCCGCTCTCCTCTCGATGGATCCCTCTCCCCGACCCGCCTTCGGACCCGCCTCTAGCCCTAGTGCGCCGGCACCCCTCGTTCATATCGAGGGTCCTGCCGATCCAATCCATCACTTCGTCGGGCCGCCGCCTGGTCCTGATTGCAGCCACGACCCGCGAGCTCAAGCCCGCGCTGACCCGCCCGTTGGTCTTCGACCCGGCTTCGAGAACGTGGTGCCGCGGGCCGGAGATGGCCGCCCCGCGGAGGTGGTGCGTCGCGGGCTCGATCGACGGGACGGTCTACGTGGCTAGCGGGATCGGCGCGAGGCACCGGGGCGAGGTGGCCCGATCGATCGAGTCGTGGGACCCGTCGAGGCCCGAGGGGGATTGGGGCTGGGAGAAACGGGCTCCGTTCAGGGACGGGCGGTTCAGCCGGGAGGCGATCGAGGCGATAGTGTTCGGAGGGAAGCTCTGCATGGTGAATGTCAAGGGCAAGGGTCCTAAGGAAGGAGCCGTGTACGACGTTGTAATGGACCGATGGGAGCCCATGCCTCGGGGCATGCTCGAGGGTTGGAACGGGCCCGCGGCGGTGGACGACGAAGACGATGGTGCTATATACGCGGTGGATCAAGATAGTGGTTCGCTGAGGAGGTACGACGAGGCGAGCGATTGCTGGCGGGCGTTGACCGAGGGTTTGGAGTGTCTTATAGGGGCGGAGCATGCCTCGGCCAGACGGGGCAAAGTGTGCGTCGTTGCTACTTGTAAGATCGTAGTGGTCGACGTTCGGACGAGGCCGTTTAGGGTTTGGACGGTGGATCCGCCGCATGGCATGGAAGCCATAGCTGTCCACATATTACCTAGGATGAGCTTCTAAGGGTTTCTTTGCAGCACATCAAATCTAATATATTGAGAAGAGGAAAAAGATCATATATCGATTTTGTTCTTACAAAAAGTTGCAAAGTTACATATGTTTCGATGAGGAGTAACATTTGAAGTTTAACTTTAATTTGTTAGAAAAATATGATATATCTTATTAATGAATCGTCTAATATTAGGGTATGACTATGGGCAGTGACAAAATCAGAATTTATAGTTAGCGAGGTAAAAAAATTAGGGGGTAAAAAAATACACTTTCTAAGTAGAAAATAAAGAAGATATCACGTTGGTACCAAAGAGGAATACAAACCAATATACTATGAAATATGTTGGTATTCACCACCCAACAATGCTTTTTATTATATAGGAATATTTGTTATATTACCATTAATGATGAGAGTTAATCTTTAAACTTAAGTTATATCGTATTAAATATGTATTTTGACCCTTATTTCATTGTTAGGAGACTTCTTTAGTAATTCTTTAATGTCTATAGGTTGACGTTACATCTTTGTCGTTGTTCCAAAATTTTGAGCTTTAAATGAAGACTTGAGATAAATGCTAGTTGATAAATGAAGTATTTTTTATAAATAATATTACTTATTAGAAAATATACACTAGTAAAGTAATACATTTATGTATCATATACATTTCAAGTCACATAATTAGAGATTTTATATATATATATATATTAATATATACTAATATACTAAAGAGGATGCATTAGAACATATATGCGGTTTATATCGTTATATACTAAAATCTTGTATTTTATGTATCTTTAATTATATTAAAAGGTGAAATTCCTAAATTAACCCTAAAAAAAACCAGGAAATAAAACCCCGCGACACCGCTGGAGTCATTAAACAGACAGCTGAGCTAAAATCAAAATGAAAGGTGCTAAGCGGCGGATTACCAATAATGACGTCGCAGAATCCTTACCACCGCCGAACGGTGGGGAAACTGCGTTGCCGGAGGAGGATCGGCGGACAAACACCGAACCCCTACCACAAGAGACTTTAGGAGGCGAGAAAGAAAGCGCATGCGATGAATCGCAAGGTGATAAAGAGGGGGAGCAGTTCGGAAGCGAAATTAACGGTGAAGAAGGCGCAAGACCGAAGCTCGACGAAGGATTCTATGAAATTGAGTCGGTTCAAAGGAAGCATATGACCTTTTTTGTCCTATGCTTATTGAGTTTTGATTATTCCAAAAAATTATGTAAATTGGGGTACAACTTAAAAAACTCGATATGTAAGATTTATTCTGTTTAAGTATATATGAATATTCGACTAAGTGCTTAAATGTGAATTAATTATTAGATAGTCGAATATATGTGATCTTGTGCATTACTGGAATATTATTGTGATCACCTGGATATATCATCATGTGCTAAATATGGAAAACTGTTATGCTCTATATGGAATATATGAGATTCTGTTTATTTTTAGGAATAAAGTATTCCTTGATATCTCACATGTCTCACTGTGCTTATATGGAAATTCCGTGTGCTATATATGGAATCATCATGTGACATGAATGGAATCACATTTGTGTGCTATATATGGAAAAGATATTTTGTCAAATGTGATATATGAGTTGTACACGAGATCAATCTATTTTAGGAAAGAATTTCATGAGATATCTGTTTGAGTGCATCAAGATCAATTACATATCTTTCCTTGTGCGTATTGGTCTTCATATTATGGAAAGTAGTTAATTGATTGGGCTTATTATGGTAAGATGCTGACTGGAACTATATATGGAATGTGTTTTAAATCGGATGAGATCACCATGCGTGGTAAATAGTTCTTGTAAATATGGTAAGAGATCAGGCATGACCGTTGTGCTTAATTGGCTTATTTTTGGCACGATCTTATGAAGTTAATGCACGTTATTTCTGAGCATATCTTTCATATTCTATGTGCTTAACTTTCCATGTGAAGTGTAGAAGCTATGATTGGCTATAAGAAGATGTTCACTTCACGACAAGGGTAGACAAGACGATTGAGCCGAAGAACGAATTCCTTTTAGTGTTGAGCGTTAACTTGTGAATTATTCGTTTTTCTGCTAGAGCTTAAATTTGCGAAATCCATACCCTTGAGCGATTACCTTAGAAACATTCTGTAAATTTGTCTTCGGACTTGTTGATCGCACAAGGAGGCACGGGTGAAGTCTTCTGCACGCGAAGGAAAGAATCGATGGATTCGGGGGTCCTTCGGTAGCGAGCTGTGTCCAGTCGGGGAGTGGTGATTCCCAGGGAAACGACGTGGAACGAAACTCGGCGTGTAGCAGCCTAGGTGGTCTAGTGTTCATCGTGCTTCAGTTGTGTAAGGGTGTCAATCATTTTGTAACCATAAACGGTAATATCTTAGTGATTGACTTGAAATCTTGAGGGACAAACCTCAAGGACTGGAGTAAACCCCGGTTTGGGATATAACCAGTATAAAAATCCTGTCTCACTTTACTTTCTGTCATTTACTTTCTGTGAGACAAACCCGAAACGTTTTTCAAAAACCCACGTGATATCTTTGGAACGTTTTTAAAGAAAAAGGAGATAACCATTTTTACAGTCTTATTGATATCTTCTTTAAGAAAGGTATTTTCAAAGAAGAAAAAACCATAAGTTTTATAAGCCTAATTCACCCCCCCTCTTAGGCATATTTTGTACTTCAATTGGTATCAGAGCCAGGTTACTCAAACGACAGGCCTAACACGCCTGAGTAAAAGATCTAATGGCTTCTTCGAGTTTTGATATATTTGCAGAAGGTCAATCCCACTCTAGGCCACCGCTCTTCGATGGAACGAACTACACTGTGTGGAAGAATCGTATGACAAAGTTTCTTATTGCTGTCGACTATGAACTTTGGGAAACAATTATCAGTGGACCGTATGCAGCTGTGAAACCAGATGGAACTCCAAAGGCTGGCCGGGAATTAACTGCTGATGATAAGAAGGGAATCACGCGAAACGCAAAGGCGAAAAACATGCTCGCATGTGCACTAACAAGAGAAGAATACAACCGTGTAAGCTCCTGCTCATCGGCTAAGGATATGCGGGACATGCTTCAAGTTACTCATGAAGGAACCCAACGAGTTGTGCAAGAAAGACTAGCTTTGCTCACGCATCAATACGAACTGTTTGCAATGGAATCTGACGAGACCATAAGCCAGATGTATGCCAGATTCATGGGAATCATCAACCAAATGTTTTCTCTTGGAAAGAGAGTTCCCGACAGTGAGCAAGTCAGAAAAATACTGAGATCACTTCCACGAGAATGGAATGCCAAGGTTACTGCTATTTACGAAGCAAAGGATCTGGAAATACTAAGCATCTCCGAGTTGATTGGATCTCTTACTTCATATGAAATGATTCAAGCGTCGATGAACGAGAAATCGCAGAACAAAAATCAGAAGTCCATTGCCTTCAAATCCAACCAAGAAGAATCTGACTCAGACGACGATGAAGAGGACATGATGAATCAACTAGCCATGCTAACAAAGAGATTTGAGAAGTTTCAACAGAAAAGGAGATTCAAAGGGAACTTCAACAAATTCCAAAATAAAAATAAGGGAATATCCACGTCAGGAAAGAATGGTCAAAAATGTTTCCGATGCAACAAACCAGGCCACTTTGCGCAGAACTGCCCATTCAACAACGATGAGAAGCCAAGGAGACAGAAGGCCATGGTGATGGAGACAAACGACTCTGAAGTTGAACAAAGTGAGGACGAGGATCATGCTTACATGGCTGACGAGGATCAGGTATCATTTTCTTCCTCCATTGAGAAAATACATATTCTAAACAACTTGCATAATGATTGCGAAAATGCATCATCTGTTTTTGATATAGAAGAAAGTAAGGAAGAATTATGTGAGTTACTACAAAATGCAGAGAGGAAGATCAAGTCGCTTAATTCATTAACTAAAAAATTGATGAAGCAGCGAGACGATTTAGCAAAGGAAAAACATGAAGCTGATCTAGAGATTTCACGTTTGAAAGGAGAGTTAGATATTGCTAAGAAAGAGGAAGTTCCATGTGATTGCAAGGAATTAGAAAAGGAAAACAGTGATTTATCTAGAGATATCGTCGAACTTAGGAATTCTCTAGATGTAGAAAAACATAAGGTTGATAGACTCCTTGAGGGAAAGCAGAACCTAGATATGTTGTTAAACACTCCTAGGAACGTTGGTATGTCAGGAATTGGTTATTGCATTGAAGAAAAGCATGCTGAAAAATCTGTACCTAAGTTTAAGTGTTTTTCATGCGGTAGGAATGATCATTATTCTTATAACTGTCCTTTAAAGAAAGCAGATAGAGCTAAATATGTTTGGAGACCAAAGAAATCCCCTGGGAATGCCACTGTTATATCCGATTATAACAGGAGATCACTTTCCATGCAGAATGATATCTCACGTGTAAATAGAAGTTATTTCTCCACTAACATGTTAGGACCCAACAGAAATTGGGTACCTCAGAAAAGTACTTTTACCTACGGGTACAAAGGAGGAATTCCAGCAAGAAAAACATGTGGTATCTCGACAGCGGGTGTTCTCGCCATATGACAGGTGATATCTCTAAGTTCGTATCGTTGAAAGCGTGCGACGGAGGATATGTATCATACGCTGACAATACTAAAGCCAAGATCATTGGCGTCGGCACTGTTGGTAACTCATTAAATACCACCATTGATGATGTTTGGTTGATAAGAAATCTTGAGCATAATTTGATAAGCATTAGTGAGTCAGTTACTTTTGAAAATGATAAATGCTTAGTTAAGGAAGATAACAAGGTCATCTTAAGTGCATCTCGATATGGTAACATTTATTGTATTACTCTTGATGATATCACTAATCAGAATGTCAAGTGTCTAGCAGTCACGCAGGATATCACATGGTTATGGCACAGTCGTCTCGGACATGCAAACATGGAATTGATATCACATGGTTTGCGATCCCATCTTGATATCCGTATATATAATATATTCTTTACCGTTTCAATATCTGCATCTGAACTTCTGAATTGGTTACGAACTTATGTTAAGAATCTGCTGTAGGAGTTTAAGTTTATGAAACTCCGTGATCTCAATAATGTCGTGCTGTCCCCTCTAATCGATGTTCTTTTCATTGAAAAAAAAAAAAAAAGGGACAAAACAAGCCAGATGTAGAATCATGTGATAGTTTTCCATTGAGTGGCTCTAAACCACTGATACTCTCTCTGATAACTAAACATTGTCATGTTGATTTTGCTTTCTTTTCGCAAGTCCTATTGCGCAGTTCTATCTCTGTGTTTTTTTTCCTTGTCGTCTTAATCGGTGTTTCTTCCCTTTATATCTCTCGTTTTTTGTTTCTGGGTCGACTACTTCTTTTCATAACATCGTAATCTTTCCACCGCCTGCACTGCAGATCTGATGGTAGTAAAGTTACAGTGGATAACAAATTCTTGAAGGCCAATAACCCACTTCTGGTAAGTGTTCCTTCCAAGCTTCATCCTTTTTTTTTCAATATACGTATATGCAATTCGCCAACTATCAATCCGTATGCAGCTCATAGACTACTACGAGAAACACCTGCGGTACAGTCCGACGACTTGACCCTGAAAGCATCAGCAAAGATTTTCCACAGTCCTCTCTCCCTGTGTATAACAACAAAAAGCATTGAAATCCCTTTGTAGCTGAAGTTCAAATGCAGTTTAGTAGTCTGCACTAAGCTGGTGAATTTTATAACAACGTTAACTGGTCTGGTCTGATCTGATATGCTCAAAAATCAGTTGATATATATTGATTTATTCTTTTTTTGCTGAATGAAAGCCCGTTGGAAATTATTAGTAGTGTTTTTTGTTCCATCGTATACAGTGATATAATTTGTATAATTCAAGAAAATAAAGATAAAAAAAAAATTGAACTCTCGCGGGGAAACCCCATGTACTTAGCAGGCACACGCCTTAACCACATTTGTCACACACTCAATTACTTTGAAACTTCCATTCCAGAAGTAGTTTATCGATAAAAAAAAGATTCATTACATATTTAGTTAAGATGTAATATATATTTTAAATAAATATAATAATAAAAACGTGTTGGCTATTGGTCAAAGTCCATGCACACATTTGAAGCCATGTCAAATGCGTCTGCTGATTTCCTTCCATCTTTAGTTTTCTTCTCATATAAATACCGAAAACTCCTATCAATCCATTCCATTCCATTCCATTACTATCTCAACTCAACATTTATCACAGTATAAAAACCCTTTTTAATCCCAACATTATTTCTAAACTTTTTTTCTATCTCCGCCACGCAATGGAAGTTGATGGCAGCAGCTTAGGATCATCATCGCCTGGCATGATGCTGAAAGTAGGGCTGTTCATTATCGTACAAGCCCTCGTCTACTTAATCCTCTCTCAATCTTCCGACGTCTTTTCGAAGACACAAAGATCTCACAGCTTCAAGACCGCTCGAACTGTGAGCATCCGCCGGTGGGCCGCCGCCCTTGAGGACATTCCGGCAGGCGGCGAGCCAAGTCCGGTGAGTGGGGGCTTGTTTAGGTCGCTTAGTCGGAGAGATTGATCCAGCATTTATTGTTTCAAGGATGTTGTTATAATTAATTTATTCATTAATATCTTTGATGTATTTATTTTTATTTTTGTCAATATATATTCAAGGAAATATATATATTTTGATATATATTTTTTTTTTTCAAAGGGATGGATATATAGAAAGTTAAGTTTTGTAGGACATGATAATCAATGTATGATAAAATTCTTACCTATAAATGGCTGCTGCCATTAAAAAAGAATGGTACGACCTTTATTAAATAATAAATTCGTTTTTTTTATTACAACATCTAAATTTACGAATCTATTAAATTACGGAGCGTACAGCTAAACGAATCCAATGTCTTGCCATGATTTTATGAAGGCCCATTCGCTATCAGCTTCAAAAGTGTAATTTTTATTGAAAAAATAAAATAAAACTAATAATATTAATAATAATTAAAAAATAAATAAATAAAGCCATTATTTCTCGTGCTGGATGGCTGGGCTCACACTTTATTTGAAACTAGTATTTTCCGCATCTCGATGCACGTGTACTTAAAATATAAATAAAATATAAAATTATTTTTATAATATCAAATCATAATATTAATTTTAATTGTAAATTATTTTTTTATAAATTCAAAATATGATTTTTGGGATATAATTGAAATAAATTTAAAGATAGGTAGTATACGCTCTCTTAATATATAGTATAGATGAAGGTGTCGTCCTTCTCCTTGTCTAGCTGGTTCACAACTTTATCGTTCTTATCACACACACAGAGAGATGTTTCTCCGTGATTTCCTTTCGATTATTGATTCCTAACATGCTTTTTCTTGCAATTCGTTGCCTGCAGGACGGTAATTTCGCTTTGTGTTGTTTGAATTCTGATTGCTAGCTATGTAGGTCTGAATCGCTCAATTGATTGTCTCTTTAATTACTCCGATGGGTTATTACAGTTGTTGATTGCGGTGGGTGTTTTGTTTTGCTAGAGATTATACTTAATAGTTCTTTCTACGATTTGCGGTGGGTGTTTTTGATGGACGATGATAATTACATGGATGTGAATCTGACGGATCTTGATTTGAATCAAGAGCCCGAGAATCCCCATTTTTCTGGGGCTTCGAGATTTAGATCTCTGATGAATGAAATGGACACTGCTCAGGATAGGATAGAGGAGAGAATCAGACAGCTAGAAGCAGTTGTAGCTCGTGCTAGGCAGCGTCAGAGGTGGCGTGAATCGAGGAACAACATAGAAAGCACCTATGTTTCGTCTGAACCGAGAGCCGAGGTTCGGGCAAACGCTGGCGTAGCATTGTCCGATCGAACTTCAGAGAGAGGAAAGTGTTGTAAAAGGGATAGCTCGCACTTAATCTCAGAAGCCCTAAAAATCGACAACGCCGAGGCGAAGAACAAGGAGAAGGAGGGCGGGAGCTTTTACGATTGCAACATATGCTTGGAATTATCTAAAGACCCTGTATTAACATCTTGTGGCCACTTGTTCTGTTGGGCTTGCTTCTACCAAGTATCTAAGGTCGATTCGGACAATAAAGAGTGTCCCGTCTGTAAAGGCAAGGTATCGGACAACACAGTAATCCCGATTTACGGTAATGGCGGGAGTGAAAGCCCTTGCGAGACTACTGAGTTGGGATTGAAGATACCCCCGAGACCAAAGGGTCAAAGAATCGAGAGTGTTAGGCAACAGGGCCTTACGAATGGTTTGTCCCATGGCCACGTTCTTGCAGCTCTTAGACGAATTAGGATCACTTTCGGTGGAATGGGTAGTGAAGCACATCAAGAAGGTAATAACAGCAGCAGTATACTCAACTTAGATTCTACTTTGCCACCCGCGCAATCAACCCTCAGACACCGTTCGAGCATCCAGCAGGTTTCGAGGGTACTGTCCGAAAGCGCTGCCTCTCTGTCGTCCCTTTCTTCTGCTTTGAACAGTGCGGAGAGATTAGTTGAAGACTTGGAAACTGTCATCAATAACCGGCTTTCAAGAAACGTTGTTCCACAGCCTTCGTTTCTTGACCGTGGGAGCATTAGCAATGGGAACGCTTCTGTGGGACAATCTGGCAATATCAATTATGTTCCAAATTTGAATGAGGTCGTCGGTTTTCCAATGGTTGTTTCGTCTTCTGAGACGAGCGAAATTCCGAATTTAGTGCGTGCTTTGGGCCGGAGGGCGGCTGGTAGTGGTTTACCTGAGTCTGGGCCTTCATCTTCTTCTTCTTCTTCGCCTACGCGAAGAAGGAACGTTGCCTTGAGGAGTAGACGAAGAAGAATGAATTGAATTCTTCCATAGAAGAAGACTATGGTGGTAACTGCGTTGTGTTGGTCGTTGTTGTTGTTATTGTGTTGTACTGAGTAACAATTTGATTCCTTTGTTGTCTTTGAGAAAACTCTTGGGCTGTTTTACTCCTATCTACAGTCTTATGGATAACCTTGTATTGCTATTTTCACATGATTGAATGCTCTTTCTTACGCAGGGATGTAAATGAGCCGAGCCCCGCTCATTTTCTAGGCTCGAGCTCGACGAGATTTTTATCTTCGAGCTCGAAATCAAAGTTCGAAAAATAAAAAATAAATAAATAAAAATTGACAAAAAGCCCACTAGTAGGTTGGATCCATCTTTGACCCATATTCTTCTTCCATAAATAAATAGGCAGTAAGCAAAAGAGAAACGCCAATAGGCATTGGTCTAGTGGTCAAGGACGAGTTCTTAAGGACTTGTGTATTAGGTCGTGGGATTGAATTCTTCCTCCCACAATTCCTTGAATAGTCCTCATTAAGCCTCCGTCATGTCTGTGTGGTGCAAAAAGCCAACGCCGGTATTTAGGGACTAGTATATAGCCCAATTGATTGGGGATTAATGTATTTAGGGTTAGTCCATAACCACATTGAGTGGGGATATTATATTTAGGGGCTAGCCCACAACCAGATTGAGTGCTGTTGATGAACAGCTTGGTTTGTTTATTACACGAAATGGCATTCCATCCTTCCTAAGATGATGTGGTTTGTTTATTACACGAAATGGCATTCCATCCTTCCTAAGATGATGTCTATCGTATTGCCAAATGCCCACAACTTTGACTTTTTTGTTTCACATTTTAAATAAAAAGTAACATGTATTCTATATTGTATTGTATTGCATTTAATGATAGATCAATCTGGCTGCCGCCCCATTTTAACAAGCATGCTCCATTTTTTTTATAAAATACTTTGTAATGATTTCATGCAATTAATTATTAATTGCTGTGATGTTCTTTTACTATGTTTATTATATTATATGCTTTTTTTATTTATTTATTTTATTTCTTGGCATAATTCTATATGGATGGATGGGGCATGATCACATGAAATGCATTATTACTTGCCAAGTCAAATTAATTTTATACGTTAAACCCCATTGGCAAAAAAAAAAAAAAAAAAAAAATTAAAAAAAAAAAAATTTTCAAAATGGATCAACTTGACGAATATATGACTATCATGTGTTCGATTTTATTTGGTCTTCATCAAGTCGTTGTATGTGTGTTTTAAACGAGACACATGAGCTCGTCGTATAACTAAAAATATAGATTTAATTTTGATTCAGAATGATCTTAGTCGGATTGTAAAACTACGAACCAGAGACATGACCAGAGCGTTAGTCTTGTTGGAAATCAATTGTTGTATTATAACTTGCAATTCAGTTTTGATTAAGACTGAATTGGTTGGATGGTTGACATGATCGAATTTAAGGTTGTACAGTGCTAAAAATTTTTAGGCCCAAATATCGCATACACTTACCTTATTCATGGTCGATGTCTATGCTTGGAGGTCTCATTTTATTGTAAGAATGGAGCACAAAAATTAAAAATACTATGAGGGCTATGTACAAAATTATTTAAAAAATACTTAGTTTCTTTCTGTCTTGTTTTATTTTTTTGATTTGTTTATTTCTCTATTGATGAAACATTTATCTACTCTGAACGATCGAATGTTACGAGATGAATTTTTCCGTTTTCTTCAGTCACTTTAAATTCATTTTTATTAATGAAAATTATGGTTCAAAAAAAAAAAAAACTTTTGAATTTTCTTTTCTAGGTTTTTGTGATATTAATTATTATTGGAAAAATTATAAAAAAAAATTAAATAAAAAAATAAAAGAGAAAACACGACAATTTGCTTCCTTTTTTTGTGAAAAAAAAGACACTGCTGACAGCACACACCTCTGACTCTTTCCGCGTCAGGCATTGGACAATACGAAATACAAAACATATATTCAATTTCCGCGTTCTTTCGATAAACCAAACTCTATTACACGCAACGCCAGCATAAATTCTAACCTTCTTCAGAAGCTACTTTGAATTTCAACTTATTTTCCACCAAAAGATTGACAAATCTTCCTAGTTTGTGTGTGTGTGTTTGTGTAAACAAATTTTTGTGTTCAGCCGCCAGCCATGTCGAGCAGTAGCGCCACCAAGAACCACCATCACCGCACTTACATCTCCGTCCCATCGCACATCATCACGACGATCTCACGGTCGTCGCTCGATTCTTTAGCTCAAGAACAGCAAGACACGCCCCACAAGAAGCATTCTCTGGCCGCAGAAACGAGCTCGAAGCTGAGGGCTTTGCTCAACCACCCAAGAAGGAGAAGATTCTTCGCTTTCTTGGCACTTTCGTTTGTGTTTCTGTGGATGGTATGGATGGGCTGGCCTTTGCTTTTCTCAAAAACCCCATGCTTCGTTGCTCCTCAAGAAAAGCAAAGGGCGTTGTTGTTGAGTTCTGGCGAGCTTGTGGGTTCTGTTGAAGAGGTTAATGGTGGTTTTTGGAAGCAGCCCGACGCTATGAACTATAGGCCGTGTTTGGATTTTAGCTTGAAGTATGGAAAGGAGAGCGTTGAGATTGTGAAGGATAGGAGTAAGTATCTGATGGTGGTGGTTTCTGGCGGTATGAATCAGCAGAGGAATCAGATTGTAGATGCTGTTGTTATAGCGAGGATTCTTGGGGCGAGTTTGGTTGTGCCAATCTTGCAGGTCAATGTAATATGGGGCGATGAAAGGTTTGATTTTTTTGTCCTTTTTCTTTCTTGATGGGCTGATTGAAATATATTGAGGATACCATTGCTTATTTCCATGGCTGTTTGTCTCAACATTGCAGTGAATTTGCTGATATATTTTATTTGGAACACTTCAAGAATGTGCTGGCGAATGATGTTCGGATAGTTTCGTCTCTTCCGTCCACGCATTTGATGACGAGGCCAGTCGAGGAGAAGAAAACCCCTCTTCATGTTTCGCCCGAGTGGATTCGGTCTCGTTATCTGAAACGGGTAAGAAAACGAGGATTTGAGTGTAGTAGTTTGAGACCAATGGTTCACTTGCTTCATATGTTTGAAAAATAAAGATCGTTTGACTCTTTACTCATATGAATATAGTTCTGAAGTGTTTTTATTCTCTCTTTCAGCTTAGAAGGGAAGGTGTATTACTTTTACGCGGTTTGGATTCAAGGCTTTCCAAGGATCTTCCTGCCGATCTTCAGAAGCTTCGTTGCAAGGTATACTTGTGTGTGTGTGTGTGTGTGTGTGTGTGTGTGTGTGTTTATGTTCAGTTTGGTTAGTTGATCGTTCTTTTTCAAAGGCGTCGCCTAATCGATTCGATCCTACTCGTCTATTTTCAGGTGGCTTTTCAAGCTTTAAGGTTTGCCCCACATATCCTAGAACTTGGTAATAAGCTTACACAGAGAATGAGAAGCAAAGGGCCTTATCTCGCCCTTCACCTTCGAATGGAAAAGGATGTCTGGGTAAGAACGGGCTGTCTGCCCGGTCTAAGCCAAGAATTCGACGAGCTCATTCACAATGAAAGAAAAGCACATCCCCAGCTCTTGACTTCGAGGTCCAACATGACCTACCATGAAAGAAAACTTGCCGGCCTTTGTCCCTTAAACGCTTTAGAAGTCACAAGGTAACTAACCTTTCAAGAAACTTCACAGTTTTGCTTTTGTTGAATAATGTTTGATTTGAGGATTGTGTTCTGATATCTATCGGTGTTTAGGTTGCTTAAATCGTTGGGATCTCCGAAAAATGCAAGAATCTATTGGGCTGGAGGGATCCCATTGGGTGGAAAAGAAGCTTTGGCTCCATTGATGCAAGAATTTCCACATCTCTACAACAAGGAAGATCTTGCATCCGGCGAAGAACTCGGGCCATTTTCGAAAAAGGCATCTTTAATGGCTGCCATCGATTACATAGTCTGCGAGAATAGCGACGTTTTCATGGCTTCTCACGGTGGAAACATGGGCCATGCCATTCAGGTATTTTACTACATCATCCATCTCTAACATCATCATCATGGGATTGCCCACAACCTTATCTCTAAGATTATTCGTGTATATCTCGACGCAGGGTCATAGGGCGTACGCCGGGCACAAAAAGACCATCGTCCCGAACAAAAGACTGATGTTACCTTACTTCATGGATTCGACTATTCCTGAAGATAAATTCAATAAGATTATAATGGATCTGCATAAAGAGTCCTTAGGACAGCCCGAGTTGAGAAAACCTGGGAGGGATGTGACCAAGTATCCCGTCCCTGAATGCATGGGTAATAACACTATAGCTCATTCTTCGACCTGAAGGGCTAGTAAGTGTCGTTTATGCTATACAATTTTGCTTATCTGCTCCACGAGGAGCAACATTTTCTGGACAGAAACAAGCAGCGAGAATGGCGATCGGGGAGGCGAATATTTATATATTTAAACATTCATTCATTTCATTTGATTTATTCTTTTCGCTGTAGATACCAGAGGGCCTATACCATATATGTAAATGACAGACCTTGAGTAAATTATGTAAATTTTTGCTGAATTTTTGTTGAAGATGGTGATTATGATTCTTTTTGCTAAGCACTGAGAATTCATTACATGGAACTGTAGTCTTCGAGATAAACACATCGAATTAACTATGTTGTAATAAATATCAAAATACAAGAAAGGGAACAGAAATAGATGTCTGAAGCAGTACTAGCTCAAGCTCTCTGATCAACAGCCCTCCAAAATCTCAATTTTCCAGCCTCAATTACGTATAATTTCGACCGAATCTAAAAATGTAACGCTGATCTTGCTCGCTTTCATTCAAGAATCGAGACTTTGCTGCTGCTATCTAGATTCAACCAATGCAGAAGCATCATCCTTCACGAAATGCGGCCACAATGGTGAAAGAGCAACGACTTTCCCGATGATGATCAGAGTTGGCGAAACTAACTGATGAGAAACGATTTCATCGGCAAGACCCTTAAGTTCAGCAAACACCTAAACCTCGAAGATTAAAAAAAATAAAAAAATCTCCATTACCATTACAACCCCACTAGTCTTAATGCTATATAAGATAGATATATAAAGCGGCTTCTTAGTTCTTACCACTCGTTGTTGAGGTGTGGTCCCTCGCTCGATAGCTGCAGCTGGCATGTCTTCGGGCAGACCATGGAATATCAATTTCGAGGAGAGGGATGGAAGAGTAGACAAGCCCATGTAGACAACGAGTGTAGAATCGGGATCTGCTGCATTTTCTGCAACAAAAAGAGGATCTGTCCCTCCTTTTCTTGAATGGCCCGTAAGAAATCTAACACTATTCGCAACGCCACGGTGTGTTAAAGGGATTCCTAATTCTGCTGCTATCCCAGAAGCAGCTGTTATTCCTGCACCATGTTATGACTTTCATTACCCTAAAACATTAGGACAATGTGCCGCCGGCGAATAATGGTTGAAGTCTAGGGAATATCTTACCAGGGACAACTTTGACGCGAATTCCCTGTTGTTCAAGAAACTCCATTTCTTCTCCGCCTCGTCCAAACACCTAAAACCAACAAGTCCCGCGAAAATTACTACATGCTAAGGTTGCAAGAAATAAGCACGGTTCGACTCGAACTTACCAATGGATCGCCCCCTTTAAGCCTCACTACGTTTGCCCCAGCTTCGGCGAAACTCAGAAGCAATTCATGAATTTCCTCCTGCTGAAGCAAGATATGATTACTACCTCTCCGTACAATAAGCAGCAAATTGAATCCAAAACATAGCTAAATCGAATCAACTATGCCAATCCGCAAATGAACAAATCAACCAACCTGAGTTCTACTATGGTACCCAGCGGTCTTGCCGACGTAAAGAAGCCTCGCATTGGGCCCCACCAAATCCAACACGTCATTGGAAACCAGCCTATCATAGAGCAACAAATCAGCACTCTCGATGACCCTCACCGCCTTGAGCGTCAGCAATTCAGGATCTCCTGGCCCAGTCCCGACCAAGAAGACGTTGCCAGGGCCTCTCTTACCATCGCCGTCTTCGTTTTCCCTCTTATCTCTCAAGACCTCAAGCAATTTCCTAAGCTCGGGGAGCTGCGAAGCTATGTCGTAGTCTCTGACCGATTCTTGACCAGAAGATGGTAAAGGGCAAGAGCCCGATTGCTGGCTGCTGCTGCTGTTGTAAACCCAGCTGTCTCTGCGGTACCTCTCAGTCGAATGCTTTTCGGTGAAAGGCGAGACCTTTTGCTGGTTTTGGGAAGCACAGCGGATGGTGAGATGTGGTTTGAGGTCAAAGGGCTTGCTGGGCTTTGTGGATTGAAGTGTTGCAGATGGCGACGAAGGTGGGACTCTGCTTACAAGTGCCATTAGAGGGGATTTCACTCGAAGCTCTGTTACCAAGATTCAATCTTTATGGTGCAGATGAAGTGTTTGAAGATGAGGAAGTTCAATACTTCGAAAAGATTGAGGCCATTTTATACGTTGTATGTGGCCGTGATGCGGGGAAAGCACAGAAAGATGACAAGTTCAAGTTGGATTGTTTGTGGGTTCTTTATGAATGAGCTTTTAGGCTTTAGCGAGCGATGAGAAGGCAATTTTGGCTTAGCTTTTGAGACTCCGATGGGGACAATGGCTGCCGCGCTGGAATCGTTCCTTTGGACATTCAATGGCCTATACTATTTAATATTCATCTATGGTTTATTAATTTTTATTTTTTTTTTCTTATTGAATCTATAATGATGGGCTTTTTCAGATGGTGTTTTCTTTTCTCATTTCATGGGCTATAGTTTCGTGGGTTCTAATATCATCTTTCATGTCATTACAGCCCATTTTCACGGTAATGTTTAGTTCTTTAAAACCTCGAAGTGGGTGATATTACGATGTTCCAATCTGCAATTCTCAGCATTCGATATTCACCGACTGAGAGAAAGATGCCGATGAAGGTGTTGGATGCAACCTTATCAACCTTCGACGGGGTTTTCGAGAAGTTTAAGGCTGAAGCACCAAAGAACAAAGCCAATCTCATTCTTTTCTTGGCCGACCAAGACCCAAACACCAATCTCAGTTGGTGTCCTGGTACTTTTTGTTTTCTGTGCTATAAAATCATGATTTTTTTGCATACATGTAAGGGAAACATTAGTGAGGTTGCTTAGGTGTTTTTCTTTGATTGGCTTTGTTCAAGATTGTGTTAGAGCTGAACCAGTGATTTACAAGAAGCTCGAGGCATCGCCGGACGATGTGTCCCTCCTGAGGGCTTACGTCGGAGACAGGCCGACGTGGAGAAACCCAGCTCATCCATGGAGGGGTGACTCCATCTTCAAGCTCAAGGGCGTGCCGACGTTGATCCGTTGGGACGACGGTGCGATAAAGGCTCGCCTCGAAGACCATGAAGCCCATCTAGAGAAGAAGATCGAGACCCTTTTGGCTTGAAATTTCAGACAAGACGATGCTATCTTCATCACTAGGCTTTCGACATTGGCGGCCTCTATAAGGCAAATAAGGTTATCTTTTCAAAACCTTTGTGACAAAACTGTTTGGGCTTTCAAGGTTTTCTTGCTAAGGTGATGCCTTTGGAATCATTTGGTAGTTTCTGCATAATAATACATAAGATTCTTGATCAAGATGGGTTTGAGCTCGCCTTCAGGCATATCGAAACTGCGCCTGAGTCTTAGGATAACAACGGCTACTCACAATGTTCAGACAGAAGATATCTTTGGCCGAATTGAGTGTTATAAAATCAGTTTGTCTTAGAGCCAATCCATCTGATCTATAAGCTCATAATACATATGAAGCAAAAACACAGTTGAGGTCCGAAAATAAAACTGCCAAAACGAAAACTTTGTCGTGAACCATATTCCAAGAAACAACTGCATAAAGTCGGAAACTCCTACTCTTCTTCGTCGATAACTTGAGTGACCAATCCCTTGAAACCTCCTTCGGGGACTTCCGCAACAGTTACCAGAGAGTAAAACTCCTCTTTAGCATCTTCGTCGTCGTTCCTCTTTCGGGCAATTCTTACACGGACCCTCCTCGGGACGCTTCGTATTCCTCGGCTCCACACGTGTTTGTTCACTTCACGTCGACTCTTACGTCCTTAGTGCCCATAGCCTTCTGAGCGAATTTTCGTATCTCCTTGATTGCATTGGGGGCTTTCTTCTTGAATGTGCTGTGTTCAAGTCAAGACCTCAATCGTCAGATCATTACATCAATTATATTATCTGGGCAACAACATAGTATGATCACACAGCAAATGCCAGAACTTTATCTCCCAAAAAATCAAATCAAATCAAATCGTTGATCAAGATCAGATAAAATAGCATCAATTGAATCACAAACAACCTGAAAATGGATAGCAGAGCAACGAGGATAGATATGATGACAAAGAAAAGTAAAAAGCTCGATCAGATCTGAACACACTAATCGCGCGAATTAAGAAGAAAAAACTAGAGAATGATACGATTATTACCATCCATGAAGTCTTTTGTGTAGATTAACGGTGTACTCTCTAGTTACCACCTCCTCTTTCCTCGTCTTAGAATCTTTCCCCGCCATCTTCCACTTTGCCAGGTTATCTTCGGCCGAAACCCTAAGACTGTGATACGAGCTTATATATAGTATGTTTGGACTAAGTATTGTTGGGCTTCAATGGGCCGTCTATACACTGATTTGATTAGTGGATATGTGGGCCTGTGGCCCAACTTACGATGTATTTTCTATTATTTCTTGTTCTTCTTTTTGCAAAAAAATATATATAATATTATCGGATTTAGCATTTGGCGTTAGACTGAATCTGCTACTTCAAAGGCGGGAGCTAAGGGGAAGTGACGAATTAGGGCACGAATTTCTCCCTAATTCAGCTGTAAAACGTGAGTTCACCTCCTCCCCTTTTCAGTTCTTAAGCTGTTGTAGTTGTAGTTTATCGATTTCTCGTCTGTTATAGTTTTCTTCCGATCTTCTTCGATTTCATTTACGTTTATTTACGGCAGTATTTTCGCAGTTCGAAAGGCGCGAGCTCGTTGAGGCGGTTTTTTTGCAGATAAGGAAGATAAGCATGGTAGCAATTAACTCTCTCTCTCTCTCTCTCTGTTTTTTTTTACTATGTCAATCTATAGATGCTCGCCGTTATTCTTGCAAGTGAGAGAGAAGATCTTATTGTGTTTGATCTGTCTAATGCTCGTGTTTCAGTCTGGCAGGAAAGAAACTGTTTTGGATTTGGCAAAGTTCGTGGACAAGGGTGTCCAAGTCAAACTCACTGGAGGAAGACATGGTCTGTCGTGATTTCGGTTTCTTGTTACTTCCTTCTTTTTATTTCTCGCCATGTTATTCAGATTTGGTGCTTATTGGATTCTACTTGTTTGTTTATTTTCAGCGTATATGTGAGTTTTTTCTTCGGTTTTTTCCTTCTTTCCTTCTAAAACTGCTGGAAAGCTTCGCCGTTTCAATCATTGGTTTTGTTGTTTCTAATTGTGGGTGATACTGAAAGGATTTTAATGGGGATTGAATCAAAATAAACAGTGTATGTTCATGTTCAAGACTCTTGAAATCATTAGGACAAATTGCATAATGTTTAGATGTTTTGTCGAAATGTTACACTATAGACCCATCCATAAAGCTCTTTCCCTTCTTCAAGCTTATATACTGCTTCTACACTTGTTTCAATATTTCCGGAGCATGAGTATTTCTCATTCAAGACAATCGATGTCCTATTAGCTTAAAGCCCGAGTTCTTAATATCTGACTGAATTATTCTTCTTTCAGTTGTTGGAACTCTAAAAGGTTATGACCAACTGCTTAATCTTGTCTTGGATGAAGCGATAGAATACCTCAGAGGTAAGAATAGTCTTTACAACTCACGAACCTTTACCGCATAACTGGTCCCTCTGGCCAATCACCACCTTACGGACACTACATTTGCTCTATGATTCAGACCCAGAAGATCCTCTAAAGACTACTGATCAGACACGTCGCCTTGGCTTAATAGTAAGTCTCATACCACGATTATCTTACTGCAGTTCTCTTCAATGTTAAAGCCCATGTTAATGACCATTAATGAATTCTCTTCCATGGAGAGAGTGTTTGTTATGTAATAAGATACTAACAACGTCCATTACCCCCCCCCCCCCCCCCCCCCCCCCCCCCCCCCCCCCCCCCCGCCGTTCATCAGGTTTGTCGCGGCACAGCTGTGATGCTCGTTTCCCCAACAGACGGAACCGACGAAATTGCCAATCCCTTTGTACAGCCTGATGGGGCGTAGTTGAATATATTGACCTCAGTCGCTCACTCGTCCCAGTTCGTATTTTGTTGGGGCTGAGTACTTTTAAAACATCTTTTGCTCTACCTTTTTTCTTACAAGAGCAAGTATCATCTCTCTCTCTCTTATGTTTTGGTATATGTTTTGCAATTATGAGACACCAAGTAAACCAAAGAGTCTACTGCGTTTTGTGTAAAACTTTTTATTTTGGATTCTACAATCGAAGAACAAACATAAGTAGATTCATGACTGCATATGGAACTTAACTACATTTTCTCTATTGAATTTCGGAGTGGAAAACAGAGAAAAGAAGAGGACAAATAATGAACATCTCCAATGATCGCCAACGATTGTTCATCATAAGCTCTCTCCTCCATACACAACGATCGCCTACAATTGTTCAGCCTTTTCCTTTTTTTTATTTCTTAACTACGATTATCAAATTTTGATGATCTTCGGCGCTTTGACCACTGGATTTTCCCTCGCGATCGTCTCTCTCGCGGCAGATTTGTAGTCATACCCGCAGTCGTGGCGATCTGAGTACCGATGATCGACGCAGAAGAGCTCGCCGCACCGGCAACGGAATCCGGTCAACTCGACCTTTCTCCGGCAGGTCAGGCACCTGTTCACCGCTCTCTTCTCCGGTTCCACGTCCTTTTTGTCCGGATCGACGGCGGTCAACCTACGAAAGGTCCTCCGTTTCTTCGTCGACCTGGATCCGATTATACTTTCCTCGTTCACAGCCTTGGATGATGACGATGAAGCCGGAGGTACCGTGGCGGAGCATTTCTCGCACACGACGGCGGCGGCGGCGGTGGTTGATGTTTCAGCTACGATGTTGAAATCGACGTCCTTCTCTTCCGTCTTATGCGCCATAGAACTCTATTCGAGCGGACAGATCGGAAAAACTGTGTGGATCGGCTGAGCTGGGAGAGAGAGAGAGAGAGAGAGAGACGATGGTTATGTTGGTGGATCATCATTCCCCATTTTATTTTATTTTATTATTTTTATTTATTACCATTTCTCTTAGTTTTTTATTAAACTATAATGTCAAAAAGAGCGATTATAAGAGACGCTCGACGTTATCACTACATTAGGGTTTTTCGCCCCCAAAATCAAATCTCTTCGGAATTGTGAAGAATTTTCCAGCTCGCCCAACCATGCCAGTCTTACAGATCGACGAACTGTTTCCCTCTGAGGATGATTACCTCTACGAGGAGGAGGTTCTACGCAACCCAAACAGCCTCAAATTGTGGTGGCGGTACTTGATAGCTCGGACAAATTCTCCGTTCAAGAAGCGCGCCGTCATCTACGAGCGTGCTCTCAAGGCATTGCCCGGAAGCTACAAGCTGTGGAGCGCTTATCTCCGTGAACGCCTCGAGGTCGTACGGAACCTGCCGATCACGCATTCTCAGTATCAGACGCTGAACAACACCTTCGAGAGGGCTTTGGCGTATATGCACAAGATGCCGCGGATATGGATCATGTACTTGACATCTCTGACCCACCAGAAGCTCGTCACTAAGACGAGGAGGACTTTTGACCGGGCGCTCTGTGCTCTGCCTGTGACGCAGCACGATAGGATCTGGGAGCTGTATCTGGCTTTCGTTTCGCAGAAGGGTATTCCGATAGAGACGTCGTTGAGGGTTTATAGGAGGTATTTGAAGTATGACCCGAGTCACATTGAGGAGTTTATTGAGTTCTTGGTCGAGTCCGAGCGTTGGCAGGAGGCGGCTGAGCGGTTGGCGGGGGTTTTGAACGATGATGGTTTTTATTCCATCAAGGGGAAGACGAAGCACAGGCTGTGGTTGGAGCTGTGCGAATTGATGACGAAGCACGCGAACGAGGTGTCTGGATTGAACGTTGATGCCATAATTAGGGGTGGGATTAGGAAGTTCACGGATGAGGTTGGCCGGTTGTGGACTTCCCTGGCGGATTATTACATAAGGAGGGGTTTGTTGGAGAAGGCGAGAGATGTGTTTGAGGAAGGGATGACCACTGTGGTGACGGTGAGGGATTTTGGTGTTATCTTCGATGCATACTCCCAATTTGAGGAGAGTATGCTGTCTGTTAAGATGGAAAGTTTGGATGAAGACGACGGGGAAGAAGTGGAGGACGAGGATGATGAAGATGAAGAGGATGACAGGTTGGATATAGAGAAGTTGAGAAAGAGAATCAGCAGCTTTTGGCTGAAGGATGATAAAGATGTCGATTTGAGATTGGCGAGGTTGGACCATTTGATGGATAGAAGGCCTGCACTAGCTAATAGTGTGCTTTTGAGGCAGAATCCCCATAATGTAGAACAGTGGCATAGAAGAGTTAAGCTCTTTGAAGGGAACCCTACGAAGCAGATTTTAACATACACGGAGGCTGTGAGGACTGTGGATCCGATGAAGGCCGTGGGGAAACCACACACATTGTGGGTTGCATTTGCAAAGTTGTATGAGGCTCATAATGATGTCTCGAACGCCCGAGTGATCTTCGACAAAGCTGTGCAGGTTAATTTTAAGACCGTTGACCATCTGGCTAGTGTTTGGTGCGAGTGGGCGGAGATGGAACTTAGGCACAAAAACTTTAAGGGTGCACTGGAGCTTATGCGTCGTGCTACGGCAGAGCCATCGGTTGAGGTCAAGAGAAAAGGTAGCATATTTATGAATTGCTTGCATTTATTTGTTGCGTATTTGTTTTGTCTCCTTTTGTCTTCTTTTGTTATCTGTTTCCATGAGAGATTTAGCTTGAAGCACTTCTAACTGTAAACTTATATGGAGGAAAACCTTTTACTGGTTGGCATTTATGTGTTTGTTCTATGTTGCGTGATTGTTGAATATTTAGTTTTAGTCCCTTAAATCTGCAACTGTGATTGTCGAATTGCAAGTTTACATATTGTTTCCTTTATGATTTTGTAGCTATCACTTTGAAGGGATTGCTTGTGGGCATCAATCTGTCGTTGCGTTGATAACATATGTCATGATGGCTGATTACTATAATGATGTTAGTTTCTGTCCTGTGACGTGTTTCTTCTGAGCTTGCCCTGCCAAATAACATGCTTTTAGGATCTGATTAAAAGCACAAGTAAATTCAGTCTTATTGAGTATCCAAGTTTTCGCGATCAAATATTTCTTGCAGATGAAGAAATATTTGTGTTTTGCACTGTAACCATGGTTTCCCTTCTTGTGCACTCTTTCGTTACATGCTATTTGGATGGTCATCTGATGTAATTTTCTGAAGAAATTATGTTTTCCTGTTTGAACGGGTGATATTAATAACTATGTTGCTTGCATTGCTTTCAGTGGCTGCTGATGGCCATGAGCCTGTGCAAATGAAGATTCACAGATCCCTTAGGCTTTGGACATTTTATGTTGATCTTGAGGAAAGCTTGGGCACCCTGGAGTCGACTCGTGCAGTTTATGAGAGAATCTTGGATTTGAGAATAGCAACTCCCCAAATAATTATAAACTATGCAATGCTCTTAGAGGTAAGTATGCTTTGTGCTCTAAATCATCCTGTATTGTTGAATCTATTCCGCTAACTTCAGTTATAAATATTTTTATTCTGTCGCTCCAGGATAACAAATACTTTGAAGATGCTTTTAAAGTCTATGAGAGAGGTGTGAAGATTTTCAAATATCCACACGTGAAAGATATCTGGGTGACTTATCTTTCCAAATTTGTCAAGAGATATGGAAAATCAAAACTTGAACGAGCTCGAGAATTGTACGAGCATGCAATTGAAATGGTATGGGTGCTTACCCCCTTTTTTCTGTTAAGTGTGGTGTATGATTTAGTTTTTACTGAACTTTTATGTGTCAATTTGTTAAGCATAAAAAGCATTTTTAGATGTAGAGAACTACTTTGGTTGTTTAGATCGTTTTATAGGCTAGACTTTATATTTAACTACGTTAAGACAGTTCCGTTAGTAAGTTAAAGACTGTGTTAAGGTACAGCAAAGAATTTGTTTACTTAAACAGTTCGTCTCTGACAAAGCTCTTGTTTGAAACATTTATGGACTTTTCTGACATTGCCTTTATATTTTCTGTCTCTTGAAAGATTTTTCACTGAAGATGGAATGCCATTTATGGTCGTCACCTTTTGTTCTTTTCATTGTTGCCTGAATATCTTTATATTGGCTACTGTTACTATCAACCATGCTATATGAATTTTTTCTAAATTTATCTTCATTCTATTATTTGATCAGACCCCTTCAGACTCAGTGAAACCTCTCTACCTACAATATGCAAAACTAGAAGAAGACCATGGCCTTGCTAAAAGGGCGATGAGGGTATACAACCAGGCAACAAAGACCGTCCCTCCCAATGAGAAATTAGGCATGTACGAGATATATATAGCTCGCGCAGCCGAAATATTCGGCGTCCCAAAAACCCGAGAGATATACGAGCAAGCCATAGAATCCGGTCTGCCCGACAAAGACGTGAAGACCATGTGCTTGAAATACGCCGAGCTCGAGAAGAGCCTCGGAGAAATCGATAGAAGCCGTGCGTTGTACAAACACGCCTCCCAGTTCTCCGACCCAAGGACCGACCCCGCATTTTGGGCCAAGTGGCATGAATTCGAGGTGCAGCATGGTAACGAAGATACCTTCCGAGAGATGCTTCGCGTCAAAAGAAGTGTTTCTGCTAGTTATAGTCAGGTAATAAAAATCTTAACTTTGTGTGCGTTTGTATACCCTTTTACGCTTTCTGTTCTTCTTGGTACTCACATCTGTTGTGATCTCACCAGACGCAGTTTATCCTACCGGAGTATCTGATGCAAAAAGATCAGTTGCAGACGCTCGAGGAGGCTAAAGACGTGCTAAAGAAGGCTGGCGTGGCTGAGGACGAAATGGCCGCCCTAGAACGGCAGTTGGCTCCCGAAGTGGCTGCAAATGATACCGCTCGACGGCTAGGGTTTGTGAGCGCCGGAATCGAGAACAGCGAACAGGCCAGAGGTAACGGGGAAGACATCGAACTTCCTGAAGAGAGCGACTCCGAGGAGGATGAGAAGGTTGAGATTGCTCAAAAGGATGTTCCTTCTGCCGTGTTTGGTGGTTTGGCAAGGAAAAGAGAAGAAGAAGAATCCGCCGACGGTGGTGAAGCAGATGGCGATGAACCAGATGGTCGTTTGGGTGCTTTGGAGAGGATTAAAAGGATGCGTCGAGGTGCTTAGGTATGTATGTTCTTCGTTTAACCGTCGTTGAACTTTCTTGATGATGCCCTTTGGTGTTTACTGTAGAAGAACATTTCGGTGCTGTAGTTTGCATGCTAATTTAGCTCGTGGGATCCAACCCGGGCTTTTAAGCGTCGCATTTGCCCGTTTCTTTTCTTCCTTTTTTTTTTTTCAAGAATTCTATATAATTCGATACAATGATCTTGCATACTCGGAATTTTGTGTTTTTAAATTGCCAGAGATGTATTCTTAGGGTATGAATGATTTCTTTACAGTTAGTGGCATAAGAAGAATCTGCCAAGCAAGAAAAGTATGAAAAAGGAAGAACCTCATCAGATTGCTGTTTCAACGTTTTCATTTTCATTGACAAAAAGAAAGCCGCCTTGGGCTTTTCCTTATTATGAATGCGTTTATAGTTTTTACTTTGATTTTTCTCTCAGACTAAAATCAAGAATAACATGTTTTCGGACCACACGCACTTATATAAATAGATATCTCATAAGCATTAGATAATCACATATACCTTCCAAGAAAACTTCACGAAAACCTTATTAGTCATCCATCAGCATGGACAACCATAACACCCCTTCAATAGCCAAAACCCTAGACGAGAAAATATTCCAGAAACTTCTAAACTCGAAAGAGAAAACCGCAAAGCTCCAACTCTACCTCCAAGACGCCCTAGGCGGGCCCGACGCCACGGTCTGGGAAGTCGCTCGTTCGGCCATCACCGCCAAGTCGCCGACCTCGTTTGGACAGGTCAGAGTCTTGGACGATGTCATAACATCCGGGCCGGATCGTAATAACTCCATGGTATTGGGTCGGGCCCAAGGGATGATCTCCTTCGCAGGCATCGAAGGTGAATCCGCCCTGACCATGAATCTCAACTTCTATTTCACGTCGGGAGAGTACGAAGGGAGCAGCTTGTGCATCGTAGGGAGGAACCCCATTAACAGCAAGGACCGTGAGCTTCCCGTTGTAGGCGGGACCGGCGTATTCCGCATGGCGAGAGGGTATACGATCTCGAATACGTATTCGTACGATGCCAAGGAGAATTACGGTGTTTTGGAGTATACGGTGTACGTGGCTTATCCCGATGATCATGGCCACGACGATGCTTGACGGGTTTTTTCTGCCCCGATTGGAAAGAAAATTTATTACAAGTGTTTTTATCATGTTGCATATGCATTAACGTTCTTCATTCTATTACATAACATATGTAACAAGAAGGAATGATTATAATATTGATTTATGTCTTGTTTGATTTGTGAGTTTAAGAATTTAAATGTTGGTTTATGACATATTTATGTGTTTTGTTGGCGAGTTTATATAAAACATAGAACAACTCTAAACTCATATATACATGTTTAGATAAACACACCTCCCAACTAGGCTATTGTAAACACACTAACCAAATACATATCTTATTCTTACGCATTAATTAGTTTTATATAAATTTTAATAATTTAAACCATCATAAATATAAACTGACATACCAAACAAGCACGTAAGTCTTATTTTTTCTTTTATATAGTCTCAACTCAACCCAACCTAATTGGGCTCAAACAAGGCCCATTACTATATAATAGGCCGTTGTGTCTATTTTACATTTGGGCTTAAGCCCGTTATATATTTGTGTCCTGACAAGTAGTAACTCAGCTAAGCCTGAAGGAATAGTAATAGACATTGAAATTAACACAGCTGAATATTTTGTCAAAGAGCTCTGAAATCGCAATGGCAGGTCGTTTGAGATCGGGGATTCCGCTGTTCCGCCGAGCCATCGCCGTCGATTATACGTCCGCTGCCTACAGATCCGCGGCTCCAAAAGCCGCCGAGGTACGATTTTAGATGAATCTCCGATTCAGCTGAAGAATTTTTGTTGTTCGTCTCTAAAATGGCGTGGCACGCTACATCCGTCGTCCGTATAGTGCTGAAAACTTGCAATTGGAAATGATAATTTGAGCTGTTAGTGTTGATACTGTGCAACAAGTGTAGTATCGATCGAACATATGGATTTCTAACCTTGCGTGAGATTGATGTAAATTCAGCTGTAACATTTGACCATTCGTCTAAATTGTCAACTTATATGTTGGAATGCTACCCAAAATCCATTCTTTCAATTCGATTTGTATGTAGGTAGCTCTTGTGAAATGTTGTACTCATGGTTTTTTTGGTTTGTTTTTGTTCAGTTTTCAAGGACCTATGCAAGCGCACCTCCAGCGAAAGAACAGAAGAAGATTAAGGTATATATCGTCCTTTGATACATTGAACGTGTCATTGCCTGGATCCTTTCGTGGAGATCTCATGTTTCTAATTTCTATGTATTGCAAATTATTAGGTTCCTGTGACTATGTTTGGGGTATCTGGAAACTATGCTTCGGCACTGTACATCGCGGCAGTTAGAGCAAATGAATTGGACAAGGTCGAAACCGAGCTTCTGACCCTTGTCGAAGCTTCTAAGAAAAGCCCAACCTTTTCTCAATTCATGAGGGATTTATCAGTTACTGCAGATACCAGAGTAAAGGCCATAAGGGATATTTGTGATCAAGCCAAGTTTTCTGAAATCACCAAAAACTTTTTGGGTAAAATTGCTCCTCTTCCCAATAAACAGTCTTATTGTATATTCTTGAAGTCAATCACTACCCTCATCATGGGTTGACATATAGCTTCACTCAAGGGAATTAAACATATGATTGTGTTGGTATTGTACTGATTTTCTTAGCTTAATCAATTGTGTTGCACGCGATTTTGACGTAGTTTTTTCCTAACTGAATTGAAACTCTGTTCATTTTGAACTGTTTTTTGAAACCGATTTTTAGGGATGAGAAGACATTTTGCACTAATATATGCATTGGTACTTATTTTTCACCTTATCACCAAGTGGAAATACAGAGAAGAAACGGGAGAATAAACCTCCAAGTTGTCTTCCAATCTTGGCTTTGCTTGCTGATCTGCTTGGATCTTTGTTCTTTTAAATCTCAAGGGATTAGCATAAAATACCATGAGCTAGTACCTATCGAGGATATGCATTTCGCTTTTCTTCCTTTTATCATTACTTCGTCAATATCAACATCATTCATATGGCATATTGATGTTTCATTTCTGAGGTGCAGATTTTCAAGAGGGCTAGTTGTGGTTTAGACTTTGTTAGTTCACTTGCTTTATTTAGTTGCCTCACCAACTTCTTTTATCCTTCCTTCTATTATTAGCTATTGTTGCTGAATCTGGAAGGCTGGGCCACTTGGAACGCATGTCACAGAGATTCTCTGAGCTAACTATGGCACATCGAGGTGAAGTCAAAGCCAAAGTGACCACAGTGATCGTAAGTTCATCTCTCCAAATTTGATGGTTTAAGAAATGTGTTCTTATCATTTTCAATCTTAGTTACAAAAACAATTAAGCATATAGCAATAGAAAACATGTACATATATCCGTTGAATCAAAATACGACCCAACAAATCACAATTGGAGACGTTGCCTTATTCATTTTTTCAGCCTCTTCCCCCTCAAGAGGAGAAAGAACTGAAAGAAACACTGCAAGATATACTGGGACAGAAAAACATCCATCTCGAGCAGAAGGTAAATTTCTACTAGAAATGTAACAGTTCTTTTTTTCTCCCCTCAAATAAGCACTCTGAAGTTCAATTCGTTCGTGAAATTTCCACGCAGATTGATCCGAGTATTTTGGGTGGGCTCGTGGTTGAATTCGGACAGAAAGTTTTCGACATGTCTATAAGGACTAGGGCACGCCAGATGGAGCGATTCCTTCGCCAGCCCATCAACTTGGATGGCCAGTAAGATTGAAGTAAGCTTAAGTTGGGATGATAACATGTTATGTTTTCCTTTTCTTATCTGAACATCGAACGGCTTGCATCGCCTTTTACTTGTCGTTCCCGCTGCACGCGAATAAGAATCTTATGGATAATTGACGACCGACTGCACTACCATTTATACGATGGATTATTACCACACTATTGTGGTAATAAATTAAAATTTCTCTATGATTTTTGTACGAAAAACGATTTACTATATGCTTATTGTGAAAACCTAGTGGTAAAAACTTTCAAAACATGCGACTAAAAGAATTCATATAGAACAACCCATCAAATTATTTGCATTTATACTCATCGAACGACCGACCGGCCATTATCCGTTCCATTCCGAGTTCGATTTGAATCTCCCTCCAAGAGTTGACTGTTGCGTTGGCGGTTAGGGTTTTGACCATGTCAATTCTCACTTCCTTGGGCACACACACTAACAGAAACACAATGTTTGTCTGTAGATACTTACCATGTGAGTGTGTATATTAGCTACGGACATAACTATAATAGCATTCTCTCTTCATTTTGACATTGTGATGTAGCAGATAGTGATTAGGGTTTGTTTTGATTGAGCTGAAAATCTAATAACGTATTCCTCGTTGGTTGCCTCAAACTCTTTAAGGTAACATTAGATTGATCAATGGATATATATTGGATTCTTTTAACTTGTAATAATCTTATAACACTTCTCGGTAATAATTGTAAGAATGATTTACTAATGAACTATTTACCTTCGAGAAAGCTCGTCGAGTTTGAGATCGAGCCTAAGTATAGAATTTTCGGGCGCGAGCTCCTAAAAAGTAAGCCGAACTAAAAAAATATAAAGCTCGTCGAGTTCGAGCTCGGGCCTAGAAAACGAGCCGAGATGGACTCGTTTACACCCGTAGCAAAGGGAACATATATGCAAGTGAACAAAAGCATTATACACATTGATTCATTAGGCGGTTATCATAATCGATTTTGTAGCTCAAAATGGTGTGTTCTTGCCCAATTTTGTAAAAGAAATTCATGGGAGATTTGTATGAATAAGCAGTCACTATCGAATCAAACCTTAACTATGTCGAACCAAGAAATTGAAGTAGGAAATAAAAAGAAAAAGGTACGATAACCCAGTTTGAGATATTATAGCCGCCTATAGGCTCTTCCTCAGTTGCAACAAAGTAACAAATATAAATTGTGTTTTCTTTAATAAAATTGTAAATAAATAAATAAATAAAATATTAATTAATTTGGCCGGTACGTTTGAAATCGAGGGCATTGTAGTCATTTCAAGTAGGATTTTCAGTATCCTCTCTACTTTCCTTTTACGATTTATTCGCACTTATTCTGTTACTCCCATCCCAGCCTCTATATAAAGGAAAGCCCTCACTTCATTCACTTTCCATCATAATTCTTGGACAACCTCAACGTCGGCGATTCCATATCCACCGCCTCTTTGCGAACCTTTTCCATGGAGAATCACTCGAGCGGCAGCAGCAGCAGCAACTGGACCACCATTCACGTCTCAAAGAGGCGTCGCACCACCAGGCCGGAACAACCCTTGCGGCGTGCAACCGCGCCAAGGAATCCCCCGCGCGTTCAGACGGCGGCGGGATCGTCGTCGTCTTCCTCCTCGTGTAGCGAATGTTGTAAGAGATTCTCGTCGAAGAAAGCCCTGTACGGGCACATGCGCTGCCACCCTGAGCGCCAGTGGCGTGGGATGAAGAATAAACCACCCACGGGCGGCGCCGTCCTCCCCCGCCTTTGCTCCGCCGGAGAAGGAGATCGCGGTGGTTCTGATGATCTCACAGAAGAAGAAGAAGAAACAAACATGATCTCGGCTCTCCTTATGCTGAAAGATTCTGAACCCTCCGTCGAGGGCTGCTACGCGAAGGAGACGAAGGCAGTGATGAACGACGGTGGTCGCCGTCAGCCACAAGTCTCAGGGAGGGGTTCCGGCAGAGACAGCAGAAACCCATCTGTCGTAACGAAGAAGGAGGTCAAGGGTGCCCATAAATGCAGTGTTTGTGAGACGGTTTTCTCAAGCGGACAAGCTTTGGGTGGGCACATGAGGCGCCATTGGGTCAAGCATGAACCTTCACCGTCGTCTGCTGATCGGAATTCTCAGCCGCCGCCGGTCTATTATGAATTCGATTTGAATTTTCCTCCAAGAGTTGACGGTGGCAATGACGGTTTTTGCGATTCTTCTGGCTCTCCTGAAGGTCTAGATTTGGATCTGAAGTTAGGGTTTTGACCATAAATGTCAATCATCACTTCCTTATTGGTCAAACACACACTTACACACTATGTTTCGTCTATAGATACTATGTAAAGTGTCTATACTATAGCCATGGATATAACTATTAGCATTATTTCGCTTCATTTTGAGATTGTGATAGGTATTATTAGGGTTTCTTTTGACAGTTAAAGCGTTCCTTTGTTGCTACACTTACTAAAGTGAGCTCTTTTTAGTAACTTCGTTGTAAGAGATTTGCTATGTGAAACTAGTAAAGTATTTCTTATTGGTTGCCTCAACTCTTTTTGGTAACATTAGAATGGATCAATGGCTATTTTTTTGGATTCTTTTTAACTTGGTAATGATCTTATAACACTTTTTTGTATTTACTAAATGTTTACCTCTAGCTCAGAGCTTGAAAATATAAAGTTCGTCGAGTTTTAGCTCGGGCAATGTATAGAAAGCCTAGAAAATATGACGAACTATATATATATATATAAATCTCGTCGAGTTCGAACTCGGGTCTAGAAAATAAGCCAAGCTTGACCCCTTACATCGGTAGCAAAGGGAACATATAGAAAAGAAAAATATTAGTTTAGTCCTATGAACAAAAGCATTACATACATTGATAGATTGGGCAGTTATCATAATCGATTATGTAGCTAAAATGGTGCTTACCCAAATTTTGGAAGAGAAAAATATGGGATTTCTATGAAAAAGCAGTTGACCTGAAATCTAAGTTTTACTATTGAACCAAGAAACCTAAATAGGAAATAAAAGAAATAAAAAAAAAAAAGAAAAAGGAAATCAAACTTTGTAGCTCAAATTGTGTGTGCTTACCCACGTTTTTTTGGAAATTCCCGTCCCCATCCCCGCCAAGTAAACGGGGACAAATTGTCCCCGTCCCCAACACCCGGCGAGATTTTTAATTTTTTTTTCTGTTTTAAGTATTATTATGATATAATATATTATTTGTTAAAATTAGTATTTAATATTAAACATTTTAGTAATTTAGAAAAGTGGATTCCCGCAAGTAATGCGGCGGGGAGTATAAATCTCGTCCCCGCCCTGTCAAGCCAACGGGGGGATATTTCCCCCCCATCCCCACTTTGCGGGGATTTTCCGCTCCATTGACAACCCTATTAAGACATATGGTTTGAAATTAGTAATTCGCTAAAGTTATCAGATAATATATTTTTCATAATTTCTATATACCCCATATAAAATATAATTTAATAATTTCTTATCCGATACATATTTTGTGTATGTATGATTTATTTTTGATAGCATATTTTGGTATCATAAGGTGATATATTGAAGGGTTCATTCCAATAAATTGTTTTTAAAGTAAGCATTTGTATGAATTCATAAATAGTAATTTATAGAGTTTCAACTATGCTCTTATAGGAAGATAATAATGTAGCAGTAGTAGTAGTATAGTATGATAGTATCGAATTATCAATATATGATGCTGACAAATGACACTTTAGTCCCACTTGCATTACCTTTTTGGTAAACGTATTTAGTTGTTGCAGTCTCATCCCAGCCCTTTGTCAGTCTTTCATTGGGCTACCTTCTTGTGGGTCAGAAGGAAGAGAATGCAACAAAATAATAAATTGTTGTGTTTTATTTATTTAATAAATAAATAAATTATTAATTAATTTGGCTGGGCTGTATGTATCTCTTTGTAATTGAGGGCAGTGTAGTCATTTCAAGTAACAAATTTCAAGATCCTTCCTAACAACAACATCGATATTCTCTCTTTTGTTTTGACGATATATTCGCATTCGCACTCGCACTCTTCTGTTGCCTCCAGCCTTCTATATATTACACAGCGTAAACCAAAAGCCCTCACTCACTCACTCACATCTTCCTTCGACAACCTTAACATACTTCCATATCCAAACTTCGAACAACCCTCTTTTACGCACCTTTTCCATGGAGAATCACGCCGGCAGCAGCAGCAGCACCACCTGGACCACCCTTCACGTCTCCAAGAAGCGCCGCACCGCCAGGCAACCCTTCCCGGTTGCAACCGCGCCGCCAAGGAATCCTCCGCGCGTTCTGACGACGTCGTCATCCTCGTATCCTTGCAGCGAATGTGGTAAGAGATTCTCTTCCAAGAAATCCCTGTACGGACACATGCGCTGCCACCCCGAGCGCCAGTGGCGTGGGATGAATAAACCACCCACGGGCGGCGCCGCCTTCCTCCCCAGCCTTTGCTCCGACGAAGAAGGAGATCTCGGTGGTTCTACTGATCTCACAGAAGATGAAGAAGAAACAAACAGGATGATCTTGGCTCTTCTTATGCTGAAAGATTCTAAACCCTCCGTCGAGGGGTGCTACGCCAAGGAGACGAATGCCCTGATGAACGACGGTGGTCGCCGTCAGCCACAAGGCTCAGGCGGGGTTTCCGGCGGCGACAGAAGCAACCCAGCTGTCGTAACGAAGAAGGAGGTCAAGGCTGCCCATAAATGCAGTGTTTGTGAGAGGGTTTTCTCAAGCGGACAAGCTTTGGGTGGGCACATGAGGCGCCATAGGGTCAAGCCAGAACCTTCACCGTCGTCTGCTGATCGGAATTCTCAGCCGCCGCCGGTCTATTATGAATTCGATTTGAATTTCCCTCCAAGAGACGTTGACGGTGGCGATGGCGGTTTGTGAGATTCTTCTAGCTGTGGTCTGATTTGGATTTGAAGTTAGGGTTTTGACCAATGTCAAACATCACTTCCTTATTATTGGTCAAATAACTATTAGCATTATTTCGCTTCATTTTTTAGATTGCGATAGAAATTAGGGTTTGTTTTCATAGTTAAAGCGTTCCTTTGTTGCAATACTTAGTAACTTCGTTGTAAGAGATTTGCCATATGAGAAAGTAATAAAGTATTTCTTATTTTGGTTGCCTAAACTCTCTTTGGTAACATTTGGAATGGATCAATGGATATCTATTGGATTATTTTTAACTTGGTAATATTATTCTTATAACACTTGTTGAAATAATTGTAAGTGTTGGGTTGACAAACTCAATCCGACTCGATTAAGTGAAATAATTTACTAAATGTTTAGAAAGCTCGTCAAGTTTGAGCTCAAGCCATGTATAGAAACCCTAGAAATAAGCCCAAAGCACGTCGAGTTCGAACTCGGGTCTAGAAAATGAAGCGAGTTCAACTCGTTAGCAAAGGGAACATATAGAAGAAAATTATTAGTTTAGTCCAATGCAAGTGAAAAAAAGCATTATATACATTGATTGATTGATTAGGCAGTTATCATAATCGATTTTGTAGGAAAAGAAATATATGGGATTTGTATGAATACGAAATTGACTTCGAATTAAACTTTGACTATTGAATCAAGAAACTGAAATATGAAATAAAAAAAAGAAAAGAAAAGAGAAGAAAAAGGTACGATGGCCTAGTTTGAGATAATTAGGCTCTTCCTCAGTTGCAACAAAATAACAATTTATTCTGTTTTTAATTAATTAATTAATTAATTTGGCCGAACCGACTATATATCTCTTAATTTGATTTTCGCAGACTTATTCTGTTACTCCAAACATTTATATTACAGCCAAAGCAGAAAAGCCCTCACTCACTCTCATCTTCCTTCGAACAACCTTAACATACTTCCATATCCATGTTAGAGTAGAATGCCCGACGTTCCAACTTGATTGGATATTTTTCTACTTGTAAGATAATTTGTTGGAAATTATATCAAATAAAATGCATTGTTTTATCTTATGTTTATGCATTATTTGCACATACGATAAAGTCCTTAGATCGTTATAAGCTGAGGGACATGATTGCGCATTTGATGGTGATCATGGAACATGTCTTAGGCTATGATCTTAAATAAGTTCCAAGTCGATGGGTATTTCAAGACAGGACATTGAATAACTCGGAAAGACTTGTGCATATGATGTATGCTTGTTAGACGAGAATGTTACGTTCCATTAACATTAGCGTGGAGACGCAAATGCATATATGCAGATGCTTGTTAGGGAACAAGTTCATTGAACTTGACCCAATGAAAATTCTTAATTGGAAATTTTTATGTCGAATAAGAATTTTCGTGTTGCAATAGTACATGACTAATCCTCTGACTTGAGGCACGATAGTAGTCTTGTGCGCATTATGCTTTACTTAGATTTATCCTTTGATTGCTGGATAATCACAAAATGGGTATTTTGGGTATTGTATTAGTGTGCATGGAGATTTGTCTGTGGCCAACATAGAATTCGACACTTACATTAATAAGTGAATTTCCTATGCTTTTCATAGTTTATGATTCACAGTCCTTGGTCAAGGCGGGATGAATAGAGTTCATAAAGGAATCATTTAAAATTGAAATGAATTCATAGTTATTAGATTAATTGGGTTCGACTTATAATTCCATGCCCAAGGTCTAATCGGGAAATTAGTTGTCGAAAGGATTTTACGTGTATGCACTTGCAATTGAAAAGGTTTACTCGCTATTTCACTTAACACTAGATAATCATGCTACTTGCTAGGTGTTACCGTGATTAGTGAATTCTTGATATTAAAGAGTTAATTTCAATTAGTTACAAAGGAGTTGTAAATTCACTACTAGTGTTAATCGTGAACCTAAAAGGGTCACACGAAGTTTTGGAGAATGACAACATGGAGTTGATATTTCCAATAGTTGGATTGAACTTTAATTCAATTGTTGAATTAAATATGATTAGATAATTTGATTATTTAATTAAAGGAATAAAATAATTAATTGGATTAATTATTTGGACTTTGAATATTAATTTAGTAATTATACGAATTACTCAATTAATAAATGGATTTTTAATTTAGAATTAATAGGTCCACGTTTATGTCCATAATCAATGAGATGTTTAAGGAAATTTATTTTCCTTTACACGTTAAATGCCTTGACCAAGAAATGAAAAAGAGGTTTTTATGTCTTGGTATTACTCCTTTTGAATTTTGAATTTAAAATGAGTAATGATGGAAAATTTTTGACTTAAAGAGGAGTTAAGTTGGATTTATGGTTTTGACCAATAGTGAATGGGAGCCATGCGTTACTTACAAACCCTCACATATACATATGTATGTATATATATCTTATAAGGGATAGAGGTGAACGTGAGTGAATAATTCAGTCATTCTATGGTCATGCGTTTCTGTTTATAAAACACAACACACGAAAACCATCACGAGCATATACATACTCGACCTCTCACTCTTTGACGTGTGCTCACGAAAGAAAATGTTTCTTGGCTATTCCTTTAGCGTATTCGTTTAATATCCGAGTTGTTTTCTACTAGCGAAGAATCATCTCGGTGTCATAATCCAAAAGGTGGACTCGATTAGAGGGGAGGCATTTGAATCCCTACGGCGAACGTACGAAGACGGTGGTAGCCACAAATCCGGGAATTGATTCCCTCTCCATCGTCACTAAAGAAGCTAAGGAATAGGTTATTTCTTAAACCCTAACAAAGCAAAATTCGTATCATGTGCGTAATTTTAAAAGATGTCGATCGTCACTATCGCTAGATGGACCGACGGGATAAGCATTTATATGATAGATGCATGCTTTTGTTTTGAATTTTCTGCTGCGTATCATCCTGTGCGGCCTAGCGAACCCAACAGCGGTATCAGAGCCACGGGTTAAGCATCTTTAAAATTAGATTTTGCATTGTTGGTGTTTATGTGATAAACATATTTAATTGTTAAATGGTGTTTTGTTTGTGTGTGATAGAAATGTTCTATGTGATTTAATTTTGGAACTTTGAGCTGAAACCAATTGATTGGTTATTATAACAAGAAAAGGGTTTGCTGTACGTTTGATGTTAAAATATTAAGTGGAATATTTTATGCTTGCTGAAATTTTCAGTTATGATACATTTAAAAAGGAACTTCATTCTTGATGAAAAATGTTTTCATGATGTGTGTTCATGTCCGTTCATTAGCATAGAAATGAAGTTTCTGTTTTTGTCTTATGATAATAAAATAAATGATATTTTATTCTCAATGATTTATGCATGCGTATGGGTTGCTGTGAATTAGCAAAACGTTTGTTTTTCAAATGAACAAGTTAATTTCTTCGGATAGCTTTTCGGTCACCAACATAAATACGCGAGTGTTTGCGAACCACTCAACTTTTTATGTGGGCTGATTTTTGATAGATGGAAAACTGTTTTCATTCGAAGATTATATTAACACGCAAATTGGTGAATTTATGTGTTTTAATTTCATGTGATGAATGCTTTAGCATGTTTTATATGATCATCCCATAGGATGCATGCTAGTTTTATTATATGTTATTTGCTTGCGCTTCATATGATGAATATTGCATGAGGTTGATGAGGTCTTGAAAAGAAAACCCTAAGTTTATGAAACTTTGAAGGAACTTAATTCGATTAGTTCCATATCAAATTAAAATGGATAAAAATAGGTGGTGACCTATTAATCCATGCCTTCCATCAAAAGGTAGATGACTTGACGATGCTACTGCGCTTGATCACTGGCCATGAGTCGTGGAGTGGTCTTGTGCTGAAAGCTGTGATCTCTACCTAGCATAGAGATGTTCGTGAGGTGGACTCGTCTTTGCGTTTGCCACGAGTCGTGGGACGCATTGATGCTCCATTTATACGAAGGTTTGATGGGTTTAATTTGACACTTAGTACTATATGGGCTCATAAAATTGGGGCATATAGGAAGAGTGAGGCAAAATAATCTTGAAGGTTATATGTTGATACAATTGTCAAAGAGTTGACTACTGATATAAATTTTTCATGGGCTCATAAAATTGAGGTGTGAATTATTTTTGTTGGACTTCAAGCCCACTATGAAAATAAGATTTTCAGAATTTTTAAGGGTTTAAATAAAATAGTGGGAGCAATTTAATATAAAAGACCTTATGTTAAATCTATATTTTCCATAGTTTGTTTATTTTCTGCTTCGTTTATTTTTGTAGATTTCTCTACTACAATGGCTAAAAATCCAATTGCAAGTATTCTTGAGCAAAACAAGTTGACTGGCCCAAATTTTGTTGATTGGTTGAGAAACCTTAAGATTGTCCTTCAATCTGAAAAGAAGGAATATGTGCTTACCATAGCACCACCTCCTGCTCCTGAGGATATGACATCAGTAGAGTATGGGGAGTATCTTCGTCATTGTGATGACAATCTCCAGGCTCGGTGCTACATGCTAGCATCTATGTCGAATGAGCTGCAGAGTCAGCATGAGGCATTTGATAATGCTAAAGAGATTCTTCACCACCTACAAGAGTTGTATGGTGAGAGAACTAGGCAAATGAGATATCAGATATCTAAAGAGCTTTTCAGATGTCGTATGACTGAGGGCTCTTCAGTCCAAGACCATGGGCTGAAGATGATAGGCCTCATTGAAAAGCTTACGTCACTTGGAGTTGTTATAGATAATGAGCTCTTTGTGGACTTGTTGCTACAATCTCTGCCTCCCTCATTTGACAGCTTTGTTGTCAACTTTAACATGCACTCCATGGAGACTTCTCTCCCCGAGTTGGTGAACATGTTAAAGACGGCTGAATCCACCATTAAGAAGGATAAGCCGGTGTTTCTTGTTGGATCCACTTCCAAGTCAAAGGCAGCAATGTCTAAGAAAAGAAAGTGGAAGGGAAAGGTTCTTGCCAAGCCCAACAAGAAGGCAAATGGCAATGAGGCTAAGAGCAAAGGAAAGGAAAAGGTTAATTCTCAAGCTGATCACAAGTGTTTTCACTGTGGCAAAACGGGGCACTGGAAGAGGAATTGCAAGGACTATCTTGCAAGCCTGAAGCGTTCAGGTATGTATTTTGTTGAAGTTAACTTATCAGTTAACGATGCTTCTTGGGTATTAGATACCGGTTGTGGCTCACATATCTGCAATGATTTACAGATAATGACAAGAAGTAGGAAGCTGGACAGTAAGGAAACGGTCCTTAGGATGGGCAATGGGGCAAGAGTTGATGCAGTAGCTATTGGGACTGTTTATCTAGCTTTAAATAATGGTGTTAATTTATGTTTGAATAATTGTCTTTATGTTCCGGATATTATAAGAAATATTATCTCTATTCCAGTATTGGATAGAGAAGGTTTTAAGTTTATTATTGAGAGTGGAAGTTGTTCCATTTTCAAAGATAATGCTTTTATATATTCCGGTAATTTGACAAATTGTTTATACACCATTACACCTCAAAGCCCTATCCTAACAATTCAACAAAATAAAAGAAAATTAGAAAATCATAGTTCATTCACACTTTGGCATGCTAGATTGGGTCATATATCTGAAAAGTGGATTCACAAGCTAGCGCAAAAACTCGACCTTAGGGGAGAGGATCAGTTGCCTATATGTGAGTCATGTCTTAAAGGAAAAATGACCAAGTCGCCATTTTCTGGACAAGTGGAGCGAGCCAAAGGTCTGTTGGATCTGATTCATACAGACGTTTGTGGTCCACTAAGTGTTAGTGCGAGAGGGAACTATCACTACTTCATAACATTTACCGACGATTTCTCGAGGTATGGTTATGTATACCTTATGAGGTATAAATCTGAAGCCTTTGAAAAGTTCAAAGAATTTAGAAATGAAGTAGAGAAGCAAAGCGGTCGTAGTATAAAGACTCTTCGATCTGATCGAGGAGGCGAATACTTGACCACTGATTTTCTTGATTATCTAAAAGAGAATGGGATTCTCTCACAGTGGACTCCTCCTGGTACTCCGCAGCTTAATGGAGTTTCAGAACGACGGAACCGGACCCTGTTAGACATGGTTCGATCAATGATGAGTTTCACTACTTTACCTCTTTCATTCTGGGGCTATGCCTTAGAAACGGCGGCACATCTCCTAAATAGAGTGCCAAGTAAAGCTGTCCCAAGTACACCCTATGAGATGTGGTGTGGCAAGACACCTTCTTACAAATATCTCAAAGTATGGGGTTGTGCTGCTTACGTGAAGCAGCAAGTGGGAGATAAATTGGATATGAGATCCATTTTATGTAAATTTGTGGGGTATCCAAAAGAGTCTATAGGTTACTATTTCTACGATCCCTCCGAACAAAAAGTGTTTGTTTCGAGGAATGCTATTTTCTTAGAGGAAGAGTTTCTTTCTGAAAATAGTGGCGAAGTTGTAGAACTTAACGAGGAAAGAGAACCACAAAGTATCCCACAAGTTGTCACAAATAATATACCAGTTGAGCCTGGACCGTCTGAGACACAACCTCTTCGAAAATCTATTAGGGCTTCAAGGGCGCCTGATAGGCTGAACCTATTGTTAGAAAACAAAGAAAAGGGACTCCTTTTGGATAATGATCCAACAAGCTATGACGAGGCAATGTCCGACATTGACTCAAATAAATGGCGAGAAGCAATGCAGTCCGAGATGGATTCCATGTACTCAAACAAGGTGTGGACCTTGGTAGACTCATCACAAGGTATTGTATCGATTGGCTGTAAATGGGTCTATAAGCGTAATCTTGGAGTAGATGGAGAAGTGAGTACTTTTAAAGCGCGTCTGGTTGCAAAAGGTTATACTCAAAAGCAAGGTGTTGACTATGAGGAAACTTTTTCACCAGTTGCAATGCTTAAATCCATTCGGATCCTGATAGCCATAGCTGCGTATTATGACTACGAGATATGACAAATGGATGTGAAGACTGCCTTCCTTAATGGCAACATTAAGGAAGAGATTTATATGAAACAACCAGAAGGCTTCATATCCAGTGGGAGCGAGCAAATGGTTTGTAAACTCCAGAGGTCCATTTATGGACTTAAACAAGCTTCAAGGAGTTGGAACATCCGATTTGATGAAACGATCAAAATGTTTGATTTTCATAAAAATCTAGATGAACCATGTGTTTATAAGAAGGTTAGTGGAAATGCAGTAGCATTTATCGTGCTCTATGTTGATGACATTCTACTCATTGGGAATGATGTAGGAATGTTGCAGTTAACAAAGACTTGGTTGTCTAAACATTTTTCCATGAAAGATTTGGGAGAAGCATCTTTTATCTTAGGGATAAAGATTTATAGAGATAGATCACGAAAGATGATCGGACTATCCCAGTCGATGTACATAGACAAGGTGCTAAAAAGGTTTAGCATGGAGGAATCCAAGCGTGGATACCTGCCAATGAGTCATGGTGTTTCGCTTTCTAAGGCTATGTCTCCAAAGACGCCTGAAGAAAGAGAAAGAATGGCTCTGTACCTTATGCATCAGCTATTGGTAGCATTATGTATGCAATGTTATGTACTAGGCCTGATGTGGCTCATGCTCTAAGCGTCACGAGCAGATATCAGTCCAATCCAGGGGAAGAACACTGGAAAGCCGTTAAGATGATCCTTAAGTACTTGAGAAGAACTAAGGATATCTTTTTGGTGTACGGCAGTGGAGAACTAAAACTAGAAGGATTCACTGACTCTAGTTTTCAGTCCGATAAAGACGACTCTAAATCAATGTCCGGATACATATTTACCTTGAATGGAGCTGCAGTTAGTTGGAAAAGTTCCAAACAAGAAACGACTGCTGACTCTACTACCGAGGCTGAATACATTGCAGCATCAGATGCGGCAAAAGAGGCTGTTTGGATGCGGAACTTCATCCAAGGGTTGGGTGTAGTCCCGTCTGTTGTTGATTATTGCGAAAAATTCGAACACGCAAGTGTACGTATCGTTCTAACAAGTAATAGTGTAAGTAAGTACGGATATCGAACCCAAAGGACTGTGTTACTAAGTACCGAAATTATATTAATCCTAGTTTTATTTGAACAATCGAAAGTTTTAATTAATCGATAAAAATTAAATAATCAAACACTATAAAAGCAAATAACGAAATAATCAAACACGGCGAGATAAGATCAATCAAAGACAAATCTAGGGACTCCGACTTCACCGAGAGCAATCATGCTATTGATTTCAGTTCTCAAAGAATTTCTCAATCATTTGTTGACGATGGATTTTTCTAGTATAATTATCAATCTATCTCTAGCATCAATAACTTATTCTAACATGCAAATCCTACATCTCTGTCAAGATTTCTACATGTAGAACACATTAAAAACAGAAAATCATGAATCATCGCACTCGTCACGCAACTATCTCTAGCTTACGAATGTTCGAATGGTAAAATAATCAATGGACACATTCAGATAATCACTTCTCAGTCTCATATCTAAACGCCTAATCGTGCAAAAGTTGATCAGAAATTTGCAAGCATTAATCATGGATTATAATACTCAACATATGAGAAAGTCTTAATAGCATATAAACCGAAAATCAATAGCAATCATGCCCGATTAAATCGTAACCCTAGAAAACGGAATTAGAACATAGTATATTTAAATGAAAGCATCAAAATAAACATGTTCATGATAAAGGATAAACGAAGAGCGGGAAAAAGAATAGAATCCGCAATCGGACTGTGTCTTGCACGTCCCGTATCTCCGCAGCCGTCTTTTATTTGTCTCCAAAATAGGTTCTGTCCCACGTATTCTCTCGTTCGTATGCTGCTGTCCTTGGTGAGCTGTGTGCCTGATGGAGTCTTGCCTCAATATCAATCGTGTATGAAGGCTGTGAGGTATGCGTGAGCTGTGTGCTTCCAAGGCAAGTAGGTGTGAGCTTGCTTTTTTTTTTTTTTCTCTTCTTTTCTCCCCAATCGTCCATGGCCTCCTTAGGTGTGTGGATCTTTATATAAAAAATTATCATCACTTTGATCCTTCCTTCCTTGTGCGTGTGTATCTCATGTGGGAAAAAGATCTCACATTCCTTTTTTAAATTCTTCTAATTCCACATTGATATCCTCCTTTGATCTTCAAAATTATAATCGGACAGCTGCTCCCATTCTTGGTAAAAATTGCACAAAAGTCCTCAAAGACACAAAATCATCCTTATATCTTAATTTATTAATAATAAGCCCGCCCGTATCACGCTGTTATCTCTCGCAATTGACCCGAAATATGCCTCGAAAGATCATCGAATTTTTGATGCATCATTGATCCAATAATGGTTTATTGTGATAACAATGGAGCTATAGCGCAAGCAAAAGAGCCCAGATCTCATCAAAGATCCAAACACATCATGAGGCGATACCACCTGATTAGAGAGATCATTGGTAGAGGCGACGTCGTTGTGGATCGAGTCGCTTCAGCAGAAAATGTAGCAGACCCCTTGACTAAGCCCTTGTCGCAGAAAGTATTTGACGGACATCTCGAGAAGATGGGCCTAAAATACATGGGCAATTGGAACTAGGGCAAGTGGGAGATTGTTAGAGTAGAATGCCCGACGTTCCAACTTGATTGGATATTTTTCTACTTGTAAGACAATTTGTTGGAAATTATATCAAATAAAATGCATTGTTTTATCTTATGTTTATGCATTATTTGCACATACGATAAAGTCCTTAGATCGTTATAAGCTGAGGGACATGATTGCGCATTTGATGGTGATCATGGAACATGTCTTAGGCTATGATCTTAAATAAGTTCCAAGTCGATGGGTATTTCAAGACAGGACATTGAATAACTCGGAAAGACTTGTGCATATGATGTATGCTTGTTAGACGAGAATGTTACGTTCCATTAACATTAGCGTGGAGACGCAAATGCATATATGCAGATGCTTGTTAGGGAACAAGTTCATTGAACTTGACCCAATGAAAATTCTTAATTGGAAATTTTTATGTCGAATAAGAATTTTCGTGTTGCAATAGTACATGACTAATCCTCTGACTTGAGGCACGATAGTAGTCTTGTGCGCATTATGCTTTACTTAGATTTATCCTTTGATTGCTGGATAATCACAAAATGGGTATTTTGGGTATTGTATTAGTGTGCATGGAGATTTGTCTGTGGCCAACATAGAATTCGACACTTACATTAATAAGTGAATTTCCTATGCTTTTCATAGTTTATGATTCACAGTCCTTGGTCAAGGCGGGATGAATAGAGTTCATAAAGGAATCATTTAAAATTGAAATGAATTCATAGTTATTAGATTAATTGGGTTCGACTTATAATTCCATGCCCAAGGTCTAATCGGGAAATTAGTTGTCGAAAGGATTTTACGTGTATGCACTTGCAATTGAAAAGGTTTACTCGCTATTTCACTTAACACTAGATAATCATGCTACTTGCTAGGTGTTACCGTGATTAGTGAATTCTTGATATTAAAGAATTAATTTCAATTAGTTACAAAGGAGTTGTAAATTCACTACTAGTGTTAATCGTGAACCTAAAAGGGTCACACGAAGTTTTGGAGAATGACAACATGGAGTTGATATTTCCAATAGTTGGATTGAACTTTAATTCAATTGTTGAATTAAATATGATTAGATAATTTGATTATTTAATTAAAGGAATAAAATAATTAATTGGATTAATTATTTGGACTTTGAATATTAATTTAGTAATTATACGAATTACTCAATTAATAAATGGATTTTTAATTTAGAATTAATAGGTCCACGTTTATGTCCATAATCAATGAGATGTTTAAGGAAATTTATTTTCCTTTACACGTTAAATGCCTTGACCAAGAAATGAAAAAGAGGTTTTTATGTCTTGGTATTACTCCTTTTGAATTTTGAATTTAAAATGAGTAATGATGGAAAATTTTTGACTTAAAGAGGAGTTAAGTTGGATTTATGGTTTTGACCAATAGTGAATGGGAGCCATGCGTTACTTACAAACCCTCACATATACATATGTATGTATATATATCTTATAAGGGATAGATATGTATGTATATATATCTTATAAGGGATAGAGGTGAACGTGAGTGAATAATTCAGTCATTCTATGGTCATGCGTTTCTGTTTATAAAACACAACACACGAAAACCATCACGAGCATATACATACTCGACCTCTCACTCTTTGACGTGTGCTCACGAAAGAAAATGTTTCTTGGCTATTCCTTTAGCGTATTCGTTTAATATCCGAGTTGTTTTCTACTAGCGAAGAATCATCTCGGTGTCATAATCCAAAAGGTGGACTCGATTAGAGGGGAGGCATTTGAATCCCTACGGCGAACGTACGAAGACGGTGGTAGCCACAAATCCGGGAATTGATTCCCTCTCCATCATCACTAAAGAAGCTAGTGAATAGGTTATTTCTTAAACCCTAACAAAGCAAAATTCGTATCATGTGCGTAATTTTAAAAGATGTCGATCGTCACTATCGCTAGATGGACCGACGGGATAAGCATTTATATGATAGATGCATGCTTTTGTTTTGAATTTTCTGCTGCGTATCATCCCGTGCGGCCTAGCGAACCCAACAATCCAAACATCGAACAACCACCGCCTCTTTGCGAACCTTTCCATAGAGAATCACGCCAGCGGCAGCAGCAGCTCCTGGACCACCCTTCACGTCCCCAAGAAGCGCCGTACCCAGGCAACCCTTGCTGGTTGCAACCGCCAAGAAGCCCACGCGCGTTCTAACGGTGGCTTCGTCGTCCTCGTGCAGCGAATGTGGTAAGAGATTCTCGTCGAAGAAAGCCCTGTACGGACACATGCGCTGCCACTCCGAGCGCCAGTGGCTTGGGATGAATAAACCACCCACGGGCGGCGCAGTCCTCCCCAGCCTTTGCTCCGCCGAAGAAGGAGATCGTGAGGGTTCTACTGATCTCACAGAAGAAGATATAAACATGATCGTCTCGGCTTTCGTTATGCTGAAAGATTCTAAACCCTCCTTCGAGGCTGCTACGCGAAGGAGACGAAGGCCATGACGAACGACGGTGGTCGCCGTCGGAATCAAGGCTCAGGCAGGGTTTCCGGCGGCGACAACAGCAACCCAGCTGTCGTAACGAAGAAAGAGGTCAAGGCTGCCCATAAATGCAGGATTTGTAAGAGGGTTTTCTCAAGCGGACAAGCTTTGGGTGGGCACATGAGGCGCCATTGGGTCAAGCCAGAACCTTCGCCGTCGTCTGCTAATCGTAATTCTCAGCCACCGCCGCCGGTCCATTCTGAATTCGATTTGAATTTTCCTCCAAGAGTTGACGGTTTGTGCTATTCTTCTGGTCAAAATTCGGATTTACGGTTAGGGTTTTGACCATGTCAATTATCACTTCCACACAGACACAGACACATACTATGTTGGTCTGTAGATATCATGTAAGTAGTGTCTATACTATAGCCATGGATGCTATAAGGATTATTATTCCCTCCTTTCGAGTTTGTGATAGACAGTGATATTAGGGTGTTTTTTTTTTTTGTTTGAGCTGCATCAGTTACTACAGTGAGCTCTTTTAGTATCTTCTCACAACTCTTCTAACATTGGTAATAATTTTAACAATGATTTGCTAATATCAAAGGGGAATATATAGAAGAACGTGGTTATTTCCATTTTACATTGATATTGATTAGGCAGTTCACATAACTTGATATTACTGTGTGCTCAAAATGGTGTGTTCTTGCCCAGAAAAAAATGGGGTTTTTGTATGAATAAGCAGCTGACTTCGAATCAATCTTTAACTACTGAATCAAGAAAACGAAATAGGAAATAAAAAGGAAAAGGTTACTATGACCAAGTTTTTGAGATATTAGGCTCAATCCAATTTCCTCAGTTGCGATATATACCTGAAAATTAATGAAAAAATAAATGGCAAATAAGTATTAATAATCACATTTTTTTTCCTCGGTCAATCACTAAAATTCTGATTTGACCACGTCTTCTGGCATTGTTACAACAGAAGTCGAAGAAATCCATCTTCACTGCTATGTATATACTTGCAACGCTATATACAGATTTAATTACCATTCTTGACATTAAGCATTCCAAGGTACTAATGAGGGCAAGAACTATATATGTGTCCCTTGTTATTATTATGCTTGTCTTAATATGTTCTCCATTGTCATGCATCGGCCAAAAAACACAGCGACGAAACAAACATAACAGTATTGAGCCCGGCCCGAAACAGGCAGCAAAGAGTAGTGCTAAACAAGTGCTTAACGTCGATGACTTTGGAGCTATAGCTGATGCACACTCAGATAATTCTCAGGTTATATATGCCTTAAGACTGCATGCATAGTCTTGTCTTATTCTGTGTGTGTGTGTGTGTGTGTCTTATTTTACATATTATGCAGGGATTCAAGAAAGCTTGGGACAAGGCATGCAACTCCGTGAGGCCGATAAGCATCCTTGTGCCGAAGGGCAAGACGTATTACGTCAAGCACATCAATTTTACTGGCCCATGCAAGTCTAACGTGTCCATGGAGGCAAGTTCTTTTTTTTTCCCCCTCTTTTTCTTATTACATTTTGGAGAGATACAAAGAAGACTGTCAGTAATGTTTGGTGATTGTGTAGTATAGATCCGAGGAACGATCAGGGCTTTTCCCACGATGTACGACTTCCCTCGAAGGCTTTGGATCAAGTTCGAAGATATAAGCGCCTTGGAAATCTCAGGCGGTGGAACGATCGACGGCAATGGCGACGTATGGTGGAGGAATTCTTGTAAGATCAAGAAAGATACGCCATGCCAGAGCCAAAATGCACCGACGGTGCGCACTTCTTACACTTTCACCTCTTCATTCTCTATAGGTTCTTACATGAAAGTAACTGTTGTGTGTGTAAGAATTTGCAGGCCCTGACCTTCAACAGATGCTCAGACCTGCGAGTGAGCAACCTCAAGCTCGTAAATGCGCAGCAAATGCACGTAATGTTTCAGAACAGCCACGTCGTGGAGGCTTCTAACCTTTCGATTGTGGCGCCGGAAAGAAGCCCAAACACGGATGGAATTCATATTACACGGACAACCAACGTTACTATCCTCGACTCTCAGATTCAAACAGGTGAACAAAATTAAATACTTCGTCGGCCTAAAAAAGGTTGATCGTTACTTTGCATTTGGTTAACCTCATTCTTTGATCATTAGGGGATGATTGTATTTCCATTGTCAACGGATCAAGAAATGTTAACATAAGAAACGTAGAATGTGGACCAGGCCATGGAATCAGGTCAATACTTATATTGAATTTCTCTCTCTCTCTCTCTCTCTCTAATCAATGAATGGGTGTGGCAAATGTCCAGCATAGGAAGTCTAGGTGAAGACAACACAGCGAATTATGTATCAGACATAACTGTAAAGGGAGTAAAGCTCAATGGAACGACCAATGGAGTTCGAATCAAGACATGGCAGGTAATGCCTATTATCAACTGAATATGGGTCGTTCAAATCATATATATATATATATATATATATATATATATTATGATTTATGTGTGTCTGTTGAAGGGAGGAAGTGGGATTGTAAGAAACATTGAGTTTGAAGACATTGAGATGATAGATGTTTCAAATCCAATCATCATAAACCAGTTCTACTGTGACAAAAATACAAAATGCATGAAACAGGTATACATACATACATATATATATATATATATATGTAATTTCACTTATATTTTTGATCGAAGGATGAATGAATCTAATATGAACATTTGGTTGCAGAAATCAGCTGTGCAGATAGAAAAGGTAACATACAGGAACATTACAGGCACAAGCGCATCGAAGGTTGCAATAAACTTCAGTTGCAGCGAGACAGTTCCGTGCAGGGATGTCGTGATGGATAATGTTCGTATAACTGGGAATTCGAAAGGAGGAAAAGTTCAAGCTTTATGCGGTTGGATTTCAATGCAAAGTGTGAAGAAGTCTGCTCCAATATGTTGATCATATGATCGATCTTCTTACAGTCTCAAGGGTGACGAATATTTATGATAACACATGTATTCTGGATTTGTTTCGTCTTTGGAAAATGGCTTAAATATATTTTTAGTATGAGGGATACCGTTTTAAGGACACTTAGTTAAGGATGACAATTTTGGTCCTGTAAGTATCAAAATTGAAGCAATTTAGGGCCATTTAAGTTAAGGGTGGTAATTTCAGTCCTATAAGTATTATATAAATGAAGCAATTTGGGACATCTAAACCTAGAAAATCTAATTTCAGTCTAAATTTATACACGTGGCACTAAAGATCCTAACTTGAACTAAATTTATTTTCTCTTTCCTCCAATTAATCGTCATCTCATAAGTAAAAAAAAATAAGTAAGAGCTTATTTGGAGGAAAGAGAATAAATTTTAGTCATGCAAATGTCAGAATTGAAGCAATTTTAAGAAAGTTAACCCTGAAAACGTCATTTCAGCCCGAAATTTATACACATAGAACCGGAAATGATGATTTGGACTATGAAGTGACGTTTAATTAAAGGAAAGACAAAACAAATTTAGTCCAAATCAGCATCTTTGGTGCCACGTGTAAATTTCAGCGTGTAAATTTCGAGCTGAAATTAAGTTTCTGAGTATAACTGTTCAAAAATTGCTTCAATTTCAATACTTATAAGAATGAAATTGCAACCATTAACTTAAGTATCCCTAAATTGCTTCAATTTTGATACTCACAGGATTAAAATTGACACCCTTAACTTACGTGTCCTTAAAACGCTACCCCTCAAACATACGGGACTAAAAATATATTTAAGCCTTACAAAATAGAGAGATGTTGTTTATGGCTTCCATGTTTAAGGAGATACTAATATCTTAGAGACCTTACAAGGTTGTCTTAAAAAGTATTAACTCTAACATCTGTTGAAAAAAGTATATAGTTCCCCATAGCCTGAGACATATACAGCAAGAAATACAGACAAATCCATCCATCCTAGTTCTTGAATCATAATATGGTCCTATCTATGTAAGTAATACTAGCGCTTCCAACAGATCGAAATCAATGCTTTTGCTTCTGGGAAACGAATCGAATTCCCTGTTTCCCGAGCTCATATCTCTTTGCAGTTCCATCGTCGAGAGCAATGGAAACCTTCGATGAGTCCTCAATCACTTCCACCACTGTTCCCCTATGCCTGTAAAAGAGATTAATAGAAAGACGAAAGAGATTTAGACCCATCGAAAACACTGTTTTCAAGAAACAAATCGATAGCATGTCAAAGAGGAGAGGACTCTCGCCAGGAGTCATCGGATGGGTGACGAATCTCCACTCTTTTCCCAGAAGCATCTTTCCCCAGCTTCTCAAGTATCCAATTCGCATCCATCAACTCGGTCATCGAGCTGTTCTCGCGCCGCCCTTGAGACGATTCCTCTTCGGCTAATGCCGGCCTTCTGCGTTTAGAACGCTGACCCCTCGTATAAGTTATCTCCTCCTTCCCGGGCAGAGACACAGAGCTCTGAATATTACCATTGTTCGATTTAGTTGAGGCACTTTGGTTAGCATAGTTTGATTTTTTCGGGATTTTGAACTTCAGAAGGGTCTTTCGATCCGTAGCAGAAGCTTCTGAAGTCCCAATGGCGTCCTCATTCAAGCCAGTTGAAGCAGAGCCGTCCTCAGCATGTTTCATCGAAGATTGTCTGGTTCTTTTGGGGATGGGAGCCTCGGGTTCACTGCTCGGCTTGTCCTCGGTGTGCCGTTTGCCTAATGCACCGGAGGGGTGGCTGCCACCGACTTCTAGTTTTGAGCCCGAGCCCGAAACTTCTGAACTCAAATGCTTGAACTTTACGATGTGGCCCTCCTTTTCACGTGGTCTGAGTCCTTTCAACTGAAGGGCCTGGTCTGATTTGTGTTGTCCTGCAGAAAATGGGAAATATGAATAAAACCGCCAGTTGCTTCAATTCAACTAGCCAATCAGAGATTGTAATAAAAGGTTATGATGTTGACAAATGACGGGCTACTCCACTCGTTTTAACATGCATTACCTTTTTGGTCGACGCATTTAGTTGCAGTCCCAGGCCGGTCGGTCTCATGATGTTTCAGTGGGCTACCGTCTTCTGGGCCTAGTGATTCATAAGACATTACAACAAAATAACAAAGGATGAGACAATAAAACGTAAAACTTGACTGACCTTTATGGCTAGAAGGTTCAGATCTTGAAGGGCTGTTTGCACTTCTGTTTCGTCCTCTCAAATGAATCACAAGCTTTGGTCCTTGAGAACTCTTGGCTACTACACTATTAGATCCAACCTCCTCTTTATTGTTTAAGCTCTGGGATTTATTACTCTTTATCTTGATCGTTCTAGCCGTCTTAGGAACATTGACGGGCATAGCCTCGTCAACGTATTTCTGCTTAGGGAGTGCCGTCTCATTGACAGGCCTCAAGCCTTCGGTTAAGCTTCCCACGACAGGAGACGAAGTAATGGGAATACCAGAAAATTGCACCTCTTCGTTCTTATTACCACCAAATTGCTCAGGTTCTTCACTGTCCCTTTTCTTACCGTGCTTTTTGTTCGAAGACTTTTTCGAAAACTCCTTGCTTTTTTTAGATGAGCTATCTCCTAACCCCTTGAGAGAAAACTTCAACGAGCGGCTTAACTCGTTGGCTACTACGGGTTCGCTTTCTTCGTCGTCCGAAAAGGGCGAAATGTCGAAAATCTCTTCCTGAGTTGGCAGCCCAGCGGCAGCCCGCAAGCTCGCGATTAAATCCTTATCTGCTTCATCTCTACGTTTCCATAGCTCCTGAACAGCCTCCTCAAGACTCCTAATCTGGTGAAAATAAGAGATTCAAGGGAAAATTTAATGAATCGAAAAGAAAAGAAACAATGGATTCCTTCCATGGTACAAATTCGTGGATGCGAAGAAGGTTAGATTTGACATGTTCAACTCAACCCAACCCGCGTGGTCTTGGGTTTAAACGGGCTGGGTCCGAGCGGGCTATAAACGGGTCCAAAGCTGTAAGCAAAGAAAGCTGACCTGCGAGCACTCTCCACGGCATGTAGGACAAGTATACTGGAGGTTGCCATCAACTTGAAATTGCATATATTTCGCATCGCTGGGATAGTTTTGCAGTTAGGAAACAATCAAGAAGAACGCTATAATTAAAGGTACCATACGCCTCTTAGAAGATGTAGGCACGAGAGAAAACCTTATGCCATCACAAGGCAAGTGCACCCATCGTTGACAGATATCACAGCATACCATCGGAGTTGATTCAGAGTCTCTATAAACCTGCAAGTTTTAGGCAAATTACTTGCTGATGCAACCGAGAATAACAGTAAGTCGAAAACCATATACTATGATGCGAACCATTTGAATACCTTCAGACACACGGGACAGTAATTACCCTTCACGAACAATCTTCCACAGGCATCACAACAAGTATAGCCCAGAAACCACCTATAGAAAAAATTCGACTACCAATTAGGAGAATGCGTTTTGCATATATAATCCTCTCTCTGTGCTTAGAGGGTGTTTTATGGTCTGGGGGACTATAAAAAACACGCTTCTGATGAAGGCAAACAATTAAAGAATCAGTTTATCAACGAAAGTAAAAAAAAAAATTACACCAGCGATTGTAGAATTGTTCAGACCTTACGCTCAGGCCATTCCCAGGGACAGATGAACCACAACCATGACACTTGGTATGTTTTGGACACAGATAAGGGCCGTGCCCAACGTTCTGTCAGTTTAACCCATTGAATGTTAGCTTAAGTGTTGAAGCAAAAATTAGAATACTATGCACAGCATACCTTGTGTGGAGGATGTTGGCAGTAACAGTGGTATGCCACATCGCACCTTTTACAAAACACAAGCTTACTTGGATCTCCAGTCTTTCGACAGGCCTAGAACGATAAAAATACAAAGAAGTACAACAAGGAAATAGATTAATCCATTCAGTAGATGAATCATCACTTGAAACAAAGAGATATGCATAGATTCATTAAGTCGATCTTTGAAATTCTAGACATCATGATATGATCATTGACAAAACAAAATGAATAGAAGGAATAGACGCTACCTCGCATGTCCTGCAAGAAGGGCAAGTCCATTGACTCCAGTGAAAAAGATCTGCAACCATAGTTTAGTTATACATCACAAACACTACAATTACTTATTTGTTTATTTGCAACAGCATAAATTTGTACCTCTGTTTTTAGACCATGATTTCAGGCAATTTTGGTGATATTTTTTCCCGCAACTGCTACAAGGTAACATCTTTCTGGTCTTCTCACTCCCTTCAATTTCACCAGAAAAACACAGCTCGCAAGTTACTTTGATATTAGACAAGCTTTGCTCTTCTTCAGCATCATATTTAGCAGAAGCCTGTGGGAAAAAAAAAATTATCATCACTGTGAGACGACAAATGGTTGTTGAATCAACGGTGTCGAAGGAATAGCAATGATCCAACAAAGATGCACTTCACAAAGTAGGAGAATGTAGCAACATTAATTTTTACAATTTTCGACAAAATGTTTGGTTTTTTCCACAATAAGTATAGCTACAATTTATGGCTAGCAACAAAAGAACTGTTCTCCTTAAGGAAACCTATTTTATGTTTCAAACCGAATAAAAAAATCCGACCTTTATCACCAAGAAGAGAAGAGCTAATCAGCTCATAAACTTATATTGAAGATAACAAAAACGGTTAACAATATAACGGACAAAAAAACTAACTAACAGATTTCAAAACAGAGAACATGGTAACCATTATAACGAACACGAACTAAACAACCGTTATTCATACCAAAACATTCCCTCAACTCCCACATTTAAAACTTCAATAACGACATATCAAATTCAAACCAAAACATAACATCTCGAATCAATACAGGGAAAAATCCTGAAAACGCAACAGATGCACATATCGCATAAGCAATAGAGCTGTCCACACACAAATGCATGCACAAAAACTCATTAGCAATCAACCATTACCAGCAAGAAACCAACTTTAACTTAACCCACGCAAAACAACAAAGAACAGAAAGAGCAATTTATCAATATTTAGTACTACTACAAATACCCATACAGATATCTCAAAATCTCAACTTAATTCATAAACCCCTCACCAGAGCCAAATCACCAGCAGACACAACCCTCTTGGCATTATTTTCTGCCACCGCCGATGCAGCGGTGGCCTGATTCAGCAGCACCATCCTCCTCACCGACTCATCCCCTCGTCTTCCGCCCACACCACTGCCTTGAGACGGATGCGGCGGAGGAGCCTGAACCACAACCACCTTAGGAACCTTGACCTGAACCGTGGCATTACTCTCTCTGCCCTTAACCAACCATGGGTCATTCAAGAACCTCTCGACCGAACCCACCTCCCTCAAAAAGTCATTCTTGCCCTTCTCGCTATGGAGCCTCACTGGAAACCCTAATTCGCAGAAACATACCTTCCGACTGCGCAAAGAAAAACACAGAAGCCCATCATTAAAACGAGCGCGAGAGGTGAAAAGGGAGCGAGCAAAACTTAAAAAAACGTAAACCCACACACAGACACGAAGTAATTCAATTAGAGAAAAAAAAAGGGCAACTTACTCGTAATAGGAGTGACAACACTTACCAGGTAATTGGGCAAGCTACGTGAAAGGCCATGGAGACAAAGTTTTTAAGGTTGTCCGATTTTTTGTTTTATTTTTTATTTATTAATTTCATTATATTTTCGTTTTTCTTTCTTTCCTTGGCTCGATTGAGATGTTGGAGAAGCGTCGCTGTTCAATTGGGGTTCGAGAAGAAATAAAAATTGTAACTTTGATGCGATTTAAAACAAAGAAAGAAATTCGAAAATAAAATCGAGAGAGAGAATGGCACAGAGAGAGAGAGAGATGTGGGAAGGGGATAATTTTGACAGAAGTGATCAATATCTAAAAGAATTAAACAAAAGGGATTGGATATGAAATTGACCAAAATATCCTTAGTAAAAAAACTGTTGGTCGTAGTTAATATAACTTAATTTTAAACTTAGTAGTCGAGTTCATTTAGAGTTAACAAAAGGAAAAAAAAAACTCGAGAGGTGAAAAAAAAGAATTTGAGAGAACAAAAATCCGAGATAAAAAAAATCGAAGCCCTGAATACTCGTCGTCGCCGGAAATCGAACGATAGCAAGACTGAAGAGGAAGACCGTCGATCTAAGATTTGGTTTTAGGGTTGATGGGTATTTGATATTTAGGTTGAATACGAGCTTTTTTTTCATATTCATTATCGATTTTGGTTAGATATTCATAATCGAATTAGTTGAATTCTAATAAAACTCGAAATAATACTCGAATTTAATTCAAAAGTAATTCATCGACGGTACTTCTCATAGAATTTCTTATTAGAATTATAATAGAATTATAAAGGAATTCTAAAAGGAATTCTAATAAAAATTCTAAAAGAATTCTAAAAGGAATTCTAAAGGAATTTTAAAAGGAATTCTAATAGAATTACTATTTTGTTATATTTTATAAAATCGAGTAAATTTCGAATGAAAAATTAAATCGAAAACTAAACTGATGTTTTTCGAATTCGTTTTTGAATTAAATTAATTCGAAAAAGAATTCAAATATTTTTCCGAATTAATATTCGAATTAAAATTAATTCTAGAACGTATTCGAGTAAAAATCGATTTTAATTCGGTGATAATTTGGTTACATATAATCGAATTATTTGAATTCTAGTAAAACTCGAAATAATACTCGAATTTAATTTAAAAGTAATTCGTCGACAATACTTTACTTATAATTTCTTATTAGAATTATATTAGAATTATAAAGGAATTCTAAAGGAATTCTAAAAGGAATTCTAATAGAATTACTATTTTGATTATATTTTATTAAATCGAGTAAATTTCGAATTAAAAAATAAATCTAAAACGAAACTCGATAGTTTTCGAATTTTTATTCGAATTAAATTAATTCAAAAAATAATTCAAATAATTTTCGAATTAATATTCGAATTAAAATTAATTCTAGAATGTATTCGAAAATTCTTTTTCGAATTAAATTTTGAATTAAATTAATTCTAATAATAATTCGAAAAACATTCAAATTAATTTTTCGAATTAATTTAATTCGAAATCGAATTCGAAAAATATCGAGTTTCGTTTTAGAGTTATTTTTTAATTCGAAATTTACTCGATTTTATAAAATATAACCAAAATAGTAGAATAATACATTTCTAAACAAGTAGATCCAATAAAAGGACATAATATATCACTGTAAATGCAACAGATAATACATTTAAAAAAAAAAAAGTGGAACATAATACATTAACATTACTTTTTACTACTAAGCAAAGCGTCATGTGTGGACCGAATAATACGCTAAGATAATGAACAATTATGTTGGATATTAAAGATCTAGCAATTTGATTTTTATGAACGCAAAACTTATTGTAGTGTTATTGATATATTTACTCAATTGTACAGATGATTGACTATAGTTCAATTACATCCTATATAACGTTTAGTTTTCAAATAAGAAACTAAAATGACAGAAAAAGATCATTTGTTTGTAGCTCGTGATCAAGCTCGATTAGTGTTCGTTCTTGCTCGTGAACAATTTCGTACAATGTTCATTTAAAATGTATAAGCTCAAGTAATAACAAGTTTGATACCTATATGATGATTTGTTGGATGTTTATCATTGATATTTCACAATTTACTTGGTTTTAATATCAATAATTCTCCTTCGTAGAACATAATACATCAACAATTCATCTGTGATGTCCAAATCCTCCAAGTACATCCATTTTCTTTACATTGTACGGCGTAGACGGATGATTTTATGGTTCTAATATGGCCTATTCGAATTCGAATAGACCTTATTCGAATTCTAAATTCGAATATACTATAATTGTTACATATTCGAAAGAATTTTATAATTATTATGGTAAAATGATCAAAATAATCAATTTTAATATCAAGGCTAATATTAAATTTGATTCAAGATTAAGATCAAGAAGTTTGTGTATCATATTATAGAATTGCTTGACCTTATACAAAATTAATTGTAAATTAATCCTTAATCTTAATCGCATAATAATTAATCCTAGATTTTGATATGCCATAATACGAATTACCTTAATCTCAAAATTATCAATCAGAAGCAACTTATTATAACAACTCGTTGCATTAACTCATTATATCAACTCGTTGACATCTTCATTATTAAACATTGACATAACTCGTTATAGCAGTCCATCGACATAACTCATTACACAAATGAAGATCTTGCTTGACACACCTTATACACGCTTGCAACACATTTTGAATTCTGTTTGAAATTTATTTTGAATTGTTAAAATGATTCAAACATGTCTATTATGATTATAAAAATTACAGTTTTATAAATTTTATGTCTGTACTAAATTTGATGAGGTTTACTAATAAAAATTAATTTCATAATATTTCGATTGAAGTTTATGTATCATTAAATTGAATTGAAATTAATTTAAGGTTTATGGTTTAAGGTTTAGGGTTCGAAAGTGAGGGTTTAGAGTTCAAAAATTAGGGTTTTCAAATCAAAGTTCAATGACAAACCAAAGCCCTCAATCAATTTTAACGTATTCATTCGTTTATGAAAGTAATTTACGAATTAGGGTTTAGTTTAGGCGTATTCGAATTATTGACTTAATCGAATAAAATTCTGAAGTTGAAATTTTGTGTTGTCGCTGCTCATGAAAAAAGGATAAAAAACAGAAAACCATTACTCAATCGCACAAAAATAAGATTCGAATACATCAATCGAATAAGGGAATGCGTTAGATTTTCTTTCAAATTCGAATTAAATATTCGAATTCGAAAAGTATTCGAATATTGTCGAACGAAATTGAAATCGAGCATAATCAAATTCTCTCAATCTACATATGCGATGCGAATGCCCATTCACCCAGTCTTCGATTTTGTTAGATCTGTGTTGGATCAACTCCCATAGACATCGATTTGTTGGATGCGATGATTTCATGAACAGTGGCGTGAAACCGAAAACGGGTAAATAAAATAAATAAATAAATAAAAAGTACTAATCAAGTGGGGTTTAACTAATTATTAAGTAAACAAGTCCACTCCCTTTTTTTAAAAATAAAAAGTCAACATCCCTTTTTTTTAATTCCAACCCCAATTAATCCCTTCTATTAAATTGCCCGTGAGGAAGGTGTTAAATTAGGTCCTTGTGTAGGAAAGAAGGTAAATTTAGCTATTAGTCCCTCATATATTGGGTAATTATAGATCTGCCCGTTGCGTGGAAAATCTTTTGCTAGATATTGCACTTTGGGGCTCAATATTTTGTGAAATGCCTTAATAAGTCCTCATTAATTTTAAGCTGTTTGTTAATCTATCAAATTATATAATAACCAAAAGTGTAATCTTTTATTCCTCGTACTAAGAAAGGTTGCATCATGACGATGTTTTGTTGGTGTTTTGTGTTAAGGGAATAACCGTCGTCGATGTTCGATTGATGGGCAGCTTCCGTCTTAGAAAAGCGATCGGAGTAACTAAGATAGGTCGGAGAAGTTAAGGAACCTGTCGGGCCATGGCACAATATAGGCGCTCAACATGAACACATATAAACACTGTTATGTTCAGTCCAAAATTATCAAATGAATTCATACGGATCATATAAGGCTGAAAACGAATTCGAAACACAACAAATTTTAAAAAATGGAAGGACTTTCAGGCATTGTAATATCTGAGGTAACAATAGAGACGAATAGAACAATAACGTCAAAACGACGTACATTCTTCGGAATCCATACTAGCTGGATGATAAGGAACGCAGCTAAGTACTTGATTGCTGGACGAAATATCATTGCTCATTCTGTTTTGGCTTCGGCTGGTGCCGGCTTTGCATCTCCAGAGCAACATCCACCACCATGATGGTGGTGATGGTGGTGGTGGGGGTGGGGGTGGTGGTGCTTCTTGTCCTTCAATTGCTTCCTCATGTCATAAGCGTCTTCTCCATCTGCATAATATTTGGCCTCCATGTCATGGATCTTGTACCCTAAGGTCCCCGTGTACAAATTAAATGCAGCCCTGTTGCTTTTTCTTACATGCAGGGATACATACTCAGCACCGTACACCTGCTTGAGACCAAATTTTACGATGGGCTAGTTAGCTGTCGAACAAAACAAAACTAAATAAAATCAATGCCTTCGGAGGATCCCAAGAGAGCGTATTCTGATTGAAAGCTCAACGCAGCAGCAACACATTGAAGGTAAACAACGACAAACCTCCAGTTGAAATTGCATTTGCAATTTACTTCAATGCTTAGAATAAACTTGGGATAAATTCAATATCAAACATATGCGATAAAATTTTCCTGCACAGTGCACACTTATGGCTAATACCATGAATCTAACCGTCGTCTTTCGCAACTTACTGCAAACATGTCTTTGACCTTAAACCCCTCAGGAGAAGTAGATTTAAACACAGTAGCAAAATGGCATATTATTAGAATCGACGAAAACAAGACTGTAATAAGCTTGCTCGACTTTCAACTTAGCTAGAGAATCTTGCAGAATCCATCCTATTAATGATCAGCCCAAGCTCTACTGGGATGTTATCTAGTTAAACCCAAGTTAATTCTTTTTACGTATTCGAAACTTCTTCATCAGCCAACTCATGGGAATTAACTTCTTTTTTATGTAAGAACAATCCCCAGTGGCATCCTCTTAACCAGCTATACCCTCATTTATGTACCTTATTCAACAGTAATGCTCAGCTACTTACCTAATTTTGGGATTCCGAATTCTGATTGATTCCCCGAGATATAAGAGCTCATAAAACAGCAAAAAGAAAAAAAAAAAAAGAAGAAAGGAAACTCAAGAGACCTGCTCCATAGCATTCTGCGCCGCAGTCATGAGCTTAGTAGCAAGCCCGAGCTTTCGATGCGTTCGAAGAACGGCGAGGGAAGTGATATGCCCGTGACACTCCGTGGTCTCCTCTTCCATCTTCGCCAGCACGTATCCGACAATCTTACCGTTGTAATCCTCCGCGACGTACAAAAGCTGCGGCCACGATAGTATGTGGTAGAAATAGTACTTCATCTGGTAGTTCTCGGGCAGACAGAACAAATTGCATTCTTGCATAGCCAACAGATCGTCAACCGTAGCTTTCCTGATGCAAACCATGGCCGTAACCTCACCAATGGCGGCTATCACAATAAGATTTATCGATTTGGGGATTTTGAGAGATTGATTTGCTTGTAGGGTTTTTAGCTTTGATGGTACGACGCTTTGTAAGAAGGAGAAGCGCTATTTAGCCAAGAACACTTTTTCGTCCACTAATTTAGTTTTTTTAATAATAAATAAATAAATAACGGTCAAATTAAATCTCCTTACAAAAATATTAAACCTTAGTCCACACGTTGATAAACATTAGAATGATAATTAAGCTTATAGCGAAGAAAGATGAGTTTTTTACTTACAACGTGCAAGACCTGCAGATTATCATCATTTCATCTCTTTGCTATACATACATATACATATATATATATATATATATATATATATATATATATATATATATAGTGTAATGAGCATCAAGAATCTAAGACAAATCAAACCTCAACAAAAAACACAAGCGCATACATTCATGGAGATGATCAACAGCTCTTTATCTGCTTTCCTCAGCAAATTAAACAGCCAAGAAAACGATAACATCTCGCAAGCCCTCGCCTTCGGCCGTGATTCAGAGTCGTATTACTGTTCTATATGTCTCAACGATATCTGTCAGGGCGACACTTACCGTAGACTGCCCGAGTGCAGACACACCTTCCATGCCGACTGCATCGAAGCATGGTTTAAAAAGGCTCATTCGACGTGCCCTCTGTGCAGAGTTAAAGTGATCCCATCTCCTCGGGTTATGATTTCATTACACGATGGAAACCGAGCCTATTATGTAAGAGATTTGGTTTCTAATGTAGTTTTACTGCTGAGGGAATTTCTTGATAGAATGAGCTATCCTCTTAATGATGAGCTCAGCTCCATGCTGTGTTGTAATAGATACTGATTATTACCGGAAAATTTGCATTGCCTTATTTGTTCGAAATATCAAGTTTCGACGTAACAATGTGTGGCTCAAAGTCAAACACATCGACCCAATACAACCTTAGTAGAAAAGGTGTTATTACACATACCTTTTTGTCTGATTCTTTTCATCTGGTAAATTTGTTGCTGAGATCATTTGGATGATCATTAGTCTTCGTACATATATAAATAAAATGAGAATATGGATCTTCCACGACGTAATCTTCGGGAAGTAGGACTTTGTCTGTAGTGGGGACGGGCTCCAAGTATGCATTTGGAGGACGAGTCGAACCGGTGGGTCTTTGAAATTCAGGCCTAGCTGCAGCAGGCGAAAGACAGATTTTAAGGTTTTGTGTGTGGACAAGATGTTGTAATAATGGACCAAGAAAACAGCAGAAACAACTTACGTATGATGTAAAGCTCGATGTCCCAATTGTACGCCGACCGATCTATATGGGGCATGCGGGCAGCGGGATATCCATATGTTATCTGTAGAATAGATAAAGAATATATAGGAAATGTTTGCTATACTCGGGATATGCGGTAAGAACGGAGAATCGTCTGCAAATTTATTTACCAGCATATAAACTCCACCGGGCTTAAGGAGCCTGCAAGGTAAAAGGCAAGAAAAATACGTCAATTCGAGTAAACAGAAATGCAAAAGGCGGGTCTTTGTAATAAACCCAACCTGCTCGTTTCTCCCAACATTTGAGAAGCAGCGACCGTAGGATTAGCGCAGCACTTTATGATAGTGCAAAGGGGTTAAGATGCTGGCGAGAAATGTAATAAAGAGAATATGCAACGGAAAATGAAACGAATTATGCCTCACCATCAACGAATCGAAGGTTCCTGCAATGAAGATCGTCAACGTATCAAAGGCCAGTGAAGACATTAGGATACTTCACAGTTTCGAAAGCGAGCATTTAATAGAGAATATGCGTGCGTACCTTTATCGATGATGCCGTCGAAAGAGGCATCGACGAAGAATCTCATATCTCGAACATCCATTTGCAAATCTGTCGAAAATAGTAAGGAAAGCCTTGATCATTCGTAATAAACAGATTAGATCAATAGATTCGTAAGTGGTTCGAGGATACACTTCAACTGAGGGACATGCTCGTACTTCTTTCTCATCGTCTCAATCACCACAGAAGATATATCGACGTTCACTACATCTTCAAAACCGTCATTAACCATGTCTTCCGATATAACTGAAAAAAACACACCGAGTGTTCGAACAGATCGTTAAGAAAGAAAGAAGAATAAAAACTCGGATAATCGAAACTCAGGTCGAGCAATCCAAAGGTAACAATTTTCATCTAGCCCACTGTTCATCATAAAGCTTCCAATCCAGCCCAGCCCAGATGATCAACTGAATTAACAATCCAACAAAGTTTCTTCTCAACAACTCCTCCGAACAAAACCCTAACATTATCATCTAATCTGCAGATCTTATTAAGCTTCTTCACAAGCTAAAGTTCGAATTTTTTTTCCAATTTCCCCCCAACATCCATGACTAAGAGCCCACCCCACGACAATCTTAGTCCCGACATCAACCCACGAAGAAGAAAACAAATAGATTCAACTCCGACAAGTTACCAGCATTGCCACAACCAGCCATGAGAACGCGCGAGTCATTGGAAATGTATTTCCGAATGAAGGGCCTCAGAGCAGAGTATCGCTGGTACCAATCGTAGGGACCACAGTTAGCTTCCTTTATGTATCGGGCGTCCCAGTAATCGGCGTCGCCGTAGTCGTAGGCGTCGCCGTAGTCGTAGGCGTCGCACGCCGATAAGTCGCCGTTCATGGTTTGCCCCGAAGCAGACACAAGCACAGCACTGCAATTTTTTTTATTTTTTTTTAAAGTCTACGCTATCTATGTCTTAGATGTGCCATATTGGTCGAAGTGCAAGAAGCTAATTGGTTTCCTAAATTGTAAGATTATTTCTAATTTGAGCGGATACAAACCCGGATCCGGGCCGGGTCGGGTCGGATTCGTCGTCGGATGGCAAAGGTTTACGGCCCGGTAGGTTCCAACTTCAAGAATCAGCCTGTTTAGGCACCAAGCTGCTGTTATAGTGGAATTCTTAGGCACATTAGCTGACCGACGCTGCTCCGTTGAGTAGTGAGATGTGGGCGGTTAGTGTCTCCTTTGGAGCCGCCCGCACGGCTAGTAAGACCCGACCAGTGGCTCATCACGATGGCTATGAACTGATAGTCCGATACCATTGGGACCAGCCAGGTCTGTGAGCCTTATTACTAGACATGCCCATTATTAACCGTAACCGGCGGTTACAACCGTTAACCGCCGGTTACCGAACCGGCGGAACCGTAACCGGCACCAACCGTAACCGGCAACCGTGGGGTGCCGGTTACGGCGCGGTTGGTCCTTCCGACCAACCGCTGACCGCCGGTTAAAAACCGCCGGTCAATAAAAAAAAATTTTGAATTTTTTTTTTTATTATAGCCGTTGTAAAAAAAAAAAAAAGAAAAAAAAAGAAATAGCCGTTGTAACCGGCGGTTAACGGCTATTTTTTTAAAAACTTCTACAAATACACCCACCCCAAATCCAAAAAAACACAACTCTCAACTCAATCTCTCTCAATATCTCTCACTCTCTCGTAGTCTCGCACTCGCTCTCACGACCCGACGCGAAATTTTTTCGACCGCCCGTCCCGAAAATTAAATAAAACTCTAATTAAAACACAACACAGGTCCCGACCGCCACCGCTGCCGCCCACTGCCCACCACACCACCCCAGTCCCCACCGCCCGCCACCGCTGCCGCCCACCGCCGCCCGCCCCGCCACCCCGCTGCCGCCCTGCCACCCCGCTGCCTGCCCGGCTCTGCCACCCCGCTGCCGCCCACCGCCGCCCGCCCCGCCACCCCGCCGCCGCCCACCACCCCACCGCCCCGCCACCCCGCTGCTGCCCTGCCACCCCGCCGCCGCCCGCCCACCACCCCACCGCCCCGCCACCCCGCTGCCGCCCTGCCACCCCGCCGCCGCCCGCCCACCACCCCACCGCCCCGCCACCCCGCTGCCGCCCTGCCACCCCGCCGCCGCCCGCCCACCACCCCACCGCCCCGCCACCCCGCTGCCGCCGCCGCCCGCCGCCCACCGCCTCCGCCTGCCCGGCTCTGCCACCCCGCTGCCGCACACCGCCGCCCGACCCTGCCGCCGCCCGCCCCGCCACCCCGCTGCCGCCCTGCCACCCCGACCGCCGCCCACCGGCCACCACCTCCGCCTGCCCGCCCCCCCCCCCCCCCCCCCGCCCACCGCCGCCCTCGGTATCGTTTTTTGCCGTTTTTCATTTTTTTTATCTAACGTTATTTTTTCGTGTCCGTGTAGTATATTTTTAGACTAGATGGATCGTGGTGGTCGACGTGGTTCTCGCGGAACGAGGGGCAGCAAAGGGAAGCAAGTTGTTGGTAGTTCATCGCAAGATGACTACCAAGAATATTCGGCGAACGAGATGTTGGACCTTGGCGCCGTGCTCGGCGAGGACTTCAACATGCCGGAGTTCGCTCCATCGCCGGGATATAGCTCGCAAGCCGCGCAGACAGAGACGGAAGCGCAGACGCAGACCGAGACCGGCAGCGGCACCGGCCGCCCGCGGCGGCTACAGTCCGACCTCTTCGCGGTACACTTCAAGAAGGTACCGACCAGTACAGTTAACCAATTTAGAGCAGTTTGTAACTACTGCGCTAAGGAATATCCTTTTATGAAGGGTGGCGGATATGGGTCAATGAATGCCCATCTCCGTTCGAAACACCCGACTATGTTAGGATTAGGACAAAACCAAAGTCAAATGTTCGGAGGTACGGATTCGTCCGCTTCGGGCCCCGCCGGCGGAAACACAACTTTGTTTCATTACAACGAAGACGTTGCATGCCGCGAACTTGCGAAGTTTGTAGCCGCGAAGCATCTTCCCTTTCGGTTTGCCGATGATCCGATCTATGAACATTGGATCAAAACGGCATATAACCCACAGGCGAAGAAAGTTTCGCGGAGCACACTTACGCGGGACACTAGGAAGACCGTGCTCGCGCTTAAACGCGACTTGGTAGGTCTATTAGGTAATTTAGAAACTAATGTGTCGATTTGCTCCGATATATGGAGCGATCATTGGCAACGTAACTCGTACATGGGCGTTACATGCCACTGGATCGATGATTCGTGGACGATACAAAAGCGCTTGATCGCATATAGGGAGTTCGATGAAGCACACAGTGCGCAAAACATTGCGATCAAGCTTAGGGGTATCTTATCAGAGTATAGGATACTCAATAAAGTCTTTTCAGTATCGTTCGACAATGCGAGCGCAAACAACGCGAGCATAGAACGTTTGATCGAGTATTGTCAACCGTCATTCGGCGGACGGTTTTTCCACGTGCGTTGTTTTTGTCACATACTTAACCTGTGTGTGCAAGACGCGCTCGGTAGTTTAACGGAACAAGTGCAGCCTATACGCTACGCAATCAGTTACCTGATGCGGCACCCGTCTTTATTTAAGAAGTGGAAGCGGTACTGCGTTAGGGAGAATGTTCCGGTCAAGAAGTTTAGTTTAGACGTACCCAACAGGTGGAATTCCACCTACAAGCTGTTGTTTGGCTCGATGGAATATCGACAGCATCTCGCCGATTTCTTTGCCGAAATCGAGTGTTCGGTCCAGGTCTTTCCACAGATGTGGGATACGTGCAACAGCTTATGTGAGATACTTCAAGTATTTCACGACGCCACCGAGGCGATGTCGGGTTCATATTACCCGACATCAATATTAGCGTTAGATCATTGCGTTAAAGTCGCAATCATCCTCGACGGGTGTCGGAATGATCCAGTAGTCGGCGAGGCCGTTGAGAGCATGACTACCAAGTGGCTCAAATATTTTTTTGAGTTACCTGATATCTTCCTTATAGCGAAGATATTGGATCCGAGATGGTGTTTAGAGGGTACGGGTAGATTACTACAATGTTACTATTTGAAGATATCGTCGGGTCGTACCGTCGATAGCATTTTTTGGAAGAGCGTACTTGATCGAGCATATGACTCTTTAAAGGATCTCTTTAAAGAGTGTAAGCCCGATTTCGGTCATGACCCACCTCGATCGGGTCAGGGTCAATCTACTTCTAGTAGTAGTCGATCTTCACGATTAGCCGACTACTACGACATCCTCAACGCAAACAAGCGTCCAAGGTCCTCCCAAAACCCCTACGTAGAACTCGATAACTTTATGACGACGACTTTCGAGTTCGAGGACGACGATAGCTTCAACGTCCTTCGATGGTGGTCGAGGGTGTCGCCAACGTATCCAACGTTGGCGAGGATCGCTCGGGAGATCCTTGTCGTCCCGGTTTTGACCGTCGCGGTGGAGCATGCTTTTAGCATGGGCGGTTTGACTTTGAGCGAAAAGCGTTCGAACTTGGGTGTCGACAACCTCGAGTACCAATGTCTTCTCGATGATTGGACTCGAGCCGAGTATCGCACCCAAGATGACCCGAACAGCGACTCGCCCGACGACGTTTTCGATAACACCACCGGCACGGAGACAAGCGGCGGCAACGACGGCGGCGAGGATTAGAGACATTCGGGATCGGCGAGGCGTGAACTCCACATCAACAAAGACGCCCGAAAAAAGATAAGTATACTGTATACATCTCTTATATTATTTTTGATACAAATAATTGTTATGTTTATCGCTAACTAATGAATTGTTATTTTCAGGTACTTCAAGATTTGCACAAGCCAATTACGACGACGAAGCCCGAAAAAGATAAGTATCAATCTCAATCTCAATCTATCGCCGTATTAACTTTTTAATTTTAAATAATTGTAACGTTTATAACTAACAAATAAATTATTATTTTTAGGTACTTCAAGATTTGCACAAGCCGGTTACGATGACGAAGCCCGAAAAAGATAAGTAATTAGCTCTTTAATTAATTTTTATTCTTTTTTTAATTAAACATCTAATCTAACTTAAGTTTACGCATTTTTTTCTAGGGGAAGAAGATTTCGAAGAAGAGGGGCTTCGCCGCTTCAGTAAGTGCAGGCGAGTTAGCACCGTGTGATCTATGGATGCTTTGACGGATCATACTTGATTCGTCACGGCTCCATAGATCAGTCGTTGCTTTCTTGCCTGGACTTGCTGAAGTCCAGTACTAAGGTACTTCAAGATTTGCGGAGAACGGATTCGGACCGGACGGAGACTGAGTTCTCACCACACCATATTTTGTTTTAATTTAATGTATTGTATTGTAATTGGTTCAATTAAAATTTTGTAATACATTTTTTTCGACTTTCGACCAAATAATACACCGAATATTTATTCAAACCTGAATTTTCAACCCAAAATAAAAAAAATAAAAAAATAAAAATAACCGGCGGTTTTAACCGCCGGTCAGGCTAACCGTCAACCGGGGGCGGCTAACCGTCAACCGCCCCCGGCCAGTTAGACGGCGGTTAGTCCGTCGCCAACCGCCGGTTACGGTTAACCGGCGGTTGGGCAAGTCTACCATCTTGGCGATGTTTTGGTTCTTTGGTGAGCCCAATTAGTGTACATGGCAATGTAAAAAAGAGGGCTTTTTGTTAATGGGCTCACAGTTTCCACCGACAGTCACTCTCGCAGGTTATTACTCATTCCAATTATTTTCCAACAACACACTAAAGATTTGAATTTCCTGAGATTAAGAATATGACCGTTGAATACGAGGAAGGATATTCAGAAGTATTTTTAGTAAGAGACTAGAGTTAACTAGGAATTAGGACATTGCAGCTTAAGGTAACTTACAGATATGTCTTGGTATGCGTTGCTGGCTGCTATAGTTCACTGTTCAAAAGTCAGAATCTTCCTGAAAAAATTTAATATAAAATAAAAAATTGCAAGAATAATAAATGTAGACAAAAAGGACGATTATCTGTCCACAGTCCAGAAGGTTGGAAAAAAAAGGAAAAGGTTGGTACGTCACTCTCTCAGACAAAGTGGGAATAAAAAAACGATGAACTTAGGGCATCGTTTCTTTTCTTGATTTGTTAAAAACATGTATTTCATCGAGCTGTAGTGAGGGTTTTTGGATAAGTTTTCTATTGGGTCCTCTCTTACATATGCCTAGATTTGGTTGGTTGATCTTTGATTTCACTGTCTTCTAACTTCTTCAAGCATCTGCTGTGAGTAGCAGCTCATCTTTTCATGTTTCTTTACAGTTTAACTTCTGCTAAAAGACGATCTCCCCCCTCATCGTTGTTCATGTCTGTGTTCTTGCCGATTAACTTTCCAAATTTCTGCTGTTTTTCTGAGGTGTTTTATTACATGGTTTTTATATTGATTTTGACTTGCTTAGGTAGGTAGCAATGGTTTGGTTAAGATCTGGCTGTAGCCTGGCGGCGAAGCTGGCCGTCAGGCGCTCTTTATCCCGCCACGTGCCGCAGACGCGCCTTCCTCTTACGCAAGGGCGGCGACTCCACGCCACGCCGTTTAGGTCGGAAGCCCGATCTGGGCCCGTTCCCCGGCCCGTCCCTCTCTCCCGGCTGACGGACAGCTTCTTAGACGGGACGAGCAGCGTCTACCTCGAGGAGCTCCAGCGAGCATGGGAGGAAGACCCGAGCAGCGTCGACGAATCTTGGGACAACTTCTTCCGAAACTTTGTGGGCCAGGCCGCCACCTCCCCCGGGATTTCGGGCCAGACCATCCAGGAGAGCATGCGCCTGTTGCTGCTCGTTCGGGCCTATCAGGTGTACGGTCACATGAAGGCCAAGCTCGACCCGCTGAGGCTCGAGGAACGGACCATCCCCGACGACTTGGACCCGGGGCTCTACGGGTTCACCGAGGCGGACCTCGACAGGGAGTTCTTCATCGGCGTGTGGAGGATGTCGGGGTTCCTTTCTGAGAACCGACCCGTGCAAACCCTAAGGGCGATCCTCAAGAGGCTCGAGCAGGCCTACTGCGGAAGCATCGGGTGGGTACAGAAAAAGTTCACGTAGGGGGTTCCATCTCAGAACCAATTGGCAATGGGTGGAGTCACCCTTGTAATTCATTAACAAATATATCTTTTTTTGAGGGATAGGCCAGTTAGAAATAAAGTATGTAAAATTAAATGATGAAAAATAAATTTGGTGCTTATACTATACTAAAGTCTAACTATTGGTGTTTAAACTTTTAAATGCATTGTTTTAGTTCCTGAACTCTGCAAAATCGTTCATTTTTGTTCTTTTGCCGGTTGTTTAGGTCAAAAGAACAAAAAAATGAACGATTTTGCAAACTTAAGAAACTAAAACGGCGCATTTAAAAGTTTAAGCACCAATAGTAAGACTTTGATATAATATAAGCATCAAATTTGCCGTTCACGCAAAATTAAAATATAAAACACTTCCTTCAAAGCTTTTAGTTGAACTGATCATTTATTAGGATCGTTGCTCAGTTCGTTCGCAAATTTTCGGCAGGTACGAGTACATGCACATTGCCGACCGGGAGAAGTGCAACTGGCTGAGGGACCGCATCGAAACCCCGACCCCGACCCAGTATGACCGCCAGAGGCGGGAGGTGATCCTCGACAGGCTCATATGGAGCACTCAGTTCGAGAGCTTCCTAGCCACCAAGTGGACCGCGGCCAAGAGGTTTGGGATCGAGGGGTGCGAAACGCTGATCCCCGGCATGAAGGAGATGTTCGACCGGTCGGCCGACCTCGGGGTCGAGACCATAGTCATCGGTATGCCCCACAGGGGGCGGCTCAACGTCCTCGGGAATGTCGTCCGAAAGCCGCTTAGGCAGATCTTCAACGAGTTCAGCAGCGGCACAAAGCCCGCGGAGGAGGTCGGGCTCTACACGGGGACGGGCGACGTCAAGTACCACCTCGGGACGTCGTACGACCGGCCCACTCGGGGCGGCAAGAGGATCCACCTCTCCCTTCTGGCGAACCCGAGCCATCTCGAGGCGGTGGACCCCGTCGTGGTCGGGAAAACGAGGGCCAAGCAGTACTATTCGAACGACGCCGAGAGGAAGAAGAACATGGGGGTTCTCATCCACGGGGACGGCAGCTTCGCCGGGCAGGGGGTCGTCTATGAAACGCTCCATCTTAGCGCTCTTCCCAACTACACGACCGGCGGGACCATCCACGTCGTTGTGAACAACCAGGTGGCGTTTACGACCGACCCGAGGGAGGGGAGGTCGTCGCAGTACTGCACGGACGTAGCGAAGGCGCTGAGCGCTCCCATTTTCCACGTCAACGGCGACGACGTCGAGGCGGTGGTTCACGCCTGCGAGCTCGCGGCCGAGTGGAGGCTGAAGTTTCAGACCGACGTGGTGGTCGACATAGTGTGCTACCGAAGGTATGGGCACAATGAGATCGACGAGCCGTCGTTCACTCAGCCGAAGATGTATAAGGTGATTCGAAGCCATCCTTCGTCGCTCGAGCTGTACCAAAGGAAGCTTCTAGAATCTGGCGAGGTGACGAAGGAAGACATCGACGGAATAAGCGGCAAAGTCCTATCGATTCTCAACGAAGAGTTTGCGGCTAGCAAGGACTACGTGCCGCAGAGGCGGGACTGGCTTTCGGCATACTGGGCCGGGTTTAAGTCCCCCGAGCAGCTTTCTCGCATTCGCAACACTGGGTAATTAATTCGTTCGCCTTTGGTCGTAAAAAGACATAGAACGCAGTTTCTGTGCGCTTTTTTTTCTAATAGAACTTCTACTGCAGCGTCAAGCCCGAGATTCTAAAGAACGTCGGCAAGGCGATCACGACTATCCCGGAGGATTTCAGGCCTCACAGGGGCGTGAAGCGAATCTTCGAAGAGCGCGCCAAGATGATCGAGTCGGGGGAGGGCATCGACTGGGCGATGGGCGAAGCGCTGGCTTTCGCCACGCTGCTCGTCGAGGGCAACCACGTGAGGCTGAGCGGGCAGGACGTCGAACGAGGCACCTTCAGCCACAGGCACTCCGTCCTCCACGACCAGGAGACGGGCGAGCAGTACTGTCCCTTGGACCACGTCGTAATGAACCAAAACGAGGAGATGTTCACCGTCAGCAATAGGTGCCCTTTTTTATTTTTTCTTTCCGTCGTCCCTTTTTTTCTTACACGACGAACTAGTACGAGGTAACCGTCTCGGTCCAATACGCAGCTCTCTTTCGGAGTTCGCAGTGCTGGGGTTCGAACTGGGCTACTCCATGGAAAACCCCAACTCGCTCGTCCTCTGGGAGGCGCAGTTCGGCGACTTTGCAAACGGCGCTCAGGTGATATTCGACCAGTTCCTCAGCAGCGGCGAGGCCAAGTGGCTGCGCCAGACGGGCTTGGTCTGCCTGCTGCCCCATGGGTACGACGGTCAGGGGCCCGAGCACTCGAGCGCCCGCCTGGAGAGGTTCCTTCAGATGAGCGATGACGATCCTTACGTAATCCCCGAGATGGAGCCGACCCTTAGGAAGCAGATTCAAGAATGCAATTGGCAGGTGGTGAATGTGACCACCCCGGCGAATTATTTCCACGTCTTGCGGCGCCAGGTAATAAGTGCGTATATATCGACGGCTGCAATAGCGGCTTCTGTCTGATGCTTTTTTTTTTACGTCCTCAGATACACAGACAGTTCCGTAAGCCTCTGATCGTTATGTCGCCTAAGAACTTGCTCCGACACAAAGAATGCAAGTCGAATCTGTCTGAGTTCGACGACGTTCAAGGCCACCCTGGCTTCGACAAGCAAGGGACGAGGTTTAAACGCCTTATTAAGGACCGAAACGATCACGCCGACCTCGAAGAGGGCATCAGAAGGCTGATCCTTTGCTCTGGGAAGGTCTGAAATCTCTCTCTCTCTCTCTCTCATTTTGAAGCTTTTGATCTTCCATTTCTGTTGTTTCTTGCAGGTATACTACGAACTAGACGAAGCGAGGAGAAAAGCCGACGGAAAAGACATAGCGATATGCAGGGTGGAGCAGCTATGCCCCTTTCCTTACGACCTCGTCCAGCGTGAACTGAAGAGATATCCAAGTACGCCGTTCGGACAGCAGCCGTAATAGATATCATCTCACGAACATAGATTTCTCATTTCATTTCTTCCCCTTTTTTTTTCTCCGACAGATGCTGAGGTAGTTTGGTGCCAAGAAGAACCAATGAACATGGGAGCGTATTCTTACATACTGCTCCGCCTCGCCACGGCGATGAAGTCTCTCGGCCGTGGAACTGAGGACGACATCAAGTACATCGGCCGAGCTCCGTCCGCTGCGACAGCGACTGGTTTCTCACAAGTTCATGTCAAGGAGCAGACTGAGATTATACAAAAAGCCATGCAACAAGAGCCAATCGTTTCTCCACGTTGATACAACGAGGAATCGCGGGCTAGGCTCAGCTCGAACTCGCCGTATTATTTTCGTATTTGTACCATATATCTACTGCATTGATGTGTATAATCATGGTGTGTGATGTACTATGTTGTAATACAATAAAATGAAATGTCTGTATTTTCTTGAAGAGCTTTAGCTGCTTTTGTACTACGGTTCGAAAATAAAAGACGATTCTTATTATTATTCGACCGATCGATCCATTACAACACTGTCCGAAAAGATGGATTTGCAAGAATCTGTAGTACATAACTAAGCATATGGTTATTGCATTCTGTGTCATGGTGCAGACCTACCTTGAAGCCTCAGAGTAAAGGCCTGCAAAGACAAGAGCAACTGCTTCAGCCTTTCCTTGGACGGCTCGTCGATTAAATCGCCCTCAGCATCGAATTTGGCGGGAGGTTCGAAAGCCCTGACGAAGAACTCGGGCTTGTTGATGAAGTGAAGGTCTAGGAAGACTCCGATCTGGCGGAGATGGTACTGAGCTCTTCCGCCGCCAAAGCCACCGCCGGCGCTGATCATTGCAGCGGCCTTATCGGCGAAGACATTGGGCGGCCGAGATGCCCAGTCGATTGCATTCTTCATCGGAGCTGAAATCAAGACAGCATTTTTTTGTTTTTTCCAAGTTCAACAGAAGTAGTTTTTCGAGACAAAGATCATAGGAGAGAGTTTTAGCTTAGTACCAGCGACGGAATAGTTGTACTCGGGGGAGGCGAAGAGTATGCTGTCGGCGGCGAGGATCTTCTCTCGGAAGGCCTCGACGGCGGGCGGATAAGTTTTGTCGACCTCGAGATCTGTGTTGATCAATGGCAATGGCGATATGTCAAAATACTCCACCTCTAATCCTTTGATGGATTTCGAGGCCTCCATAGCTTATTCCCAGCAAATTAAAAAACCCCATTAGAAGATTCAGACAGCTCGAGGATAAGGTAAGTAAGCTAAATAAACATTCTTAAGGTTTCAAGAATGAAGCACAGAAAGAGCTTAACGATTCTTAACTAAAGTGCTTCAGAAGCTCACATATGAGTGAGTATACAGAGAAGTTCAACATTGAATTAACAGAAAAGGGGCAGATCGCTAGTTTCCACAGAGCAATAGAAAAGCTAATTCTTTCAAGAATCTGAGAAAGAAAAAAAAATGGGTTTTTTTTTTTATTTTTTTTTATTACCAGCACGAATAAGACCGCGATTGTAGGAACCTTTTCGAAGGGACCCACAGATCGCAGCAACTGTGACGATCGGTGGGTTCAGAGCAGAAGCAGCCATGTCTTGCCGATGAGCTTCGGATCCTATCCTTTCTTTTTTTTTTTCTTGGATCAAAAAAGGCAGAGAGAGAGAGAGAGAGAGAGAGAGAGAGAGAGAGAGAGAGAGAGAGACAGAGAGAGCTACCACAAGAGGCACAGTGGAAGATGGTGCTAGACATCTATTGTATTGTATATGACATCATATCTTCGAACATCAAGCTAAGTGTTATGACATGACATCATTTACTACAATATTTCCTTTTCTTGGAGGATGTTTTTGTGGGTTACTACACCCAAGAATTTCTTTTAGAAATCAATCCATAATATATATATATATTATATATATATATATATATATAAAGGTCGAAACAGAGAAAATATACTTCAAGAAAAGAAAAGCATCTGTGGAACATAAAACAGAGAGGGAAATAGAAATAGAAAAAATATACTTCCAAGAAAAGAAAAGCATGTAGCTGTGGAACATAAAACAGAGAGGACTGAGGAGGAGGAGAAAGAGAGTTATTTGGGAGGATTTCTTTTGTGTCAATTGACATTCTTTGTTCCATCTACAATTTTTTTATTCTGCAAAATCGATTCTTTTTCTTTATAAAGGTCGAAACTCCAAAGTCAACCGATGACTGAGTAAACTTTGCAATGACGACAGAATTCAATGTTAATGGTTCGAGCGATGATGATAGAGCCGGCGAGAACAATGGCTTGCTTTCCTCAGGTTCAGCCGAGAGATCGAGGAAGCAGATGATTCATACGAACAAAGACTGCTACGATGATGAAGATGATGACTGTTCCTTGCCTTCCTCATATCCTTCAAGCACTATCGCTTTTTATTGTCAATAATGTCGTAATCCTATGTTCAAAGTGATGGTTCCAGCTGCTCCGAGGTCCGTTGTGGATGACCGTTTAGAGAGGCGTAGGGAGGTATACCATCATCGAAATTCTAAGCCTCTGTGTATATGATGTAATGAAAGGGATTTACCTTACACTTTCTGTCTTCTTTGCACTGTTAGTATTACTCTTGTTGAGTATTATGAGCCTAAACTCCAACGTATGTGGCCGGGAGATGATCGGAAAGAAGCATGGATGATCACAGCTCAAGGTGGAAAATGATTCAGCTTTGATCCATGTTTAAATCGCCAGATCAAATGAAGGCCGTTAGATCTAGTTCGCGCGCAATCCAAGGGTGGAGGTTTAAAGCGTGTGGTTTGAATGACGAGCGTTCGATCAGGCGGGAGATGGCATCAACGGCTGAGATTAAAGTCGCAAATTCACTTATAAAAGCGTTCTGACGTTTTTATTAAGATGAGCAGCATGCGGTATAATAAACCAATGTATTGGTATTAATCCTTAATGAATTGGTACAACGCGCGGCTATGTACAAGAGATAAAGCAGTTGGTACAAGCTCGTCGATGCACGGCAGTTACTTTTATTCTGTTATAAATACCAGATGAATGAGTTCGAGTAGGTATCTTTGAGAGCTTGTAGATTTCATTAGAGTGAGAATTAGCAAAGTTATAAACACGAAAGTCGTAGAGGGTGTGGCGATCTTGTAAACTCTTCTTTCCGTTTAATAAAAGAAGCTCCGTTGGTCCGTGGACGTAGGCTGAAAGTCGCAGCCGAACCACGTTAAATACTCTGTTTTCTGTTTTCATTTTGCTTGCTGTTTTTCGATTCGATCGACATCAAGATTGCGTTTCTTGGATCGATACTCATACTCACCTGAAAGAACGGCAAGTTGCGAATCGAGGGGTGTCGTTTATTCAACAATTGGTGCGGTGAGCGTGGAACGACGCGTGACAAGAAGATGACGGCAACTCGGTTCGAAATGGAAGTATTCAATGGCCATGGAAATTTTGGCATGTGGAAGAAGAAGATGAAGGCGCTGCTCACTGAGAAGGGTCTTGAGGAGGCTCTCAAGCCTGAGGCTGAGATGGAACCCAAGGACATGGTAGCTGCGTCGAAGAAGAAGATCAGAGAACGAGCGTATAGCACGTTGATTCTTTGTCTCTTAAACCAAGTCTTGCGCAAAGTGGCTAAAGAAGATACAGCTGAGGAGATTTGGAAGAAACTTGATGCTCTTTACATGACCAAGTCATTGACCAAGAGGTTATATTTGAAGCAAGCCCTTTATCGCTTTCAAATGCAAGAAGAACAGCCCCTTGAAGTGCAGCTAGATCGTTTCTCACAGCTTGTGCTTGATGTAGAGAATGTGGTGATGAAATCAAGGACGAGGATCAAGCTTTGTTGCTGCTATGCGCCCTGCCTCAAAGCTATGATCATTTTAGAGAGGCTCTGCTCTATGGAAGGGAGAAATTAAAGGTAGAAGATGTTCTTTCAGCCTTGAGTTCGAAGCAGCTTAATGCAAAGAAGACAACAAGCCTTGATGAGAAGATTGAGGCTGCTCAGCTGCTTTTGACACAGAATAAAGCTGGTTCTTGGACCAAGAAAGGCAAGGGGAAGGAAAAGAAGGAAGCTAAGGGTCCTGTGAAGTGTTGGCACTGTCAAGAAGAGGGCCACATTCGAAGAAACTGCCCCAAGGTGTCAAGAAACAATTCGAGCCAAGGTATGTCAAATGCAGCTGCTGATTTTGCTCAAGGTGGCTATGAATTTGCAGAGATCTTGGCTGTGTCTGGGTAAGAAGAAAGCCATGAATGGATCCTTGATTCGGGGTGCAGCTTTCATGTGACGTGCAACAAAGATTGGCTTCAAGATTTCAAGAAAACCAGCCAAGAATCTGTGAAGCTTGGAAATGGAGAAAGATGTCATATTTCTGGGGTAGGATCTGTGAGATTGAGGCTGAGTTCTGGCAATGTGGGGATCCTAAGAGGTGTTAGGTATGTGCCAGAGATGAAGAGGAACCTCATTTCAATCGGAGCCCTGAATGAAAGAGGTTTACAACGCATACTACAGCTGGAAAAATCACAGTGCTGAAACAGAACAGGCTGGTTCTGAGCGGGTTTAAAAGGCATGGTATCTATGTCTTGGAGGGGTGTTCTGTGGTGTCAAGCACACATGGAGAAACTAGGGAATGTGGAGGCTTGAATGTGGTGGAAGAGAATCCATGGAGACCTCGTCTTGAGGTGGAGAAGACTGCTGCAAAACCTCTAGATGAAGCTGAATTTCCAGAAACTGCTCTTGTAAGCTGGGACAAAGTAAGCTCTGTAAGTGAGTGTTCTGAGCCTGATGTGGAGCTGATTCGACCAAGAAAGAAGGGTACGTTTAAGCCTTGTTCGAGGGATGGATCAATGAAGGGTGGAAGTACAGAGGAAGAGGTTGAAACACCTGAACAAAGCTGGACAGAAACTTGATCTGAAGCTGAAAATGAAGCTGCTGTTTTTGATGCTTCATTTGGAGGTGTTGAGGTCTCACCTGTAAAATAGACCGACAAGAGAAGCTTGAGAGGCAGAAGAGGGATCTGCAAGAGGCTTCAAGATATCAGAAAGATGAGAACTTCATGGGAGATGAAGGGAAAGAGCTCGAAGGGCCAAGTTGATTCCAAGTGGGAGATTTCAATCTCACTTGGAGTTGACAAGGTTTCTTTCGAGGCTCGAAGCTGCTAAACAGCTGGAAGACCAACAGAGCAAGGTGATTGAATCAAGGTGGAACCTTGGTTGAGGATTACAAAAGATTCAAGGTTGGATTCTGCAGAAATGAAGATGAACTCAGGTTGAGAAAAGCTGGTTGACAAGGTTTCTTTCGAGGCTCGAAGCTGCTAAACAGCTTGAAGACCAACAGAGCAAGGTGATTGAATCAAGGTGGAACCTTGGTTGAGGATTACAAAAGATTCAAGGTTGGATTCTGCAGAAATGAAGATGAACTCAGGTTGAGAAAAGCTGGTTCTGGTAAGAAGTTTCAGGCTGTGTTGCTTGCGTGCTTGAGCTGCTAAGGTGGAGTTTAGCGATGAGAATGCGAGTTTTAGGCTCAAGGTGGAGATTGTTGACTATTATGAGCCTAAACTCCAACGTATGTGGCCGGGAGATGATCGGAAAGAAGCATGGATGATCACAGTTCAAGGTGGAAAATGATTCAGCTTTGATCCATGTTTAAATCACCAGATCAAATGAAGGCCGTTCGATCTAGTTCGCGCGCAATCCAAGGGTGGAGGTTTAAAGCGTGTGGTTTGAATGACGAGCGTTCAATCAGGCGGGAGATGTCATCAACGGCTGAGATTAAAGTCGCAAATTCACTTATAAAAGCGTTCTGACGTTTTTATTAAGATGAGCAGCATGCGGTATAATAAACCAATGTATTGGTATTAATCCTTAATGAATTGGTATAATTCTTTAAGGAAGTGGTACAACGCGCGACTATGTACAAGAGATAAAGCAGTTGGTACAAGCTCGCCGATGCACGGCAATTACTTTTATTCTGTTATAAATACCATATGAATGAGTTCGAGTATGTATCTTTGAGAGCTTGTAGATTTCATTAGAGTGAGAATTAGCAAAAGTTATAAACACGAAAGTCGTAGAGGGTGTGGCGATCTTGTAAACCCTTCTTTCCGTTTAATAAAAGAAGCTATGTTGGTCCGTGGACGTAGGCTGAAAGTCGCAGCCAAACCACGTTAAATACTCTGTTTTCTGTTTTCATTTTGCTTGCTGTTTTTCGATTCGATCGACCTCAAGATTGCGTTTCTTGGATCGATCTCATACTCACGTGAAAGAACGGCAAGTTGCGAATCGAGGGGTGCCGTTTATTCAACAACTCTGAGTTGGAGGAAAAGCGCAAGGCGCTGGATAAAGAGAGGCGCGAGCAAGAAGCTAGACTAAAGGTAATCATTCACCGTTCTGCGATAATAAAACCTCTCTCGATGTAAGAAGATCACGAGCTTTGTTGACGCTGTCGTGAATGTCCTATGTTTTTAGGACGAAGAAGATGCATTTATAAAGCAAATACATTGCCTAGTTTCTACAAAGAAGGGCCTCCACCAAAGATAGAGCTCAGAAAGGTAAAATGCAGACTACGTAGCGCGAAATAGCGTAAATTTGCTCAAAAACGCGTTAAAGCGCATGGAAATAGCGTTTTTTCCTCAAAAGCGTTCTACTTTGCGCAATTTAGCGTAATTTAGCGTGATTTAGCGTGGTTTAACGCAATTTAGCGTAATTTATTACAATTTGTGTATTTTAAGTTATATGTGCACAAACCTGAAAAAATTTACTAAAAGATGTTTTAACATTTTAAACATTTACTGTCATATGTATATGCTATATGGTAGCATCTTAATTAAATATACATAAGAAAAAGTTTTATTTAAGAGGTCTTTTTATCTGTCTTTTTATTCAGAGACATGGATGAAAGAATGAATAAAACAAAACAAACGTATATCATAATTGCTTTTTTGGAGTACACTAAAGTTCAATCCTTTTGTTGATTGCAATTGATATATGAATTTCGAATATCACTTTTTCTTTTTACAAAAATATATTTTTATATGATGTCATTGATCTTAATGTTTTTATATACATATTTCTTATTTAAAATCTATATAAATGGTTTTCTATTTCCTACGATGTTGAGATCCATTAGATTTTTTAAACATAATATCTAGTTTCATGATTGAAGACCATTTTAAATTGGTTTATTTGCTTATGTGGTTATATATTATGCTTTTTGTATTGTAAGTGGCTTGTCCGAAATACCCACGCAATACGCTACGCAACATCGGGACTAAAACGCGACACATTACGCAATACGCTTTTTAAAACATTGGTGTGTAATAACTAGAGATTGGCAATTCGATGCTAACTAGTTCCGACAAATACGCAGTTGCCAGTTATTTACTCGTCCTAAGTCCCCGAATCTGACCGGGAGAAAAAGCTGCAGTGATGCTTTTAGCTCTGCTCTAGATATGTATGGGCGACCACCTCGCCACAGCATTGGATCTTGCAGAGAAGGCAAGAACTCTACAGTTCGAAAATCAAACGGAGCAGTCGAGTATATAGAACGTCCACAAAAAAAACCCGAAGAAACCAATGAAAGCCCTCCTTAGTGTGAAAGAGGCAGACGGAAGCCACTGTGCGGAAGAACAAGAGGTTATTACAACAGATACTTCTGGTCCCGAATCTTGAAAGATTCTTGTTTTCTTGAAAGTAAATACTCAGCTCGGGCCCGCTATTCCGGTCCGGGTTGATCATATAATACGTCTTGGAGCCAACCACCCTCTCAAAAATGGGCCCTCATGTAAGTGATCGCCGCCCCTGCCGCCGAGTCGCCGCCGTTCCAGCGGCAAAACTCTGGCGCCCATGGATACTGCGTGAAACATCTGCATGATTGTCAGATCATCGTCGGTGGGTTCTCTCTTTTAACTGGCGTAGCCAGCTTTTCTGCCGTTAGTGTACATAGTCCATATGGGCTCGTCGGACGGCTTGATCTTCTCCGATCGGTTCTTCTCGCAGTCTGAGGGCAATTCGTACCAAACCATGTCCCATGTCTTGGAGGAGCTTACGAGTTTGAATGGACAGTTGGAGAAGCAACATGGGCAACAAACACAACTTATTACAAAGGCACCACTCAATAATATCATTGCTTGGATGAATTTCTCCATGTTAAGAATATCTAGAATAAATTTTAAGATTAAAGTTCATATTTTTTTTTTCACCATGATTAAGTTTATATGTGGGACTTTCTTGTAAAGCTAGGTTTACTCGAGATTGATAGTGTTTCAGCAGTTTCTTTGACTTGAATTTGTTATTTCTCATTTCATTACATCATGAAACTTGACATTTTTATACAAGCTTTTGCCCTAACCTCAAAGCCAAAGACATACATAGTACCCACAAACACCATTAACTTACATCTTACACAATTTACACTCAAACCATCCAATCCCTAGAGCTGATCAACAACATTATAAAGAAAAGTCGAAACGAATTATTCACCAAGCTCAGCAATCCCGGTCGAAAGTTAACAGCTTTTCGACTTCTACGAACAGTCATTATGTTAACTTATGCAGCATCCGTACGCAAAGATAAATTATAGTCAGAAGCAAGAATGCACACGCTTACTTTGCCCGTCTGTTACTCCGCCGTCGACCTAAGCTTCTTTAATTGCTCCTTAATCTCATCATGAACCAATTCCAACCTCTTAGACATGACCTCCAATTCCAACACATGCTGTTTCTTCCACCTCTCGTCGTTCGCAACCTTATCTCCGCCGAGAAAACCGAAGGGTGTAATCAAACCACTCCCAAATCCCCCTAATCCACGCCCGCAGCACAAACACGTCGTACCACCACCCAAGAACTCCTTTAACATGGGCGTCAGAAAACTCCTCGCTGCCTCCTCAGTGGCATTCGAAGCAGCCATACCCACTGGGATTTGCTGGCTAGTATTAATGCTGTCACTGTGATAGTTGCTGTTATAGCTAGGAAGTGTGTGCATTAGCTGTGGGTGTGGTTTCTCTTCAAATTTTACTGCGCCGTTGAGATTCCTCTTCCTCGGCCTTGGGCCTTTGCTGCTATTCACGTCGATGACGTTAAGGTTCGGGTCAGGGCTATGGAAATAAGCCAAAGTCGGGTCAGTATTGATGTTCACCTCATCATCTGAACCATGACCTGCGTTGACAGGGGCAGCGTTAGAATTAGGACAATTAGGGCTAATGTCCCCCCAAATTTTCGCGGAGATCTCAAAGGTGGCCTGATCATGAGGCGTCTTGAAAGCGTAATCCTTCCCAGACCCGAATTTTTTGAGTGAATTTCTGTACTTCTTCTTCAGCCTCCTCAATTTCTCCACGAGCTGATTCTTGTTGAAATCGAGCTGAAACTTTGTCCTGATCTGATCGTAGAACGCTGTCGTGTCGTGGGGACCGCAGCGGCTGCCGGTGTAGTCGAGGAACCCCTGCAGCAATCCGATCTCGTCCCCGTCGGTCCACAGTCGTTGGAAGAGCTTCCGAGACTCGTCGACGGCTGATTTCTCGACGGGGGCGGCGCTGGGAATCGCGACGGTGACTTGGGAAGACGACGCGTGGGGGTGGTGATCGGAGGTCGAATCGCTCTGGCCCTCGTCATCTTCGAGGACGTCTTCAGGAAATACGGGCTTCGCGGTGGTTGGGTCTTCGCCGGAGGCCATGGCTGCGTCCGAATTCGATCTGATGGGTTGAACTTGGGTTCGATCGTATGAAGTGGCGTGGAAAAGGTTCGATTTTTGTCGAAAACAGAGCAGCGGGTTGTATGTTAAGGGCGTGTTTGGCTGATTGGTCAGTGCAAAGCTAGCTAGGTGGGCCCCTTAAGTTGACGATGTCTTAATTTTGACCGGCCAAAATCGTTAAAGTGGAAAGTCTTCGAAATCCCATAGAAGCTTCCACGTCCCATAGTTTATGGATAGCAATTATAAAGTCCTATCATATTTTATTTTTGGGATAAAACTCAAAATGGTCTCCAATTTTTACCTTATGAATCAATTTAGTTCTCGATGTTTCGCATGAACCAATTTAGTCCCAAATGTTGTCGATTTTGGACTAAATTGGTCATTCCGTCACGATAAACGTCAATTTTAACGGAAATCTCACACGTGCCTCACAATAAATTATGTTTGGATCGATAAAATTGAAATGATTACTGAAATTAGAGCACGAAACTAAAAATTTCTCCTCTAAAATCTGAATATGAGCTCTAGATCATCTGCTCCATCGAGCTTCATTGACGGTAGAAGAAAACAGTACGAACTCCCCAAGTCCTGCAAATATTTTAAAATTCGATCCATCCATTATTTAGTATGAGTCACATGTGAGATTTCCGTTAAAATTGACGTTTATCGTGACGGAGGGACCAAATTGATCTAAAATCGATAACATTGGGGACTAAATTGGTTCAGACAAAACAATGGAGACTAAATTGGTACATAGGATAAATATTGGTGACTATTTTGATTTTATCCCTTTTATTTTCTATATTATTTTTAGATATTTTTATTTTTGAAGACACTTATTTCTTTATTATCTAACCCCATTTATGAAATGAACGCCCTTATATTTTAATTTGGTGCCATTATGATGACTAGAAATAAAAAAGTATTTGTGTGTGTATATATCATTACTATATATAAGTACCAATTGCACGGTTACCACTACGTAGGGGTCATCATATGTATTAATTAGCTTTAAATATAATATTATTATTAGATGTTTTTTGACCTGCAACTGCCTTATGGGTTAAGCCTATCTATTCAATACCTACTGTACTGCTACCAACTTATAGGTTACCCACATGTAAGCTGTATGTGTATTAAATTATCGTGGCTCAATTTGAATCTGACACAAAATAAAAATTAAGTTCTCTTTCCTCCTACAGTATATCACTAGCATCACTGTCTTTCACTAAAGACAGACACCACACCTCCGTCTGCAAAATTCAACCGATAACTCAGGTGAAATTTTCTTCCTTATCTTTTTGCTGCTTTGGTTGTATGTTGATATGAGCCTTCAATGTTGTAATTTATTGCCCCTTCTGCTGGTCGCATCGTCTGTTAGCATTAGACCTCTGTAATTCAAAATCCTTTTTCACATATGGTCTCCTCAGTCCATCTCTTTGTCTTACCATCTCCATTTCTTTGTCTCACCATCACCCTTTTCCTTTCCTGCTCCTTCGCTAGCCTCGTCCTCCTCGAACGAAACTGACGTCTGGGTTCTCTCCCATCACCTTCCGCCACCTTTGGCTTTTGTTTATGAAGCTGGATTCCCACCGGGGCTAGCTCAAAATTCCATTGTTTCTCGTTCTCTTTGGTTTGCTCCGCTTCATATCGATGCTTCTTCGTTGTTTCTTCCCGATCGAACCCATTCGTGCCTGCCTCAGGAAAGAACCCATTCTCTTTGGTTTTCGATTGTTATGAGCTGTTCGATTATGTCCGCACATAATTCATACCTCTCTCTCTCTCTGTCCTCGCTAGAGATTATTGGATATGTCGAACATGGCTGTGGTTATGTTCGCAGCAGCCCCTTCAATCGTCATCAGCTCTAATTCAAAATTCTCGCTCCCAATTGTATATTCATCTGAATTTTTAAGAAGCAAAGTCAAGTGCTTTGCAATTTCTCTCGAAGAACTTAGCTTATTCAATTGGCCTAACTTCAGCAGCCTTGTCAACAAATTGAACAGATTTTCGAATCTCATAGAGCTAAACCTGTCGCATTGCGGCGGTCTGAAGCATATCCCTGAGCAAGGCTTACCGCCGAATCTCAGAGCACTTTCTATCGAACACTGCGCTCATCTCAAGTCCTTACCAGCGAGATTTCAGACAATGTCCACCCTTTTGTCCCTCGAGATAAGGTGCTGTTCGAAGCTAAACAATTTCCCGCGGTATGATTTGCCTCGGTACCTAACCTACCTGAGGATATAGGACTCTAAGAACTTCAAGACTCTGAAACAGTGGGGCCTTCATAGGCTCACTTCTCTCCGAGCATTTTCCATCTGCGGTGGATTTAAGGATCTTGAACTGCTAGGGGATCAAGAGTCTGTTCTCGTTTCTCAGAAAGATCGTCGTTACTCAATTCATTCCTCGCATCAGCAGCCTGTTCCTTTTCTGCTCCTTCTTCGCTGGCTTTGTCCTCTTGGGCTGCTCTATTCGAAATGAGGTTTTCCACGATTTGATTCTCTTCCGCTGTCTCGTCACCTTCGATGCCCTCGGGCAGCTTTGGACTCGCTGAACTCGCTGGCTTCACCCTCGGGCAGTTTTGTCTTTTGTTTAAGAATTATGCGAAGTGACTTATCTCTTTCTTTATGATATTTGGGGCGACGCTCTCTATTTCTTCCCCATCCGCGAGGGAAATTTGAATAGCTCCTCGCTGTAATCTATAAGTGAAAGAAAACTCTTAGAACTAGAAAACACCTTAAGTAGACTATTTCGTCTCTTAAAGCAGCAAGCTCGAATTCCAGTAGGGTGAGCTCCAATTCGCCCTGGTTTTTTATCTCTCTGTTCTGCGACGCTTGATATCTAAGCTTCTTGACTGTTTCTTTAGGCTCGAACCTCTCTTTCTTAACAGAGGTTGTGTCTTCTCTCAGCCTTCTGAGTTTGGTTTCCATAAGGCCTGTATAACGCGATTCATCCAAACCTTTCGTCTCTTCCAACTGGAGATTTTAGTTATTCTTACCTCAAAAAGATCGCCATCAGTCAACCCCTTCCTTCCATCAGCAACCCCTTCCTTTTCTGCCCTTGCTCGGTACCTTCTTCCTCTTCGGCTGTTCTATTTGAAATGAGCTACTTCATCATTCGACTATCTTGATTCGTCCCCTCAGCTTCGATACCCATGTGCTCTATCTGAAACCTATCTTCCGACTTGCTGGTTTAATCTTCGGCCAACTTCGACCTCTCTTTATGAAGTTCAAATTTCATTAGGCCCATCTCCAAACTGGGATGATGTCCTGCCTCTTTGGTCTCCTCCAGGGCATATCTAAGCTTCTAGAATGCTTCTTTCGGCTCGAAGCTCTCTTTCTTAGCATGCAATGTATCTTCTCTCATCCTTTTGAGCTTGGTTTCTAGCAGGTTTGTACAACCCGCTTTGTCCAACTCGAAACCCTTTGTCTGTAGGAAGCACATGTTTTAAGTACTTTGTTTGACCTCAGAAATAGCAGCAGAGGCATTTTCCTAAAACGATAATGATAGCGCCCTTCACTTTATGTTCTTTCATTGATTTGTAACATTTGCAAGTCCTCAGCTTCTCCAGCGTTCTTTGTTTAACTTTCTTAAAATGTGTGATAAATTCCTGCCTTTTGGGATAAATAAGAATACATTAGTTGTTAATGAAGGTAGTGCATTTGTTTCTTAAGTCCCATTTAGTGATTATTAACTTTTAGTTAATGAAAGTAGTACATTTGTTTCTAAGTCCCACTTGGTGATTATTAATTATCAGATCATGATCCTCGCAAGCAAACCACTGCCATGTAACAAAAAATAAAATAAAAAAAAACCTCCTTCTCCTTGCCACTAACTAGGTCTAGAGTAGATGTTGAATGATAGCAATGTTGTCTCTGGGATGTGATTTTCAGTATTCTGAATGGGTTCGCCCATATATTTGTTGAATTTTCAGGTCTCGAGTCAGTTTGCGACTCTCTTTACATTAAACGTATAGCTGTATTTATTGACACTTTTTCCCTTTACTTTTAGGTGTCAGTTTACTGTTGCGGCCGACGCTCTGTTTAAGATAAAATAAGGTACACAACACACTAATTATTCTTCTCCATGTTCTGTAGTTTAAAAATTTACTAACATGTCGACTATATAATTGACGATTGCCAATTCAGCATAAACAAATGGAGAGTCTTTCCCATTCACGAAAAAGAAAACACATAAGCGTTGAACAAAGGATAGAAGAAAGAAAGCATTTACGTATTCGTAGAAGAAAATTTGGAAACTATGGAAATGTTGAAAATCAACATCCAATACTTCTAAATACTGAACCTGAATTATTACCTCCTACCACTAAATGTTCATACTGTAGTGCAATTCGGATATATTTAGAGCCGCCATCCTTCTGTTGTTCGTCAGGACAAGTACGACTACTTGAAACAGAAATGCCTTCTGAATTAGTGAACTTATACTTAGGAGATACAAAATTATGCAAACACACACGTGATTTTATACGTTGCTATAACAACATGTTTGCATTCACTTCAATGGGGGTACACTACGATAAAACATTAGCAAAACGAAATAACGGTATATACACATTCCGGGTGCAAGGACAACTATACCATTTCATAAATCAATTATTGCCAAACGATAATAATAGTTTAAAATACCTCCAGCTATACTTTTTTGACACCAACAATGAAATATCAAATCGCTTATCAACTAACTCAAGCTTTAAAAAGGAAGCTATCGAATTATTCACTAATGTTATGAAAATGAATCCATATGCAAATTTCTTCCGAAACTTAATCAACATACGAAATCTAGATTTGTATAAAATCGCTTTACATACGGATCCTTTGATTGATCAACGTGTTTTTAACAAACCAACTACATCACAAGTTGCAGGAATATGGTTAGAGTCAGAAAATGAAATTAATAATGTTACTCTACAAATTCAAGTTTACCCCATAAATAATCAGCCTCAAATTATCAAATATTATTATGGTTGTTATGATCCGTTACAATATCCTCTAATATTTCCCAATGGGGAACCCGGATGGCATCGTAATATAGCGAGAATAAATTCCCATGTGCCAGACAAAGAAAGTATCATGTTTAATATAACAGATTATAGAGACGCTGACGATTACTTATTGGCCGAATCAGCAGGTTGGTACATTTACTAACTGCAAATCTAATTTGCTGGTTCATAAGCGTATATAATAATTAAAAAAAACTTCTTATAGGTTCAACAACTCAAATGCATCGGAGTACGAATGTGTCGTGTCGTGAATATTATTGCTATAAATTACAAATACGAGAAAACGACCACTCATATTTATTACACACTGGAAGACTGCTGCAACAATATGTTGTTGATATGTACATAAAAATTGAGACATCTAGATTAGACTTCTACAAAAGTGACGAAATGCAAGGTCGTTTACGAAAAGAGGTTTACCAAGGTTTGGTAGATAGTATTTCTGAAGGATACAAAAAAGGCACAGAGATTGGTAAGCGTGTAATATTACCAACTTCATTTATTGGTGGTCCTAGAGACATGCGGAAGCGATATTTAGATGCCTTAACTTTAGTACAAAGATTCGGTAAACCAGATATTTTCCTAACTATGACAACAAATCCTAATTGGTCAGAAATAAAAGCTTTATGTTTGCCATCCGATGAGGTACAAAACAGGCCAGATATTGTCGCTAGAATATTTCACGCAAAACTTGAAGTGTTAAAAAATGAATTACTAAAAAATAATATATTCGGTCACGTGGTCGCCTATACTTATGTAGTAGAGTTCCAAAAGAGAGGCTTACCACACGTTCACTTTTTGATCATATTAGATCAAACATCAAAACTATTCTCTCCTGTTGCATATGATCGAATAGTATGTGCTGAAATACCTGACCCAAACGAAAAGCCGTATTTATTCCAACTTGTAAAAAAACACATGATCCATGGACCATGTGGTATTCTCGACCCATCATGTAGTTGCATGAAAAATAATAAACAATGCAAATTCAGGTATCCAAAAAACTTCTCCGAGGTAACGATATGTGCGGAAAATGCATATCCTGTGTATCGTCGTCAACATAATGGTCGTTCGGTTAATGTCAGAGGTTCACGTCTAAACAATCAATGGGTTGTCCCATACAACCCATACCTGTTATCAAAATTTAATTGTCATATCAATGTCGAAATATGCTCAACTATTCAGGCTGTTAAATAGATCTACAAATATATTTATAAAGGCCATGACAAAATTTTATACTCCTTAGATCCGAACGAGCCCGAGAAATCCGTTGATGAAATTAAAAATTTCCAAAGTGCAAGGTGGATTTCTCCACCTGAGGCTGTTTGGAGAATTTTCAGCTTTGATCTTAACCACATACAACCACCCGTAATATCTTTACCCATTCACTTGGAAAATGAACAGCTAATATCATTTGCACCAAATCAATCATTGCAAACGTTGGCCTCCAATCCGAAAGTTAAAAGAACAATGTTAACTGAATTTTTCCACATGAATGCACATGATGATTATGCTATATCGAAAAATTGTTTGTATGCGGAGTTTCCCGAATATTTTACTTGGGCACGGAATGTAAACAAATGGAAACAACGACAAAAATGCGAGGTCGTTGGACGGCTTCTAACATGTCATCCATCTGAAGGGGAAAGATTTTATTTAAGGCTTCTACTATTGCATACGAGAAGTCCAACGTCATTCCAAAGTTTAAAAACGGTAAAAGGGAAATTTTTCTTAACATTTAGAGAAACAACTCATGCATTGGGTTTGTTGGAAAATGACGATACAGTTGAGCAATGTCTACAAGAAAGTACGCATTATCTAATGCCAGCTGCCTTAAGGCAATTATTTGCTACGATCCTTGTATATTGCTCTCCAAATGACCCTGCTACCTTATGGACTAAATTCGAGCGCCACTTATGTGAGGATATTGCAACGAACATGTTAACTAAAACAGAAATTCAATGTAAAGTTATAGATATCATCTCGTATCATCTTCATTCAATGGGAAAAAGGGTAGAAGATTTTCCTTTTGTAGTTAACATAGGCATGACAAATGTAAAAAATACTCTTACTAAAGAATTACAAGCAGAGGAAAGTATTATAACGCCAGACGAAGATATTTTATCATTCACTAAACTTAATGTAGAACAAAAAAGGCTTATGATGAAATATTGTTCTGCGTTGAACATAGAATATCAAAAATCTTCTTTATCGACGGCCCTGGTGGAACTGGAAAAACTTTTTTATATAGATCTTTACTAGCGACAATAAGATCAAAGAAACATATTGCCCTAGCAACAGCAACATCGGGAGTAGCAGCGTCACTTCTCCCAGGAGGCCGCACATCGCATTCAAGATTTAAAATCCCATTAGATGAGAATGGCAACAAATCCTGCAATATTAGCAAACAAAGCACATTAGCTTACCTATTAAAGATAGCAAGACTAATCATTTGGGATGAAGTTACTATGGCAAAGCGTTATGCAATTGAAAAGTTTGATCAAATCTTAAGAGACGTCATGGATAGTAACAACCAATTTGGGGGTAAAATAATTGTCTTTGGTGGAGATTTTCGCCAAACACTACCAGTTGTTCCAGGAGGCTCTAAAGATGAAATTATAAAATCATCAATTATATCATCTCCTTTATGGAAAGACTTCGAAAAAATAAAACTCCGTACAAATATGAGAGCTGCTCTAGATATGGAGTTTTCAAATTTTCTTTTAAGAGTTGGAAATGGCGTTGAAGATACAGATGAAGATGGCAATATAGAGATTCCAATATCTACTAATCTTCCTTTCCGTGCTGACGATTCGTCCTTGAATATATTAATCAGCCACGTATTCCCGCATTATGATAACATTATAAATGACAGATCCCTTACGAAAAGGGCAATATTAACATCAAGAAATGAATTTGTGCATGAAATCAATGATATTATGATCAATAGATTTCCAGGTGAAGAATTTATATATTTAAGCAGAGATACAAGTAATAGTTCATATAATATCCTAGATCAGGAAGAACTCTTCCATTCTCTAACTCCATCAGGACTGCCACCACACAAATTAATATTAAAAAGAAATGTTCCAATTATGTTGCTTCGAAATATTAACCCAAACGAAGGTCTATGTAACGGCACTCGTCTCATTTGCAAAGAGTTCGAAAATAACGTTATTTACGCTCAAATTTCAGAAGGCACTTTTTCTGGGAAAGTTGTCTTTATTCCAAGAATAACATTAGAAAGTCCCATAAATAGTGTATCTTCAATTTCTTTTAAACGCAAACAATTTCCAATACGTCTCTGTTTTGCAATGACAATTAACAAATCTCAAGGACAAACGTTAGATTACGTTGGGATTTATCTAAAAGAACCTGTATTTTCACATGGCCAACTATACGTAGCATTATCAAGAGCTAGAACAAGCAAAAATTTGAAGATTCTGATCCGGCCATTATTATGTGGAGATCCTCCAACTAATCGAACAAAGAATATTGTATACCATGAGGTGTTGGAACTTACATCACAAACCGAATAGATATTACAAAGTATTCAGCTATTGATTTTAAATAAACAAACATGGTAAACATTAAATGACTATAAAATAGAAGATTCAGAGTGATATATTCTTATGTATGATGCTCTCTTCTCTTTAACATATTTTGGCATACATACTGTATACATAATCAAATTCAATAAGTAGATTTACCGTTTCAGCATTTTTTATTTTCAGCGAGATGCGAAGGCACTGTGTCCCACTCTCTACATTACCAGTGAAACACTCATTCTGGAATGTAAAAGTAGCAATTATTGAAAAGACTACAATACGTCGCACGACAAGACGAGGTACCAGATATGTGAAGCTTGTTATTGCTGACGAAGAGGTAAACATCTAAATCTTGCACATAATTTTTTATTATATTCATTTGATTATATGTGTCATTGATGATTATGTTTTACAGCATACAAAAATGCAGTGCATAATATTCGAACAGGAGATTGAGCGGATGAATGATCTACTGGAACTCTATCATACGTACTACATTGGTCATAGCCAGGTTCGCGAGCTCAATCAAGCTTGGCCGCCACTTGTGAGCTCTCAATACGAGCTACTTATCAACAGATCTTCTTACGTGAAAGAAGCTCCTAAAGAAAATCAGCTACCTCTAGAAAATATGTACGAAATATCATCTTTCAGAAGCTGTTATGAATTCACGGATGTTGCCGCTAACCGAATCAGTAAGTTCTCTTTATTTAAACATTATTCATTTCCTTACACCATTAACTAATGATCATCACACTAAAATTATCATTATTTACTACTATGTCAATGTAATTTACTACTATGTCAATGTAAATCTCCATGCAGACGTATTGGGTTCAGTAATTAATGTTTTAGAAATGCACACAACGTCTGGAGGTCGAAGATTACAGGAATTTGTAATTGTCAATGAGGAGTAAGTGGCCAGTTACATATTTCTATTGTCAATACAAATTCTTATACCTAATACATTATATTATAATACATTGACACAGACGGAGGCCTCTGCGACTAACCTTGTGGGAAGAACAGTTGGAGTCTGAGGCGCCTTACCTTCTGGAGCATGTCCACGAACAACCAATAATCTTAGCTATGAGACTCTCGGTCAATACATATAAAGGTGCGCACACCATTAAAATACAACATAACCTCTGTATAAATTATGTAGCTTACTCATTATTTCTGTCATCTCATGCAGGAATTTCAGTTGGCACCACAAGTAGCACGACGATACTATATAATCCTCCAATATCGAAAACTACTGAATTGCAACAATGGTCAGTTCGTCCTCTCTACCGTAAAATAGCACATTTTCCCTATTTCTCAGTTTTATACAAAAAGCATCATCTTACAAGCTATATAACCACATTTATATTTTCTTCAAGGTTGCTAAACAACAGGGATTACATAAAGACTGTTGTCTCACAACGACTGCATGAGGAAGAAAAACAGATCGTTGAACGTCCACTGACAACACAACTTCAAAAGTTAAGAGACATAACAGCCGCGCAGTATCCAGTAAGTTATTCCACTATATTACTATTGAATTTGACCTTTCAAGCCATTTTTATAAGTGGATATTTATTTTTCCCATATAACTTCTCCAGGTAAAATCATTCTGGACGACGGCTACAACCCATATTACAAATCCAGACCAATCACTCTACGTCATGATATGTCCAGAATGCCGAAAAACATGTGGCGCCTCCTACAAATGTGATTTCACATGCTTATACTGCAATAAAGATTTCCAGTCGCCATTGGCAATGTAAGATTCCTCATTAAATATATATTACGATTATCGAATACCTGTAACATACGTTAATTTGTACACAGCCTGCGCTTTCACATTACATTATCTGATGAGACGGATAATATATTTGCAACGATCGAGAAAAAAGAAGCGGAAACGTTGCTAGGTCTTGCGGCGGAAGACATAATCCAATCAGAAGAGCAGGTACATTTGACGTACAAATAGTTTAGCAAATTATTCTTATGAAACACATTTATGTTCATTACTTATACATATATACATATATATATATATATATATATATATATTTGTAGGATGGGGAATTTAATGCTCAGCCGATCAACACCACATTACAAACCATAAAATCGTTATATCATGTGAAAGTATATCAATACACATCCAGGGTGGACTCACCTCCTCAATACATTGTTATCAAAAGGAAAGCGATAGATTCCCCAGATCATGAAATGGCAGGTAAAAGTAAAACTGCAAAGTGTTGACTACTTTTGTCTTTTACGAATGTATTTGTACATGGCAGGTAAACTAGGAGTCTTTTAACTTATAAACTTAATAGTCCGCATAGTTTACAGTTGATCAGCTTTTGACGATGTGTTACTGACATCATTGTTAAATATGTATGTGATACTCTATAGATGTCCGAAGCTATGTGGGATAAAATCGACTATGTCCATAGTTTGTTATATTTTGATGTTGTTGGATAAGGAAACGATTTGTTAAAACTCTGCCCATGCATTATCGGTTTTGTCCTCCGAATTATGGTTGCTTAATAAGGTGTCGAAATACAGACGGGTTATACTTGATATTCAGCCGCACAACGGGCGGCGGCTACTCTGCACTAGTATATATATATATATATATATATATATGTATGTATCTATATATATTATTCTCAATCGCACAATTGCTTGAGACACATACACAAGATTATGGCACATACAACCAAAAAAACAGCGAAAACAGACGCTATTACTGCAAGCTTGTCCATCAGCCAATCTGCCCAAGAATCAGCTGTATTCTTAGCGTTCGCCACGGCCTCGCTGGCCATATCAGCAGTTCTTCTGGCGTCCGCCACGGCGTCGTCGGCCACACGAGCGGCTTCTTTGGCGCTGTCCGCGGCCTCGGTGATCTTGTTCGCCACCTCATTGGTTGTCTCGTTGAATCCCTCCATCCAACTCCGCCCCAGCGCCACCACCAGGGCCAAACACAGCACAAAGAGACCCACCTTCTTAAGGCTCATCGCCATTTGTGTCTGTTCTTTTGGACGGATGATGATGATGATGGAAAGAACGTTGTAAATATTTACGACGCGGCGGAGTTGCGTGGGCACCGTGGAGGATTGCGTTCGGACATCCTTGATGCTCTTCTATTTATAATAATGGCGGACGGACCACATCCATGTCCAATGGAATGGACGACAGGCAGTGTTTGGCCTAAATTGACGGTGAACTTCTCGCCTAGCAGCCATGCTCTCTCTCTCTCTCTCTCTCGCGAGCCCAATATATACAGTAAGCCTAATGGGCTTTTGGTCTGCAATGGCCAGTCCATTGTCCAGACATTTTCGTCCCATATAAAGTTCGGCAAGAACCCTAGTTATCTCATCCTTTGCGGCGGCGTACAATCAGATCTCTCGCCCAAATCCCGAAGAAACGAAAAGACAGCATGGCGACCCAAATGAGCAAAAAGAGGAAGGTAAAATCAGTCTTAATTGCTTGTGAACTTGCTTATGAAGATGATTTTGCCAATTGACTGAAATTTTTTCGTACAGTTCGTAGCTGATGGAGTGTTCTTTGCGGAATTGAACGAAGTATTGACACGTGAGCTGGCCGAGGATGGTTACTCTGGCGTGGAGGTCAGAGTTACTCCGATGAGGACTGAGATCATCATCCGTGCCACGCGCACCCAGAATGTCCTCGGTGATGATACTTTTAGGGTTTCTCCGCCGCAAAATTGATATTCCTCTTCTGATAATTTGTTCCATTGTTAGTTATATTCGATTGATTTTGCTGCTACAGGCGAGAAGGGAAGGAGGATCCGTGAGCTGACCTCTGTGGTGCAGAAGAGGTTCAAGTTTCCAGAGAACAGTGTTGAGTTATACGCCGAGAAGGTTAACAGCAGAGGACTTTGTGCCATTGCCCAGGCCGAGTCACTTCGATACAAGCTCCTCGGTGGGCTTGCCGTTCGAAGGTAATAATGATCCATTTAGAAGTCTTGTGAATTAACCATGTTTGAATTGATTCTGCTACTGTCTTGATGTCATCCTCAAAGCAATATTGGTGCTACAATGCCATACCATTATCTGTGTCGGATGATGACTAAAACGACCGTCTTCGTGCCTGCTGTCACTTTATGTTGTGTGCTAAATCTTCATATTGTGATTTTGGTGAGAAGGGACATGATTAATTAGTCAATCCCGCCCGCCAAATCTCTTGTCCTTACTCCTTTATATATGTATGTATATCCAATAGATTGTTACCTACTGAATATGATAGCTTAGTTTAGAAAACACATAGTCAAGAAAGTATACAAATATGCTAAATTTTGTTTAAAGTTTTTGTGTTTGTCTTTACTCTTTCTCTTATGTATAATGTACTTCTCTTCAACAGGGCTTGCTATGGTGTTCTGAGGTTTGTTATGGAGAGCGGCGCCAAAGGCTGTGAGGTATGTCGGATAGTAATCTCTTTTGTCCCTAAGTTCTTGGGTCACCACAGATCCCTCCTAAACATGCCCGAACCGTCGGTAGGTAATTGTTAGCGGGAAACTGAGAGCACAGCGTGCCAAGTCCATGAAGTTCAAGGACGGCTACATGATCTCTTCTGGTCAGCCGGTGAAAGAATACATCGACTCTGCTGTTAGACATGTTCTACTCAGACAGGTTTAGCTTATTATTGATGTCTGATTTTAAGGTTGGAGCTGGGCTGTGGTTTACTTATTCGTATGCTCTTTCTTTTTTCCAGGGAGTTCTTGGCATTAAGGTGAAGATCATGCTCGACTGGGATCCGAAGGGCAAGCAGGGCCCGATGACTCCTCTCCCCGATCTCGTCACTATTCATCCACCCAAGGAAGAAGAAGAGTACGTCAGGCCCGCCTTAACCATGCCTGCCGAAGTCGACGTTCTAGCATAATAAACTATGCCTGCTCGATTGTGCTTTGCATCTTTTTCGTTTCGTTCTTAAAGATGACGACTTTAGAAACATCGTTTACAGCGAATTTTGTATGGCTTTAGTTTCATTTCTTTCTCGGCCGTTGGCTGCTTTGATGTCGATTTTGATTCCCAGAATCCAAACTGTTGTTTGTGTTCCATTTCGCCTGCCTTCGAACAAGATTTCTTGCTCTTACAATGGTTTAACGTTATAAACTGTCAGCACCAAAGTTCAACAGAATTTGAATCTGAAGTGTAATTCATATTCAATAATAACGATTTGATGAAACAAACACAGACAAACTCAAAACACATCAATGGTGAATTCATTCAGTCATTCTCTCAGCTCCTCTTAACAGGGTCGAAGTTGGCGACGCCAATGACAGCCCCGACGATGACGGCGAGAACGACTCCACCGGCGGCGATGCTCAGCAGAAAGTTCTTCAGAGAAGGCGAAACGGCCGCCTCCGCCGCGTCGGGGACGACCATCGAAGCCGTCAGTGCAGCTGCAGTCAGACCAGTCACGACCTTCTCTTTCAACGACGACGAAGCCTTCACTTCAAGCTTAGCCGCAATTGGTACAGCCCTTTTGGAACTGGCCGGTCTCCTCAGCGGCAGTGGGATGAGGAAGGGCGTGGCCGCCGACTGTTTGAAGCTCTGCGTTGGCGGCTGTGTCATGGAGATTGCCGAAGCTGATGACGCCATTGTCGTTCTTTGTGAGAGCTTGGCTGTAGTGTAAGGGACGATGATGATTTCTCGATGATAAGAGAGAGGGTTTGTTAAGAAGAGTCTTTGAGAAGTGAAGAGGGATTATGTGAGGTGGCTGTGCTGCGGCGGTTTGTCCGCCGTGGCAAATTCTCAGCGTCGCTTTGGTGGATAAGGTTATCATCTTTATCTCAAATCCTAGGAGGTTCCAAGATTTCGTTGTCCGTAATTTTGGGCTGATAAGTGAGCCCATTAATATAGCCCGTCTGAAGGCCCAATTTCGGCCCATCAAATGTGTGTAATGCCTAAATTAAAAATCCGAGGGTTATTCTTGAATTAAGGTAAATTTGGGGAGCATTTTGAAAATTACCTAGCAAGCAAAACATCCAACGAAATTTCCAATAAACCCTAGACAGTAGACATAAAACCCATAAGCGCTTGTATTGCAGAGCAAAGGGAGGCAGAGACTGTATAGAGCGTTCCATTTGCAGGCAGATTAGAGGCGATGGTGTGGTTTCAGTGTGAGGATTGTGGAGACAACCTTAAGAAACCAAAGCTACCTGGTCACTTCAGAGTCTGCTCTGCTTTTAAGGTAGCATTTGTCTTGTTTTTGGTTTGTGTTGCTATCATTTGTGATATGGTCAGTAATTGAATCAACCTCGGCATGGTTGTGATTGTATTTTCAGTTATCGTGCATCGATTGTGGAGAAGTCTTTGGGCAGCACAACGTTGACAGTCACAATCAGTGCATTACTGAAGCGGTATTGTTGCAATGCAATTAATTGATATTTTAAGCCTGGTGGAGTGATGTTTAGTGTGCTTGAGATAAGTTAATATGATATCTTCTTTTATGTTGGTAAATCAGTGGTTTGTATATAGGAACAAGGTTCCATTGATGAGACTGAAATTCACTAAGAAGGTTTGGAATAAGAGCCTAGCTCAAGAATTAACAGTGCTAAAGCTACTCCCGATTGCTAATTGGTTTAGCTTTGTAATTTTATGTATGCTCGTTAGTGAGGTCGGTATACAATTTTTTCAGGAGAAGTATGGTCCGAAAGGTCAAGGTAAAGCTTTGAATGGATCGAATACGAAGCCCAAAATTGAAACCAAGCCAAAACCAGAAGTTGACATAAATGTTGGATTATCCGAACGTCCTCCGTGGTTCTGTAGGTATGCTGACCCTACCCCTAGCAGGCACTGCACATTTGACCTTCATTTTACACTCTCCTTCATTAGCAAATTTTTTTCTATGGGCAAATTTGATTGATGAATTGGAAGCTGAAGTTTGAAATGTATGTTGATAGATTAATATTCATTTATTTTTCACCGATTTAAATGATAATTTTTGTTTTTTTGCTTCTGGAGCTGAATATAAGTGCTTTTATGGATTTATTGCGCAGCCTATGTAATACGAAAGCCACCAGTAAGCAGACCTTGCTTCTTCATGCTGATGGAAAGAAGCACAGGGGTAAGGCTAGGGCATTCCATGCTGCAAATCAAACGCCTAAGGATGCATCAGATACCCAAAGCTCCATTAAAGACAACAACGGAAATGAAGTTACTCAAACCAAAGACTTAGCGCAATCAAATGGCCAAAATTCAACAAAGGATGCCCCCACGCATGAAGAGTCTGGCATGGAAAATAACGGTTCGAAACCGAACAATAAAAGAAAACACGAGACGTCTGAAAATGGATTGATGGACCAGAACCAAAGTGATATCTCCACTGAGCTGCAAAATGGCGACGTTGCTAAAGATTCCGAAACAGAGGCTGTAAAGCAGTTGAAGAAAGCCAAAACTAGTGCAGGAAAAAACGATGGTACACTGGATAAAGATTCTGGCAAGAAGAAGATAAAATGGAAGAAGCTTATTACTTCAGCCCTGAAATCTGTATGTACTCTGACCTCTGGCTCTCCGCATATCTGTTATGGTTTATGTTGTGAACTGAAAAGTGGAGGTGTTAGTAATGTGAATGTCTCTATTATCATATAAGAGTCCTATATGTTGCGGATCTTCAATTTATTCCAAGCTGAAGAGTCGTATTAACCTTTAATGTTTCCATCATGGAGCTTCATATATTAGGACACCAACCATTTATATAAATCATGCTTGGCGCCTCTATGTGATCGTCATCTACTTTTTCTGTGGCAGAATGCTAAACACAAGCTGAAGTTGAAGAAACTCGGGAAAATTGTCATGGAGTCTCTTCAAGAATCTGGTAAAACTGATCAAGACAAAAGCCAAGTGATGGAAATCCTCGAACAAAAGGTCCTTTTTTTTTCCTTTTCCTTTGATACTTGGCCTTTTTACTCTGCATTTCTTCTTCGATGCTATCTCCGTCTAATGTGTGTGAGCTATTTTCCTAAGCTGTTAGCCTGTGCGTAACTACTGTTTCATAATTGTATGCAGATACATTCAACCTCCAAATTTATCGTTGATGGGAAATACATTCGACTGGCTGATGATAACTAAAGAAACGTGAGTTTTTCAAACAAATTTTTTGTTATTGGATTGTAGAAACTTATCAATCCTTGTTGGAGATTTGAGCAGACCGAAGTAATCCGATACCTCTCAATTGTATTGTATTACCAGACAAGATATCATTTTTGGTTCAATCCATAGTCTTATTTGTTTGTCGACTCTTTGGCATGTTGCCCATTCGCTGGTTGCTTGAGATTAATGAGTCAGAAAACTAAGACAAGCAAGTGTTGGTAATTTGTTTTTAGAAGAATCTGATGAAGTTCTTGCTAAGGAATAATAGTTCATGGCTTTTTGCTCATTGGATTTTTAACCTAATTGTTGCGCTGTCGGCAACTGTAATTCGAAAGCCAAATCTCAACGACCCGACCGCCACAAAACATATATCCGCGAAAGAGATGAAAGTTAGCAATCAACCACCGCCCGAGGTCAAGGTATAATAAGGTTACAGTTCGTCCTGCACCAAAATTTAGTGGAAGCGATGAGTTGATGAGAACACTGTATTTGGTTAATATATGCGAGATGATCTTACATGCACATCCTCGTCAATGGAGGCGGACGGGTCGTCTTCTTTAGAGTCTGGTTTAGCATCTTCGTCGGCTTCTGTTTCATTGGCATCATCATCATCGTTATCCTCAGCCTGGAAAATCGAATAAGCTTCATAATTAGAATAAGAAATATCGACATGGAGTATTTCGTGTGAGGGGGAGATTAGAGTGCTTACATCGGAATCGACAGGGTCTTTGATTCCTGAAAGATAGGAAATGTTCGGACATGAGTTCAAGTGCAACGTATTAAGAAATGTGTTAAAAGATGAAAACGGACGAATTCACCGAGTGGAAATTAATACCTCCTCTTCCCTTTTCTTCTCTGCTTCATCAAAAGCTGCCTTCTCGGCCTGCGTTTTCAGTAAATCAAATAAATTTTAGCCATAGCAGAAAATAGTCTTCAGCTCTTTGCAACAAGAGGAGAGGAACAAGTAAGAAGAGAGACAAAAAAAAGGAGCAGACTGATATATGACTTACATCCTTTTCCTTGCCCCATGTTTCTTCAGCAACCTTCTTGGCATACTCAGGGTCATCACATAGCAATACATTGTCGAACAAGGTGCCGGATTTCACCTGCAGGGCATTTGTATGGTTAAGAAAAGAGATCATAATGAATCGATATGTTGGGTAGTCAGTCCGAGAACTTCATTTACCTGCCACAGTTCAACGCCTACGTACTTTAAATCAGGGTATACATACAGGTCTGGGTCATCATTGAAGTCTGCCATTGCGACGACAATGAAATTAATCAGCTTTCTCATAAGCTCCACAACATTAGTTTATCATTCGTTTTTTTTCTTTTCATCTCTTTAGAAAATCTATTCGCATCATACATTCAGTTGCTCAAGGGAGCTTACGGTACCTGGGTTATCAATCATTGGTGCCTTCCACTTGCCCTTGTAGTTCGGGTTCTTGATTTTCTGGGAATAAAAAAGGGCTTATTTAATGGGCCACTACATGCCAGTCTGACTAACATCTCTAATAATCAACCGAAAAGTGAGTTTCAATACAAACCTTTGGCTTCCATGTGCCTTTATATTCAGGGTTGGGGATAGTTGGTGCAGTCCATTCACCATCCTCCTCATCGTCCCAGTCCTCGGGCTGCATTGAGAGAAAATTGCACATTCAGTTTTGTTCACTAGCTTCAATTCATTGACGTGTGAAGAGAGCGATACTCTGGAGTTCCCCAAGTGTAGTTACCTTCTTGGCCTCAGGATCAGGTATCTCCTTAGGAATGTCATCGTAACCCTGTCCGCACGAGAAAATTTTCATTATTTTCCCAGAAAATCAAGTCGCAATTTGCCTTAAAAGGGCAATTACCTCTGGCTTCTTGTCTTCAGGATCTGGAATGTACTCCGTATCATCCCAATCTTCGGGCTATTAAATGGTAGAGAGGACAAAGATCAGTACTCTGCATGGAAATGATAAACAAATACCACTAGCTTGTAACAAACCTTTTTGGCCTCAGGGTCCTTAATCTTCTTAGGAGGGAGAAGGTCCCAGTCAGATTACAAGCTACCAGACTGCTTCTCTACATTGTCTATGAGGATGCTGTATGTAGCATCAGGACGAAGGATGAATGTATATACATGAGTCAATTGATCGGTCTCACATGGAACTTCCTTCTTTATCAAATGGTTTGTGCCATTATAGGTAAGAATGGCATGGACTTTTTTAGTGCTGTAGCCACAGATATCTGGCCCAAACATGATGCTGCACTCATTCAAACACAATGGTTGGCATTCCGCAAATTTCAGTTGAGTAAACACGAAACATAGTAACTAGAATCCACAAAATGGAAAAAACGGTACGGTAAATAACCTGTATGGGGTATCACCACCGAATTTCTTCTGGTCGACTTCACCACTGAGCAATTTCATGTACCCACCGCCACAGTCGAGTTTTTGCTCATGCTTTACAGAGAACTGGAAAACTAAGGTCTTGTCCTTGTTGCTGAATTTGGGATATTCAGCGGAGATGGCGTAAAACCTGTAGTCTTCACTGGTCTGAATTCCTGTAGAAAAGATAAAGGGCAATCTATACAGTTATAGACATGGTGTTCCAGAGAAATGTAAATGACAAACAAAAACAGTGGTGATCGATACCTTTATTATTAGCATCACCATTCCATTTCCCGGAAGTGTAATTCCAATCACCAGCCATGTTCTCATCCTTCTTCCATTCTGATTTCACCCATCGACTCTCCCATCCATCTATGGTGTCAAACAAACAAAATTATAAGCACATGACCATAAAAAAAAAATAATAATAATAATAAAAGAAATCGGACTTCTAATTCCAGTAAGGAATGTAAACTGATAAGTGAACATAATTCCCCAATTGGTAAAATTGTGCAGTTCGGTAACTCAGTAGCTGCAGAAAAAGTCAAATATGAACATTGGACTGCGTTAATATGCTGTCAGAATATAACGAGCTCAAAATCACAAGATAAACAATAATCCAGAACTATTGAAACAAATTGAAGGAAAAAGTATCCCAACGATCCAGCGAAATCAAATTTGCAACAAATCGAATCAGCTAAATGCCGCAGTTTCTACAAAAAAACAAAAACAAAAAAACATCCAGATCGAAACACTATCCCTCGAATTGAAACTCAAACGTCGATTAAGAAAGTATAATAACGAAATCACGACAATCGGCAGCTGAAGCTAGGGGAGTACAGTGAATAGAGAAATGATAATACCATCAAAACGTTCCTCGAAGAAAACTTCCGCCGCCGATGAGACCGCGAGGAGAAGTGATAGAGCAACAGCTACAGAGTGAAAATAAGGCTTCGCGCCTCTCCGTGCAATGGCCATTTTCGTCGTCCTTCGGAGTGAGAGATGCGACTGATGGAGACAATGATGTGCTTTTATATGGTGGGAAATCCCTTGGTATTGCGTTGCCCAGTCAGTCCGACGTGGACATCCTCATTACCAATAAGGTAACGACACGTGGAAAAACCTGACGTCTGTACCGACGTGGCTACTCGAGAAGGGGAGCACACACGAATCGTGAAGCTGGGACCTCAAGTAGGAAATGCCACGTGTTAATATTTAATGACGAATTTACCCTTACTTTTTATTTTCAATAAATATTTATTGTTACATCTCATTTTAGTAACCAATTCTTCTAAATATTATTAAATAATCGAATATTAATTTATAATCGAATTTAAAATTAGTACGATAGATGAGTCAAATCAATCGTAAATTTACTAATTCGACTCAACTGAAGCTCAGTTCGAACTTATGAATATCGAGCTCGATCTTCGAAGTTCATGAGAAATTTTTTTTTTCTATAATACAGATATAAAATTTGGAGGAGCTCAATTATAATTTTCGAGCCATAAAATGACCACAAGTCCACAACTATTCAAATTATTAACCAAGATGACATTAAATATTATTAAAATGATAAAGGCACGTTTGGTTTGACCTACAAAAGTATGAATAATGAAAACGCATGTATATGTGTGTCAAATGTTTTTATGCACTCAAATGATCAAACGACACCGTTTCTCTTTCCAACACCCTCCTCCTAATTTGTCAGATCTCATCTGATCACTCATCAACGAATTTGTGGGAATCGTCGATTCTATTGCTTGGCTTGTTAGAGCTTCATAATGGCGACGAGGAATCGCACGATACTGTACAGAAAGTACAGAGACGCGTTGAAAAGCGTCAGGATTCCGGCGGGATCGTCGCCGGCCGGAGGAGGTCCTGTTATCGAGCTTTCGACGACGTCGTTGCTGAATCCTAATCGATCGTACGCGCCTTTGAGCACCGATGATGATCCTGGTACATCTAGGTGAGCTAAAAACCCCTTTTTTGATTTACCTGTTCTTTCTTTGGATTTGTTATTCGCACGTGTAAGTTGTGCCTATTGAAGGCTTTATTCCGTTGAATTGATCTGGAAATTTTTTAGTGTCTTAGAGTCAAATGGTCGGCAGATGCTAATTACTGTGTATTACTGGTTTTGGAGCTGGTTGGATGATGAAAAGTGTACTAGTGAAGCAATACGGAGCATAGAAATGTCATCTGGTTTACTGTATGAATGGTGAAAATTGCATGCTTGTGCGTAGGGATAGCTTAATTAAGGGTCATCATTAAACTGCCCCATGGATGACCTTCTCAGATTCTAACAGTTTTCCTCTACAGTAGGGGTACAGTTGCGGTGGGTCTGCCACCAGCTTGGGTGGATGTATCTGAAGAAATAGCAGCTGACATACAGAATGTAAGGGGGAAGATGGCTGAATTGGCTAAGGCTCATGCCAAGGCTTTAATGCCTTCATTTGGTGACGGTAAAGAAGATCAACGCCGGATTGAGTCGCTTACGCAAGAGATAACTAACCTCTTAAAGAAATGTGAGAAAAGGTTACAGAGACTCTCTGCTTCTGGGCCTGCGGAGGATTCAAAAATCAGGAAAAACGTCCAGGTATGATCTGAAAATATAGAGGTATGCGAGTGTATGTCGCTGAAATTGATGTATAAGCTACCTATGTGTCTGATCTTTCAAACAAAGTATATGCTTAAACCACGTTATTCGTGGTGGCTTGTAGTATTGGGTGTCTGGCTATTCTATCGGTTGTTTATGTAAGATATGAAATGCTTGGTCAGCGTCAAGCATCATTGCGTTTCTTCTCTCACTTTATTATTTTTTTTTTATTCCAAATCTTGGCTTCTCAACTTGTGATTATCAAATCTCCTGCTTGTAGATTCACAGACTCGATTAGTGGCACTTTTCACCTCACTCTTTGACAATAACTAATATTTTTGTTATACCTCTGGTCTGGTTAGCCATACTGATAGTATATCTTTTTTGCAGCGTTCTTTAGCTACTGACCTTCAGACCCTCTCAATGGAGCTACGCAGAAAACAGTCAACCTATTTGAAACGACTTCGACAGCAGAAAGAGGTATATCACTTCTTTGGAAGAGTCCTGTTATGGTTAAATGCCAATATATCTTGGCAAGGTTCTTTTCTATTAATGGATTCCTCTCATTTGTGGGTAAATTTCACAATCATGTTATTATTGCTATAGCTCTTAAAATCCTGCCATCTTTCATGAAGGGTTCTGATGGGATTGACTTGGAAATGAATCTGAATGGGAGCAGTTCAAAGACAATGGACGATGAATTGGATGACATGGTATGAGAACTATGCCAATTTTCAGTTTGGAAGTGAATGATATAATACTATAATAATTCGAATGCGTTGGTGGAACCAACATCTGCAAGTTGCATTTATAACTTGTGACCCATTCTTTATCTTCATTTCTTACCATGCTTTGACCTAATATATTATCTATCTATTTTTATCTTTCAGGGTTTCAGTGACCATCAAATGGCTAAACTTAAGAAAAGTGAGGCATTCACTGCCGAAAGGGAGAGAGAAATTCAGCAGGTGAGCCGAGGGCCGATCTCTATCATTTTCATTTATGCAGACGATTGCTTATTTATTTATTACTTTCTGTTTTAAAATTTTGCTGGTTGTAGGTGGTGCAATCAGTGACCGAGCTCGCACAAATTATGAAGGACTTGTCTGTATTGGTGATTGACCAAGTCAGTTGTTAACTCCCTGTTCACCATATATTCAAGTACGTTCATGTTTTAGATCTTTGGTTCCTAAATTAAACTGTAATGGTCGTCGAGCAGGGGACTATCGTAGACAGAATAGATCACAACATCACGAACGTTGCAGCCTCTGTTGAAGAGGGCCTGAAACAGCTTCAAAAGGTCTTTGTCATATATCCCTCTCTATTTGTTTTAAGTCGTACCCTTACAAACATGGCATGCCTTAATTCGTGTTCTGTTGAAACTGTCGAATCGTACCACAGGCCGAGAGAAGTCAGAAACAAGGTGGGATGGTTATGTGCGCCACAGTTCTCGTGATTATGTGCTTTGTGATGCTCGTTCTCTTAATTTTGAAGTCGATACTGTTTTGATCCATATGAAGATACTTTCGCCGTCCTCTCGGGCTTGGCTAATCTCTTTTATTTATTGGCCTTCGTCGCATATATCATTGAATGAAGATGTGGTAGGAAAAAGGAGACTTCAAATTTTCAATCATACATGTTTCATTTAGACTTAGAGGTGGCAAAACGGGTCGACCCGACCCTCTGGGCTCGGTCGGGTACTCAGATTTTGAAAGTTCGTATCATATACATGTTTGTGTAGACTACTGAAAGGAGTATTGTTGAGGGCACTTCTATTTTTTTGACCAAAATGCTCATGTATTATGAGTTACTTGAGTTTCGATTTGTATTTTATTTTATGATAATTGATACATTTATCGAGTGAAAGGATAATATGACAATTACTTGCATTTTATATTATCGTTGTAACAATGAACAAAGCTTATAATATATAAAAATTCGACATAAAATTTGATATCCGACCAAACTTCAAATACTGACTTAATAGTAACGAAGAAACACCTATAATAATAATAATAATCTACAAATAATAATTATAATAATAATAATACACATGAAAGCAAACGTCGATTATTTCATTCATTCATTCGATAGAGAAGATAGTAAAAGCTATGGGCTCATCGTTGGGGCTGTTGTTCAGGTGCATGGCTGGCGGCGGCGGCCGAGGACGAACCAGGCCTGCCATTGTCCGAAGGTGGAGGAGATGCTCCCCACTTGCCATCAGATTCCGACGGTTCCATCACCTTCACTGAACCATCGGTTAAACCCACCGCAAACTGACTCGGTTCTTGCGGGTGAGCCGCCACAACTACTGGGTACACCGCCTGGCTCCTGCAACGACGACAATATTTCGAAACTTAGACGAAGATAGTTGGCGTCTAACGGAAAAAGTTCAAGCACGTGTAATAATAGTTTGTGTCCGTACGCATTTTGAGGCAGATAAGCAGACGGAGCAACCCTGCATCGTAATCGTAGGGTATCCGCGTCGAAGATCCCTACGTTCCCATCGCAGAACGCGGCGAAAACAAGCTGGCTGTTGCACGAATACGCCGCGCACGATATAGGCGCCAAAAGAGACTCTTGTGGGACCCACTGAAAGAAAATTTTTGAAGCCAAATGTGAATAGTAAGACAGTAAATAAAATAAAATAAAATCTTTCGAGCGTATGGTTTACCTGGCGAATGCGGTCCATCTTGGAGGCATCGTAGATTGCCAGCTGAGTCTCGTGGGATACGAGCAGGCGGTTTTGGTCGGAATGGAACTGCACGCGGGTGTCGCCGTTGGGCGTTTTACCAGCGGGGAGCTGCATCGGGACGGCCTTTCTCTTCTCCCATGTGTCGATGCTCCATATGCAGAGCTACCATATATAGTTCGAACAATTTTCGAATATTTATTTCACGGCCGTCGACTTTTTTTTATGAATGTGAGGTTGATGGGAAGGAATCTTACTTGGGCGTCGGCGCCCGACGACACCAATATATTGAGGTTGGTGGAGAAAGCTAATCCCGTGATGCGCTTCTGGTGCCCTTTCAGCTTTGATTTCACCTATTTGTTTTCCCGAGAAAACTTATATATTTCTTTCACAAATCGCCAAAACATAGGGAGTTTTGAGGAAAAAAAAAAGCTACCTCATCGACCCTAACGTTGTAAATATGGATAGTAGAATCTTCCATCCCGATGGCTATGATGTTGTTGTCCTGAGGGTGGAACGCCAAGAAAGTTGAAGCTGGAGGAGGCGGCATAAACGTAGTCATCACCTGCCAGAAAATTACGATTGTTAGGGCGCATTTGCAACACTTTGAAAAGTTGAGACTATCCGTACGCAGTTTCAGATCAACTCACCTTAAATGTCATCATGTTGAACAGTGAAACTTTCCCACCCGCAGCTGACATGACATAGGAGTCATTTTTGGACAAAGCAATGCATGGAACTGCCTCTTCGAGGTTGACGCCTGAGACATCATTGGTCATTACAAGACCGCTGTTTGGCTGCCAATGTTGCGGCGCGACGCTTGCAGTAGCCTACAAAGGGTACGTCGGCAATAAATATTTATTTTTTTAAATAACAGAAAATCATTCGCTTAAATATGTGTGCTATAAGAAGATGTTGAATGTTACCTTCCCGCTCGGGTTTTGCTCGTTGCGAGCCCACTTCCACAGCTTCTGGACACCGTTCGATCCAAGAGCTAATATGCCGACGCCAGAATTTGTATAAAGAAGCCGAGCAACCTTTGACGTAAGCCAAACAGAGCAACGCAATTAGAAAGAAAAAAAAAATTGCAGCAAGGCGTTGCAGAGCCATGTTTGATTGTTATTACATACCTTGTTGGCAGGATCAGTGCTATCAGGCATCGTCACCGAACGACACTGCGCATTATCTAAGATCTCAGTCAACTGCCAGGGTTTCATCTTTTCGCTGACATTTTCCAATGCTCTTGGCTTTTCGATGTTCCGAGAAATGGAGTCTACACCATTCTGAAATCGATAAATACATAAAAGGAAAGCCAAAATTTTAATCCTCTGAATCAGTCAGAAGCAAAAGAGACATGGGAGGTGGGATCAGTCAGAGCAGAGTACGTAATGAGTGATATCCCTCCCCATTGCTGGATTGAGATTATGAGGCCAAACGGAGAATCAAATAATGACGTAAAAGATGAAGTCATTCGGGACGAAAGTGACATACAAGGATGGGCGTAGGCCTCGCGGGAGAGCTCCTTTCCACTTTACAACTGACGGGAGTAGAAGCAGCATTTGCGACAGAAGATCCAGACACCTGCCATAAATCAAGATTTAAAAAATTGTAAGAATAAAAGGTACTAGGAACAACATGTAAGAGAGACAATGTCACACACTAACCTTCATTGCTGCTGTTTCCAGCGGAGATCTCAGTGCTTCAAAAGGCGGGGCTTCGACGGTTCTTAAAGACCGCATGCCGCTCGCATTTGCTAGTATCTTGATCCCATGGTCGGCGGTGGTAACAGCAAGGAGGTTACCGTCCTTACTAAATCTCAAGCGTGGAATGCTCTGTAACAGAAAGAAATTCAACTATGTTTAGCTTACGACAATATGAGACTTATTAAAATATCAGACAGATAAGATAGTTTTTCTTTTTACCGGCAGGCCACCATCTGCATCAGTTGTTGTTAGTACGTTGACGTTGTCCATGTCCCAAAACTTGATTTGGCTATCTTCACCGACGGCCAGAAAGTGATTCTGCGTAGTGTCGAACTGAACAACACTATTCGACTTCTTTCTGAACCCAGTGTAAGTTCTCTTGATTGCCCCTTCGCTTTCGTTCCACTCCACGAGAAAGGAGTCCCCATCTTTGCCAGTTCCACAGGAGAACAACCTGGGAAACGAAGGTCGCATTTTGGTGGTAAGAGTGTAAACTCATGATGCATATAATTAGATGACTTTCTTACCGGGATCCATCTGCGCTATAGAGCATAGTCGTGCACCAATGCCCGGGAGCATCATAGTCAACTCTCGATCCCATATTGTCGTAAAGCCAAGCTTTGATTTTCCCATCAATAGCAGTCGAGAAGATAAACTGAAAAACAGTTTTAGGAAGCTGAGATGTAAATGCCCACGAAAAAAAAAAAAGAAAAGAAAAACATTGTATTTTCAATGATAGAGTGTGTTTATGGGAAATAGTACTTGAATGTTCTCTTTCTGATGAGGACGAATAGAGTAAACAGGTGCTTCATGGCCTTCGAAGTTGAATAGCTTCCTTCCAGTATGATCCCACACCTATTTTTCACAGCTTTTCTCAATCTTCTTTCCCGTCTGTTATAGAAACTGGAAAACGAAATCAGACATTGTTAAACTCACCTTGATCAACTTGTCATCCCCGCAGGTCACAACACAGAGCTGTTTATTAGGACTAGCAAAAGCAATATCATTAACTCCTCCCACATGAGCATCAATCTGCCGAAAAACATGTACATATTGAATTTAAGGGGCCTGAAGTTTCACCGTGACGAGCCACAGAAAAAGATAGCAAATGCGAACGCGTCAATATAGCGTACCTCCATGAGCTGGCGTAAGTCATTGGGCGCCACATAGCTATACAATTGGATCAAATGCTTGGAAAATGCAACTCCTACCAAGGGGAGTTGATCGTTCAGCATGATTTATCAAAAAAATACATTTCAAACACAGCACCATATGATAATCTCATAATCATACCACAGAAAGCTCCATCTTGGCTCCATGACACTCGGTTCACAGAAAATGGTGCTTCTTTGGCGACAGAGGCCTGTTAAAAGATTTCCGTCGAAACAATAATAGCATCCAAAAAGTGTGAGTTCGTCATATACTGATTTAATGTTAAGCAGCAGCAGAAAAATACACAGTAGATGGAGAACAAACCTGAAATGTCAAGCTACATGCTTGTATATCCCAAATTTTGAAAGGCTTTGCACACAATTTCTCTCTTATTCCAGACTCCCAAAGAGTAATTTCGCCATTATTGCAGCCCACTGTAAAATAAGCATCCAAGTTAATGAACGCGTCGTTAAGACCAATTAATCAACTAGTCATGAAAAATAGGAAATACCAAGAAGTAAAGTGTTGTGCGAAGGATGAAAATCCAAGCTTGTAATAGGAGCTCCTTGATGCAGCGTAAAGGCCACCGTTCTAGGCAAGTCCTCAATGGACCATGATGCCTGTTGACGAACCATAGGATATGTGACCTGAACTCGGGAAATCAAAGCCAGACAGTAAATGAAAAGCAAATTCCATTAAAGTTTTCATCTGCTTTAGACAGTGATGTTAAATATTACCTCCTCAACTGACTGGGCTGGGCGCAATCGCTTCATCAGATGTTCATGTTCAGCATTCTGATAGTCAACCATGCCAAGGGTAGCAACTGGAGGGGTGATTGGCCTCTTCAAGATAGATACTGTCCAGCGAAGAAAAAATACAGTTGAATGGATTAACGGTAGAATAACACACCGAAAACATTTTATTTTCCGACATGATCTATCCACTATTCGGGGAGAAACATTTAGTCAAAGGCTTCAACTTTACCTTGATTAGGTGGGACGGGCAATGACGATGCTGTAACAACAGCTGCTTGAACTGATGAAGATGCAGCAGCAGCATTAGCCATCCAACCAGCTAAAGCATTGGCATTCGCAGCTGCCGCAGCAGGTGGGAAAGGCTGCATAGGAGTCTACGAAAGTTCATTAGACAATGATAATGATGCACTGCATTACTACCCATGATATAAATACTGCTAAGAAGATCCGAATAGAAAAGATTATAATAATGATAACAGTTCATGTAAATTATTTATAAATACCCCGTGAGCTCCAATAGATGGGTAAGCAGCAGGTTTTGCAACTGTAGCTGCAGGAATATTGACAGGACCAGGAGCAAGTGCACCATTAGGCGGACTACAAGTGTGGTCGTTAAACAGAGTTTTAATGTCTGGATTCGGCCTTGGATTCTTACAAAGCTGATGCTGCCAATTCAAACTGGAAGTATCGCAAAAAAAGTCAAAACTCGGCATAAAAGGCAGGAAACAAGACGAAAGCCACAGTTGGAGAGGACATAAAGAACATTAGTACCTCTGATTAATGAGCGTTCTTAATCTGGATGACTTCAGAGTCGGAAAAACAAGCTTTTCACGGAAAAGAGGATTTGCTTCGATTAGTTTTTTAAGCTCAATCAACATTATGCTACGAGCTGTCTTGGTATCACCGTATTTTGAGAGCTGTTCGTTTTCCCTGTTCGCTCAAAGTAGTCAAATATCAGGTTTTCCACTATAAAGAATGAATAACAATGAATATGATAAACTTCAGACTACATAATATAGCGCTCGAACCCCTCCCTAATGCAAAGATCTACTCAGTAACAACGGAAAGATTTGCTGCATGATTGCACTTACCAATTTAGTCTCTCTAATTGGGTTGAAAAGGTACAATATTAGTATTGTATCTAAGTGTCAACACCCCCAGTTTATTATTGTGAAAAACAGATATATCTGCAACCACTTAAATTATAAATATTTCCCTTTTCATTGTGCATAATTGTTGGAAAAAGTCTGCTCAAACTCGAAATCGAAATTGTGGGATTTTCCAATTTTTCAAATTAAATAATTAATCATCTCTACCTATATAAGTTCTAAAAGGGTAGAAGGATTATGATGAGCTACAGAAGTAAAGATTATGGTAATTGCGTAGCATCTAAAAAAAGACCGACGAGTACCTGAAATTTGAAAGTGTTAACAGCTGGGTGATTTCTTTGTATAGATCTTCGTTAAATGTCGAGAACACTTTCAAGTCGCTCACCAGAATCTCGACTGCCTTTGCCTTGTCTTGCCTGAACGCCAAAATTTAATATTCAGCCCATTATGGGGGAAAGAACAAAAAAAGTATGCAAAAGGGGAAAATCAAAGGCTTATTAATCAGTCGACGAAATTTTACGGAGAGAGAACACTTTTAAAGATTACCGATCAAGGGCTTCAAGGTACTTTTGCTTTCTGATTTCGAAAAATATCTTCATCGAGTATCTGTTGTCATCCACTTTCGTAAAACCAGACAAGTACTTTTCAACATCATCCCAATCCCCTGCATGCACTTTCTCCTCGAAATATTTCATGTTAAAGAAGAACCCCGATTCTTGTTCAAGCCTACCACGAAAAAAACACACAAATTAAACATCATCGTCAAGGAAGCATTTAAACTGAACAGCCAAAACACGTCAATAATCATTACATAACGATAGATCAGGACGAAAATTTACAGCAGAACTTAGCTAAGCTTCTCACAAACTTCTAACTACAATTGGATAATACGAAGGTAATTTTCCTTCGTATTCTTTTTTCTTCGTGTCCTATAGCAATAAATTCCCGGCAGCCTCTAAGATCCACCAAGAAAAGCAACGAGTAGACAAGTTTAGATCAATAACACATACGGAGCTATGAATCTGACCCCAAATTCTCAAAAAAACGATTCTAAATTCGGAAAAAATCAACCAAATTTAACAGTAAATCCAACTATTTCCTCCCCTTTTTACCCCTTTCTAGCCCACTCAAGACACACAAATTCAAACTAAATAACATAATCCCATTTCCATTGTAGCCCCAATCAATCGCCAAACTACATACTTGGATTCAAAACCTTACGAAAATCTACCCAGCAGACACATCAGAAGTACAGGGCAGACAAAGCCCACAGGCAAATAACTAATAACAACCACCAAAAAACCTACTATGTGCAATAAAGATTAAAGAAAAAAAAAAGCAAAAAAAAAAAAAAAAGAGAGAGAGAAAAACAAAGAAAATAAGATTGTATATACCTATGAACAGACTCCTTGAATTTCTCCTCCTCCAAAAACTGAAGTATCAGAAAGACCAATTCTCTGCTCAGCGACGACATTTCTCCAGCTTAGATTCCACCAAATCCGAACCTCAGATCAACAGATCGAACCCCTAAGAGACGATTCGCTCACACCACCGCCGGGCGACTTCTTCTAGATTTTTCTTCCTACTCTTTTTTTTTTAATATTATCTAAAAGTATATCTAGGGTTTCTCTAAAATACAGTGCGAGATAGACTGCTATATATAACCACGCAGAAAGAGAGATAGAGATAAAAAAAGAAAAAGAAAAAAAGAAAACAATTATCATCAACAGTAATAGAGAGAGAAAGCTACGTGGGGACAGTACAAATTTATATACATCTTTTTTTTTTTTTCAAAAAGAATAATTATTAAAAATAGAAAGTCGTGGTTATGGTAATATTAAGACTCGGTCACGCTATCTTCGATGCGTTTGGCAGTAGGATAAGAGTCTTATCTCTTTCCACTGACCTGTCTTTGATAAGTAGAATTACTTATCATAAGTAGATGCGCTTATGGTGATAAGCAGAAAATCTTATGATAGCTTGTGATATGTGGGGCCAGCGGATTTGAAACGAGTTGCTCAAATTTAGTTTGATATTCAGTTTGGGTTACAGATGCTGTCTCGTGACTTGTTGATGTCCCCTTTTTCCATATTGTTAAATGTCTCGCGATATTATTAATATATCGCTTGGCGATATTTTCGTTATTTTCGCGTTCTTGACGGTAGATTCAAGACATATTACATGTTTGTTTGTCAGAGGAAGTACCTTAATTAAAAGTAAAGAAGCTGAAATTGGACACTCCTCTTCTCACGCGCTCTCCCGCGTTTGGTGGCCACTTCCCTCGGTGGTAGTGGTAGCAGTTGATGCGCTGCATTATATATATATATATATATATGTTTTTTTTTCTTATGCATAGTTTTAATTATGTATCTTATTGATATTTTCAGATGAACGACAGTATATATTAGTATTCTTGTACGTGTGATTAAAATATAAATAAAATATAAAAAAATTTATAATATGAAATTATAATATTATTTTTGGGATATAATTGGAATAAATTTAAAAATTAAGGATAAAATGGTAATTAGTGTTATCATCTCTGTTGTAAAACTCGGCCTAGGCGGCCCCCTCCCGCGGCGAAAATCATCTAGGCGGCCGCCTAATCGATTGAACCGATTAATCGGCTAGGCGGCCGATTAATCGGCCGAGTACTCGGCTAGGCAGCCGCCTGGGCGGTCCAATTTTTTTTTTTTTTTATTTTTGGAAAAAAAAAATTTAAATACAGAATATCATTGACATAATTTATTTAGAATATTTGGATATTTATTTTAAATATTTGGATAAATTTGATGTAACTTTACTTTACTAAAATATTAGCATATTTGATATATGGAAGATAAAAATAATAAAAAAATAAGTATACCGACTAATATCCGCCTAAAAACCGCCTAGGCCCCGCCTAGGCCGTCTAGGCGCTAGGCCCATCCCGAGCGCCCGACTAGCGCCTAGCAAATTTTACAACATTGGTTATCATACCAAATTAATTTGATATTCTAGGGTGCTCTCCTTAATATATAGTATAGATAACTAAAAACAGTTTTTTTTTAAAAAAATTAGTGTGATAGTGGGTAGTTTTTTTTATGTTTTTTATTTATTTGTTTTTTATTCATCTATCACAATTAAAAAATATGTATCAATTGTAAGTGAGAGTGTGTAAGTGGAAAAATTTATCTATTATTTTTATATTTATTTTTTAATTAATATTATTTAAAATAAAATGGACACGGTGTATTGATATTAATCAAACTACATTTGCATAGTATATAAGATTTTAATAAATGACAACTATGATTATTAAAATAAAAGGAAAAAAATTATTATAAAAATAAAAGATAATTAATTTTTGGAATATAGTGAAGGTTAATCTTATGCTTAGCTCAGATTCATCAATGAGTTAGAATATAGTTAAGATTATTAAAAGAACTTTCCATGTGGACGATTTAACTACATATAGCATTTATAATTGCAAATTACAGTAAAACCTCTATAAATTAATAACATTGAGAACATGACAATTTATTAATTTAGAGAGATATTAATATATCGATAAATTAATATTTTATTAATTAAAAGAGAGATTTGTTAATTTCAGCAAATTTAGTATATTTTTGAAAATAAATGAATTCATATATGTTTGATTGATTATATTTATGGATGACTAATGCGCTTTTTGTGAATATTTTTTGCTAATTTGAATATGTTGCAGCTAGAAAACTCGATACCGGAACTCTTGGCTGCAATTAAAAAAGTTAAGAATGAAATCCAATTATATTTAAATTTTAATAAAAGTAAGTAACAATATATTCATATTTTAGTAAATTATCATAGTATTTATAATTGTAATATTTTATAAATTATTAATTTAGAGTTTTAATGGGACCTAATATTTATAAAGATTTTTCAAAAAATTATTATCTTATTATCTTATCGAATTTGATGATTTTTAACAAAGGCCCAAATCGGGACTGAGAGATTTTATTATTTTAGAGAGTTTATTAATTTATCGGGTATTAATTTATAGAGGTTTTACTGTATATTGTTAATGCCCTTCTTAACTTATATTCTACATTGTCGTTTTGCTTTATTTCAATGCTCATTTTTTTTTTTTATTTCGTGGAAAATTAACTCAATATTTAAACGTACGTTTACATCTTCAACTAACGTCTAATAGGTGGGTTGAATAATTTCGTCAAAATAATATTACAATTTTGGACCGTTACGTCTCTTTTTAAAACGCTAATTAATTTCCCATATATCGCGATATATTTACTTTATACGCGCGAACAAATACGTAAAAGAGTTCAGTTATATACCGACCGGGGGAAGTGTTTTGTCGGGTGGGGCCCGCAGCCACCTATATGATTAATGTCCACTTTCTGGACATCATCGTCTCACGTACTTTGAAGCGCGTGTATCACACATCTTACGGCGCGTGCAGTTTATGCTTCTGGGTTCTGTACTCTACTTGATTCGGACATCTTTTGTTTCCTTTTATCAATTTATTTTTTTTATTTAATAAAATTAAAATAAAGAATAATGTGGAATGGCATCTTGAATATTTATGTAATTAGACGTGGGCCTGCCTCGCATTAAGATAAAGACCTTTGCTCGTAAAGCTTGAACTAGTAAATTCCATGTAATAATTCCAAAAGGATAATAAAATAAACATACAAATATTGGGCCCAAATATATGCTTTGCAAAGAATTTTATGTATATCAGTAGACAGACAACAATGAGTAACAAAAGAAGGAAAAATCCAAGCTTTCGAAAGCTCTACGTCTAGTTAATTGGCTCGCAGGGGAAAAGAATTAACTCAATACCTTCTCGGAACCTATTTCCCGAAGCTGCTGTAAAATCTCGGCAAAATCAATAGGCGGCAACTGAGAGAAATGTATGTTTTCGCAGGTCTTAGGATGCCGAAATCTGAGAATTAGAGACGAATGGTCCTCTAAAGTGACATCATTTAGCAAGTAAGATACAAAGGGCAGTAATTAACTAACTTACCCGAGAGTTAAAGCATGGAGGCATGGCCTTTCTAAGCTGCTAACAAGCTGCAGAAGAAGCCCGTGAAAGCTTGACGATGGGTTCTTTGATTGAAGCATTGATAGGGCCATGTTCTTGGTTCCACCATAAACGTCGTCTCCTAGAAGTGGAATGCCGAGATACTTGGCATGGGCTCGTATCTAAAAAAATGATTTTTAAGTCCAACATAAAATAAAGCTTTTATGCCATTGAAGCTCGAGTTGAATCCAATAGTATGGGTTTCAAATTCTCGATAACAAGTTGATGGGCTAAGACAAGTGATGAAGCAAATGTACCTGATGAGTACGGCCAGTCTCTAACCTCCATTCCACGAGTGCACAGCCACCATTAGCAAGAATTTCAATCACTTTGTATCTGAATGATGTTAAGTTGACAGTATACCATGAATCTAATATAGTATTTCAGGCCCAAAAGGTTTATATAACTAACGAAAAATCCGACCAATGCAAGCAACTAAACATATATTAGGAATCAAATTCAGACACACCTACTTATAGCATGGCGCGCCTTTCCACGAGAAACATGTCCAGGAGCTGCAATCATGCGAACCCTATTGTTCAAATCACGGCCTAACGGCACATCAACGCATCGTGAAGATGGTGAAGGCACTCCGCAGGTAATACTCACGTACACCCTCTTTACAGTGTGTTCCTTGAATTGTTGAGCTAGGCAGGAATGCGAATGCTCGTCCTGGAAAAAAGGCCAGGATAGAAACAGAGTTATTGCATCATTCTCACATCGAAGTTTTCGATGAACAAAATCATCAATCGCTAAGAACAGATCACCACCTTCGCGACAACAAGCAATCCACTGGTACCTTTGTCTAATCTGTGTACGATTCCAGGGCGTACGTTTGTCTCATTTTGGCCAAACCCTATACCAACTATCTCATCATCATCTGACTCAAGAACTTCTTGGGAGCTCAGAGACAAAGTCGAAAGCCTGCAGTGATGAAGAATTCCATTCACAAGTGTTCCTGATGTATTGCCTGGTGCTGGGTGAACAACCTACGTCCGAATATCGAAGATTTTCAGTCAATATAATCACTTTACTCCGATGACGACGGAATGAAAAAAAGAAAAGGAAAAAGGGATTAAAGCAAGCTCAAGAACTCACCATGTGAGCTGGCTTATTGACAACGACTACATGGTCGTCTTCATACACTATATCCAAAGGAATATCCTCTGGTTCGGCCCTCAATGGCTGCAACTCTACAATCGTGCAGCTCACTGCGTCGCCGTCTCTCAAAGCATGCGAAACCTACAGATACGAATACAGCGAAAGTCAACTGACAGCAACGATCCAAACTCAGACGCTATTTACGATTTACAACTCCAATTTAGAGGAAGAAGAAAAGTTCAGCGACCTTACTGATGACGTGGCCGTTGACAGAGACCAATCCCGATTTTATGCTGGATTGAACCCTAGCTCTGCTGATTCCATCAATGCGAGATGATATCCAGGAATCAACACGAAGCTTCCCGCATCCCAGTTTTACCCTTTCCTCGATTTTAGCTCCGGAGAAGTTTCCCGGAAAGTCATCGGGGTCAGGCGACGTCGCCGCTGCTCCGGGATTAGGTTGAGGACAAGCTTTGGCTACGAGTCTTCGCAGAGAACGATGATTTCGAGGGAAGATGCAGAGGGGCTTCGCTGAAACACTAGAAATAGATTGCAGGGACATCATCTCTTTCGGGGGGACAGCTCTGCAAGTTGTCGCCCGTTAAGTCGACGCCGGCGAGATGAGCCGTAGTAGCTTTTACACCGTATGAAGGTCAGATGAGCCATATGAAACAAAAGGCCTATATAAGAACTCGAAATTGCAAATGAGCCCTTTGTAACTCAAAAAGTTTATGTTAATTTTTATTTGATAAAAAATTCCTATATATCCTAGACAAAGCGATATTTATTTATTAGTAACAGAAGCATGAAATGACAATTTATGAATATAATTTGAGAATTTCAATTGAAGTATTCATCATTATATATAGACATGCCCAAGCCTAATCGTAACCGGCGGTTACAACCGTCAACCGCCGGTTACCGAACCGCCTAATAACCGTAACCGGCACCAACCGTAACCGGCAACCCGGCACCAACCGTAACCGGCAACCGGTTGCCGGTTACGGCGCGGTTGGTCCTTCCGACCAACCGCTGACCGCCGGTTAGGAGGTTAACCGGCGGTCAATAAAAAAAAAAATTTGAATTTTTTTTTTTTTTTATTATAGCCGTTGGAAAAAAAAAATAAAATTGAATTAAACATCTAATCTAATCTAACTAGCACCGTGTGATCTAACTTAAGTTTAAGCACCGTGTGATCTAACGAAAAAGATAAGTAATTAGCTCTTTAATTAATTTTTATTCTTTTTTTAATTAAACATCTAATCTAACTTAAGTTTACGCATTTTTTTTCTAGGGGAAGAAGATTTCGAAGAAGAGGGGCTTCGCCGCTTCAGTAAGTGCAGGCGAGTTAGCACCGTGTGATCTATGGATGCTTTGACGGATCATACTTGATTCGTCACGGCTCCATAGATCATTCGCTGCTTTCTCGCCTGGACTTGCTGAAGTCCGGTACTAAGGTACTTCAAAATTTGCGGAGAACGGATTCGGACCGGACGGAGACTGAGTTCTCATCACACCATATTTTGTTTTAATTTAATGTATTGTATTGTAATTGGTTCAATTAAAATTTTGTAATACATTTTTTTCGACTTTCGACCAAATAATACACCGAATATTTATTCAAACCTGAATTTTCAACCCAAAAAAAAAAAAAGAATAACCGGCGGTTTTAACCGCCGGTCAACCGTAACCGGCGGTTAGTCAACCGCCGGTTAGGCTAACCGTCAACCGCCCCCGGCCGGTTAGACGGCGGTACCGCCAACCGCCGGTTACCAACCGCCGGTTACGGTTAACCGGCGGTTGGGCAAGTCTAATTATATATGTAGAATTTACTGTTTAGAGGTGTATTTGCATTTTTTTGAAAGGTGAGGGTGGTTAATGTATAATTTAATAAATAATAGATGGTCATCTTGTAATTATGCGTAATTACAGGGCAGTGGCCGTAATTACACATACATAACATAACATACACTGTTCTTTAGGCGAGAACGCATTTCAACGTAATAACCAGCGATCCATTAACGAAACCCGGGTCGGTCTCGGGTCTCGACCCGAACCCAAACCCATCAAACCTGCGAAAGAAGCTTAGCCGCAACGGGCCGGGCTCGACAATAAGCCACCAACGGCTTAGCTTTGGGCATAGTCAAACCCAACCCTTCGCTCATATCAACCAAGTCATCTCCAACCCTACTCCAGTCGAAACACTGTATGATCGAACCCAGCCCGAACCCAAGCATGCGAACCGCCAGACCCTCGCCGGGGCAGCTCCTCCTCCCCGAGCCGAACGGCATGAGCCTGAACCCATCCCGCGACCCGTCGAGCCCTTCGAACCTCTCGGGCTTGAACTCGTCGGCATCTTCCCAGTACTTTGGATCCTTGTGCATGGCCCACAAGTTGACCAGCAGCATCGTGCCAGCTGGCACGCGGTAGCCCCCGACGCTGCACTGCTCAGAGGACTCGTGGGGGACGAGGAGCGGGCCCGCGGGGAATAGACGCAAAGTCTCGTTTATGATGCAGCGGAGGTAAGGGAGGTCCGATACGTCCGACTCGTCGAGTAAACGTTCGTGGCCGACCTTTAGGTCTATTTCGGCTTGAGCCTTCTTGAGGACGTGCGGGTTGTTGAGTAGGAGGGTTAGCGCCCATTCCATCGTTCCCGCCGACGTGTCCGTCCCGGCGGCCAGCAAAACCTGTCGAGGATTACAATTTAGGCTTAACTGCTTTTTTTCGTCCAATAAGACAGAAATTAGGGTGGAAAAATGCTCATTAAAAAACTCATTTGAATATCCAATGGGGGTCTGAGTCGGAAGATACAAGTCGTTCTCCCGAGTCGAAAATTGAGTCGGATACAAATTAATTAGTTAACCGAGTCAATCGAGTCGGGGTTTGGATCTAAGTGGGTCTACACATTTTCATCCATAGACGTAGCACTTTTCAGGACCCTAACTTATTGGTTGCAATTTAAAGACACTAACTTTAAAATTAAAGTAATTTAAGAAAATAATACGATGAAAACCTAATTTTTGACCGAAACTTAGACACGTGATAAGCATGTGCCCAAATAGTTTAGGGAAAATCCTACATGGATGGCATCATAATTGCTTATTTGTACATAAAATCTAAGTTACGGCGGCTTCAATCTTACGGAGTTGCAATTTAAGGATACTAACTTTCAAAATTGAAACAATTTAAGGACACAAGACGCATATGACCTAAATTACTTCAATTTGAAAGTCAGCGTCCTTAAATTGCAACCCTATATGCCACCCCCTGACTTACGTGACGAAAAAAAGTAGAGGACAACGGCTTACCAGCATTAAGCTTTTGATCATGGCATCGGTGTAATACTCCGGTTCCTTCCGCTGCAGCACGAGCAACATCTCGATCATGGTCTTCGTCTTCTTATCGTCGTCCACCTCCGAACCATGGCTCTCGAGAAGTAGCCGCCTCTTAGACCCGTCGACGAGCTCTTGCATAAACTGGTCCCTCTTCCGCCTCAACGCCATCAGCTCCTTCTCCACGCCCCCCGCCCCAAACCACCCTAAAGCGGGCAAGAAGTCCGCCATGTTCGAACCGCCCAGTCGGAACGTGTCGGTGACTATCTCTCGGAACCTATTGGCCTCTTCGACTTCCTCAACGTTCTCTCCGTAGTACCTTTTCCCCGCGATCATCCTCATTACGACGTTCATCGTCAGCTCGAAGAACACCGTCTTCATCTCGACGGGCTCGCCTTCTCGGCCTCGGCTCAGCCTTCCGATCGTCGACCTCACCTCGTCGGCGCGGATGCCGTGGAGGGTTTGAAGCCTAACTTATTACAGAAAAAACACTTTTTTTTTTCATCGATATCTCCCATGAACTATTTTTTCTCAGATTAGGTAAGAAAAAACACCTGTGGGTGGAAAGGATCTCGATGGAGGCGATCTTTCTGAGGTTGCGCCAGTGGTCGCCGTAGGAGGCCCAGGCGAGGGAGGTGTAGTTGTAGCCCAGGTGCTTCCCGGCGAGGAGGTGGGGCCTGTTGGCGAAGACGACGTCGTTCTTGGTGAAACACTCCTCGGCTGCGGCGGGGGAAGAAACGACGAGCACGCGGCGAGATCCGAGCTGCAGAAGCACGATGGGGCCGTAGCGATCTGAGATTTTGGCTAAGGCGCGGTAGAGGGGTTTCTTGACGAGGTACAAATGGCCGATGAGTGGCAGATTTAGGAACGGCGACGGCGGGTGGTTTAAGAGCTTGCCGAGGAAGTTCTTGGCGACGACGTAAAGGGTTAGTGCGAGGGAAGCGTACAGTAATATCTGTAAAGAATCCATTTTTTTTTTTTTTTTTTTTGTGTGGAGGATCTTAGTTTCTTGGCAATTGATATATAGAAAGGCTTTTTTTTTTTGTGGTTGGTCTGCGTAATCAATGGCGTTTTTATTTTATGACAGCGATTGATCACATTGAAAAGTCTTTGTCTTCGTTTACTTTTTGTGTCTCATCTCATCCCATTCTAGAATTTATTTTTTTTTTTTTCTCAATAAAGTATTGATTAGTTAAGAATATTATTTCGTAAATAGAGAGAATGGATATGAATGTCTTTATAAGTTATATAAATTTTATGATTAATCACGAGTTCTAAAATTAATTGATGATCGGGTTACTCATAAAAATTTGAAGAAAAAGATTGGATTTTTATTTTTTTTAATACAAATTCTTCGAATTTTAAGATAAACAATTAATATTTGATTAGGCAACAATTATGGAAAAATGAATAATTGGCATGTCGTCTATGCTAGGCAAGACCCAAGTCCTTCTAGAAGTATATATTATATATATATATATATGTAGATAAATATGAAAATGAAACTAGTGGTTGACTCGTGGTAGAACAATAAGAAAAAATATTAAATTAAAGCATATTCCAAAAACTTGTTCAACTTTCATTACCAGCCAGCCACCTCACTTGACTTGTCTGTCTAGTTCCACATTATGTAGAGATGTGTGTGTGTGTGTGTGATGTCATTGAGGTCGTATGCTAAGTTGAATATTTGTAAATTTGATCTCAAGCCACCAACTCTTTTCTAAGTCTTCCTTATGCTATTTATTTCTTTTATATAATATTCTTTATCCAATAAGTTGGAGGCTCATAGGCCATAGCTATATATAAAGTTACGTGCAAGTAACTCAAATCCAACTTCGTGGTAAATAGATAACATTTTGTATCATCCTTTCACGTGAACTCAACGTTTATGGATACGTTTAGGACGAAACCCTCGATTTTTAATAAAGTTCATTAAAAGTTTGAATGGGAAGATCCAATGAAAATGTCAAGTAGTCGATTTTTTTATATCTTTAGGTGGAGGTCAATGGTATGATTCCATTTAGACTCTTAGATTATCGTAGTTTGTATGGACTTAATATGATACATAAACTGTAGGAAGTAGTCCCGCTGCAAGTCAGAGTCATCTCACAACTGACAATGATGTTCTTATTTACTTCGTATGTAAAGAAAATGGCATCCATCGATTCCTAACCTGTTGTTCTTTAATATGTGTGTGAAAATCAATCCGAGAAACACGATCTTGAACTCAATCGAATGCGAAAACAACAAAATAAATGAACTCAGAAAACATGATTTAACGTGGTTCGGCCACAACTTTGGCATACGTCCACGGACCAACATAGTTTCTTTTATTCAAACTAAGAGAAGGGTACACAACTTTGCCACACCTTCTACAAATCTCTAGTTTTCGCTAATTCTCAGTCTAACGAAAACTACAAACTCTCAAAGATACTAAGTTGAAACTGAATTTCTGATATTTATAGAAAAGAACTAAAATAGAATTCTTAACTAATTCTATAACGCATTGATGACTTGTACCATGTGCTTCATGTCTTGTAATGCGTGCTTTCTTCACTTAAATAAAATGCAACACTCTTTTATAAGTGAAAACGCGAATTCTCTTCTCAGCCCTTAGATCTTCTTTGCGTCAAATCCTACGAACCATATTTAATTCATGAACTTTGAATCTTGTCCACCATGTGCTTCATGTCTTGTACTGCGTGCTTTCTTCACTTAAATAAAACGCAACACTCTTTTATAAGTGAAAACGCGAATTCTCTTCTCAGCCCTTAGATCTTCTTTGCGTCAAATCCTACGAACCATATTTAATTCATGAACTTTGAATCTTGTCCCTTAGATCACGTGCGAACATCGATCCGCCGGCCCACATTCGATCCTTAACAAAACCCTGAGGACAGAATATTTTTTGACCAAAATCAATTCTTTCTTTTGCTATGATCATCTGAGGTATTTTCCGATCATCTTCCGACCTTATTCGCCGAAGTTTAGGTTCACAGATCCCAACATCTTACGAACTTAATTGGAGTGATAGGACTGTGGTAGAAAAAGAATGAATGACAGATAAGGAATATGAATGGGCCTTGGACTATGTTTTGGGCCACTCTAAAATGGGCCTAGCCCAATAACGTAATGGGCCCATACTAATCTCAGATAGCTAACGAGGGAAAGAGTAGAGACGAAAACATGCTGGTAAGTAGAGCTGTCAAACGGGCCGGTGGGGCGGGCTAGCCTGCAGCCCGCCAAAGCCCGCCACTTGGCGGGCCCAGAAAATGGTAGCTCGCCCCGCCCCGCCGGCGGGCTGCGGGCCGGCCCGCTAATATTAAATAAAAAATAATTATTATTAATTTAAATTATTAACTTACTAAAAAAAATAAAATCCAATCCCAATACCATAATTTACTATAACACTATTAGCCCATTAAAAAAATAAAGCCCAAATCCAACTAATTAATATTTATTTAATATAATATAATTTAAAAAATTTAATATATATATTTTAAATAATAGGCGGGGCGGCCCGCGGGCTAGCCCGCCCCGCCCCGCCAAAACCCTCGGCCCGCGCGGGTTCGGGCCTGGAAAATACAGGCCCAACCCGCCCCTTTGGCGGGGCGGGGCGGATTGGCCCGCGGGCCGCGGGCCATTTTGCCAGCTCTACTGGTAAGTGGAAGCTGTTGTAATATAGTAATACTGTGTGCTGAAATGGAATTGCAAGAAAACATTAAATTAATATTATTAGAGAGGAAGAGATATTAAAAAAAAAAAAAAAAGTGACACGTGGCACCAGATTTTCAGTGTGTTCTGCTGAAAACAATGAGAAATCTCTCTATCTCTCAGCAGTGCTTCACTGACTTCTTTTGTTGCAGTGTGAAACTATCAACAACTGCTTTGTCTTTCATCTTCTGTTCTTGCAAGATCTTTCTAGCTAGCACAGATGAAGTGAATTCATATTCTTTTTATTTTTCCTTTTAATTTAAATAGAAAAGAAAAAAATGCATGCAAATAATGTAACAATACACAATCGACATGCACGAATTATGAGAAGCCCACAAGGAAATGTAATAACATTATGCTGCGTTTAGTTTGTAACATAAGAAAATAAGATATAATTTATCTTAAGATAATATATCTTGGTATATTTTGTTCAGTTTCCATTTAAGCATTGTATTGGATTAGATTATTATCTTGTTTACCTAAGAATTATAATCTCTTAAATTAGCTTGTTATTTACCATTCTAACCTCGTCAGAAATAAAAATCTTAATATTAAAAAGATCAATTCTTATGAATGTTGAAAAATATAAGATATGGATATCATTTTGATCGCCATGAAACGAAGAATAAATTAGGTATGTTTATTTATTTTTATCATACAATACACATAAAATAATGATGATTTTATAATTTGGTGGAATTGTCATTTCAAAGGGTATTGTTGTCATTTCCATTTATAGTATGGATTGGATTAATAATCTTGGCCAACCCATTGAGATAATTTATCTAGTGTTCATTGGATTATTATAGCGGGCCTTAGAATTATTCCGAGCTTTATCTATAATACATTTTAGGAAGTGAACAAGATATTATTGGATAAATTACCATTTATCTTGCCTTATATGATGAACTAAACGCAGCCTTAGGATATATCCATCCATCACCGATTGTATTAATTTCGAGAAAATACCAAAGTTTCACCATCATCATTCACGTATCTACGTTATCAATGCCATTAAATATCATCACAATTTGTGTATATATATATACTAGAAAATTTGTAGCCGCGCTCAAGGCGCGGCATAAAGGCCCATATTTTTTCTATCAGCATGTTTTTTCTTTTAATCAATTTGTTATTTAATAATTTAACTTATTAATTCATACATTTTAAATTTCAACAATGTTTTTAAAGTTAATTTAGAAAACTAAAATTTACATATTAGATAGAAAGTATAATCCAAAGAAAACAATATTTCTAAATTAAGTTAGATATGTATATATAACAATAGTAAAAAAGTGAGATTGTGACTGCAATTACGGCAAAAATCCCATCGTCGCGTGCGACATGAGTTATGATGGATTTTCAATTGGAAAAATTATTGTCGGAGCAGTCGGCGCAACTAATATAAGTTTTTTTATTATTATTTTCTTAAGTATTTGCGAAAAATTTCCGTCGCTAACTCTCTTTTACTTTTTATTTGTGAGGGGTTGCGGAGAGTTACTAGGGGCGGAATGGTCGAAGATGGGGTGTGAGGTTCAGCCGAGAGCTGGAGAGTGGATGCGACCTATTTTTCCCTTTTTTTGTCAAATATATATATTTTTTTTTCATTTGATGGATGAGCTGTGAGGGGCTGGGGCTGCTGTGGCGGGGCTGCAAGAGGGGAGCGGGGCTGCGGTGTCAGGGCTGTGGTGGGGGGCGGCGAGGAGGGACTTCAAGAGGCTGCAAGGGGCTGCTGAATCGGGCTGTGGTTGGGAGTGGCTGCGAGGGGAGGTGAGGTCGGATCGGTTGCCCGTTGTAAATAGTTGTGGTCGTTTCGACTGGTGTTATTAATGTTCTTTTTTTTTAGTGCAATGCATTGTTTCAAAATGATATACATACAAACAACAAAATGCTCCAGATAAGAACTAAGAAACATTTAAGATAAAAGCTATACAATACTAACTTTACCCTATTGTTTTAAAGACCAAGTTAAACGACTTCTTATATATACATAGCAAAAACCCAAAAGCATGTATATTTCATATACATATTGAAATATTTCATGCTACTTCCATCATCATATGTGCAAAGCATGAACTGTTTGTCAAACGTATCATATGAAAATAAGCAAAATATATAAATGCCGGATGATTGATGACGACATTTTAACCGAGCCAACTACCGAGCATTGGTTTGCTCATCATCATCATCATCTTTGCTTTTTCCTGAAATGTAACATATAGCACAAAATAAATTTATTTAGTATGTTTAATAAATCAATTAATCTAAATAGGTAATTAGATATGGATAAATTATTCAAACCTTCAAATGTTAATTTCTTCACAAAACCGGCTTTGCTCCTTATATCAGCATGTTGTTCCTCTACTTGAGTGGAAGAGCTTGTCATCAATAGTTCTGAGGATGGCATTTCTTCTTCAACTATGTCGTTCACCAGAAATTGAATGCGATCCCCATCAATTCGGGAATATACTTTTTTCTTAACTTGAATGCAAAAGGTCTTTTTTGTAAGCATTTGTTGAATATGACCCAAGAGAAGCTCATTTTCCTGTAAGGGAAATAATTAGACAAAAAATATCATATTTAAAAACCAATATCAAGATATATAGATGAATATAAACGCTCACAAATGCATCCATGCAAGTGACAGCATCCATTTGTAGAATTTTCTCAGCAGCAGAAGCAAATGCCAAAATCTCAATTTCTCCTGTTTCATCATATGCCATCGCTGTCAATTTTGCTCTGCAAGTAAATATTCACATTTCATAATTCCATATGAAAACTGATGAGAAAATACATTTAAAAGATATCATGTAACTAAGTGGTTAATTGTACCTTGGTTTTGCCACAACTGTCTTCTGACATTTCATGCATTGGAACTTCCAATTAAATTCAGCAACGATAGAAGCTCCGCATCCATCACAAGCCATATAAAAGAACCGTTGTGCAGTATCAACAATTTTTATTTTTACTCTAAGATTGATTCGAGCTCCCTATATAAAATTGTGTAAATGATGTCAAAAGTTATATAATAATAATATTGAACAAGAAAGTTGTATATACATACAAGGTTCATATTATTCTGAGCATCTTTTACGGATTCCATGGAAACGCTAGACACCATCTCAGAAAAAGATGGTCGGATAAGATAAGATCGGGCAGCTACGATTGATTTCAGAACGTCTCGATTCTTGTTTCGCCTATACAAAAGCAAATATCACAAGTCTTACAAAGTCAAACATTAGTCATTCAACATAAGCAAGAATATTAGATTAGTAAATATCCCATTTGCTTTTTCAATACCATTCTTTCAAAGCCATTGTTGAAGGAATTTCAGGGTTAATATCAATTGCAGTTGATGCGGTGGAACCAAGAGACATGCCTGGAAAAAGATTTCATCATATAAAAATTGCAGAACATATTTCCACCGGGAAATTGTGTATATCGACGGTAAGAAAATAAGAGTTTACCATAGTAACTGGAAACAACTGCACGACTCATTTTAATGACTGGCATGTTATCCTCTCCAACTAAAAGCATTGACCCCTCATTTGTAGCAATGTTATTCCACAGAGTTAAGATACAAGGTTTCAAACTACAGGTTAATAATTAAAAAAAATTAACCAACATAACACAATAAAAAAATTAATTAAATCTGACATAAGATAGAAATGAGATAAAAAAAGATATAATACATTTCATCCACCACTACAAAATCTTGGACCTGCACATTTCTTCCATCAATCACTAAAGACCTTTCTGGTAATTTGTCGATAACAACGGCTATGATATCTGTAAGATCAAGGTGAATGCACTTATAAGATATTGCAAATATTAAGTAATATTGATATTATTTTTTTCTTAATTACTTTAGCATACCTATCATAGATTTGGTACCAACGTAATTATGATATTCTGAGAATGGAACAAACTTTGGCATATAAACATTGCGAGATATAGCATCTTCAGGAACGTGCAATACTGCAGTGCGAGCATTGATCACCCACTGATACGGGTTGTCTACAATCTTATATCTATCCTCCACAGTAGTAACTCGTGCCTTAGAGATGACGTAAGTTTCATAAAGTTGCAAATAATTATGAAACAACTCTATGTCTCTGTCATAAATGGTAGCAACAACCCTACTTCCCTGTTGTGAGAACGAGTAAAATCACATAAAACACATCATTGTGATAGAATAAAGCATATATTATGTATCACATACCTTAGCATCAATTAATATGAGTCGCTGGTAACGCCTCGGGCTGTTCTGGCCTACACGAGGATGAAGTTTTTCATCAACACGAACCTTCACGCTCCAACTTACTGTGGCTGGAGTTACATCCTTGATAAAAACAATTGACTGAGGCATTTACCTGCCGAAAATCAATACATATTTAAAACATTCGTGATACTAAGACAATAATATAATAAAAGGAACCATTGACAACCTGCAAATGTATATTTGATGAAACATATATATTATACCACAAGTCATATAAAGAGTAATCACAAAATTAGATTAAACAATAAACAAGCATTGCATTCGCAGTATAATACATAAAAAGGAAGCACTGAAACGAAGAACATGTATGCATAACTTAGTTCCATACATAAGTAAAAATAGAACATAATGTCACCCAAAAACTAATCTAATAAATAAAGCAAATACACAAGGCATAAAAGTATATTAAAGTCGACGGTGTAAAATATTAAATATCTCATGATACACGATATTTTTGGTACAATTGTGCAAAAGTGTTGGTGTAGAATTTTGATGAACCAAGACTTTAACAGATTTAGATGTCTTGGCTCTTGACAGAGCCACGTATAGTTGACCGTTAGAGAAGACTGGTTCGCGCAAATAGATTCCAAAACGATCCAAAGTCTGACCCTGAGCCTTATTGATGGTCATTGCAAAGCAGAGCCTTAGCGAAAATTGGTGTCGCTTAAAAGGAATTGGGCATTTGATACGATCAGAAGCCTCCAACGGAATCCTAGGAATAAACACATGTTTGCCTTTGAATTCTCCAACAGCAATTTCACATCCAATTACTTTGCGTCCCAATTGTTTGCATATCAATCTAGTGCCATTACACAAACCTTCCACGGGATTGATATTCCGTAAAAGAATAACCTGGCAATTCTTTTTCAAAAGTAACCGGTGCGGGGGCAATCCACCGATGTTAATAGAGTTCAAAAAGTCTTGATAGTCCGCTTGTTGTTGAGGATCATCTGTCTTGTCAAAGCTGATATACTCAACTGGCTCGCCAGGAAATCTTTCAATGAGCATCATATTGATGTCATTTACAACATCATTCTTTGGAGTTAATATCGCATGGTTAATGAACTGCTCAGGATTCGAGGCAAAAACTTCTTCGCTAGGGAAAACAAAGTTAATCAAGTCGACAATTCGATCATCTTCAATGGGAAAGCACATGGTTGCAGGAATCTCAACATAGTCGTCATCGTCCATTAGAGGATAAGTTCCATTACCAATATGGAGCAAGAAGTTCATGAAATGTGGATCTTCTTTCGCACGCATATTTTGCGTTAACTCAAGTCGCCTAATTGAACTCCATAGTTTTGAAGTTACAAAGCTATCATCAACGACATCTTCTCGAGAACCTCCAACAACAATTGGAAGTGTTTGTCGAAAGTCGCCTCCAAAAAGAACAACTTTGCCACCAAAAACATTGTTGTTGTCACTAATATCCTGAAGCATAAGATCGAAAGCCTCAATTGTTTTCCTATTAGCCATAGATGCTTCATCCCATATAATTATTTTGGCTATCTTTATCAACTTTGATAAACTTGTTTGTTTACTCACCATAATTTTGATCTATCTGAAGTGGAAGCTTGAATCTAGAATGGGTGGTTCTTCCTCCAGGCAATAACGAAGCAGCAACTCCAGATGTAGCCACAGCTATTGCTATGCTACCTGACGATCGAACATGCGCAAGTAATGCTTTATATAAGAATGTCTTACCAGTACCACCAGGACCGTCTATAAAGTAAGCACCACCCTGGGTGTTCGCAATCGCATCAATCAAAAGGTCAAAGATAACCTTTTATTCTTCATTCAACTTGTTAATAGAAAGAATATCCTCTTCAGCAACTGTTATATCATACTCATGAGCACAGTCTCTAACAAACTTTTCATTTTCAGATAATCTCATCGAACTGTTAGAAAGACCAAAATCATCAATAGATTTTCCCATTGATTGTAAGATGTAGTCAATTGACTTTAAAGTCACGTTCATTACATCTGTATCCGTTGTTGAAGCGGCAAGACAAAAATCTTCCGAGAGAAAATGAGCATACTTATCCCACAAATGTTTAGGATTAGCTGGTATACACAGTAAACCAGAATTGTCGCAAACAATGTCCTTAAACTACTTGACATTTGACAACAAACAGCTTCATTAAGACATTCTTCAATGAAGTCATCGGAATCAAGAACACCCAATTCAAAAGCTGCAGAATGAAATGACTCACAAACATTACCTCGAATGGTACGCAGAAATTCAAAAGATATCGGACATCTTATGCAGTTCAACAAAATCTTTAAAAAAAATCTTTCATGCTCACTTGGTCGAACGGTGACTAACCGGCCTATAACAGTCCTCTTTTTTCGACGAGACCAACTTTTGGTAGTTGTTTTCCAAACATAAAACTCTGGGCATTCCTTATACAACAAGTTCAACTTCTTGGCCTCTGGATCGGTAGCATTTAATTTAAAAAATTCAGTTAACATCGTCCGCTCTAACATTGGATTTTCAAGAATCTCTGATATCGATCTCTCACGACCAAACCTGACGTAGTGCTCGTTAGGTAAATGGACCTGTAGAATGACAACGGGAGGATAAATTTCACTCATATGAAAACCATATATTCTCCAATACGCCTCAGGAGCAGAAATCCAACGACCAGCTTGAAATTCATGGATTTCATCACGATTGTCCGTCTGCTCGACAACGGTGTATGCAATCCTATCATGACCCTTATAAACATACTTGTATAAATATTTGACTAACTTAATGTCTGAGCAAATTTCAACATTAACGTGACAATTATACTTTGCAAGAATGAAAGGGTTATAAGGAACAACCCATCTGTTGTCAAGAGCATGTCTTCGAACAAGAACTGAATCCCCACTCTCCCGCCTTCTATATACGGGATAAGAATTCTAACCATGAACCGTTCTATCAGAGAATGGTTTAGGATAACGGTTCTTACACTTCCCATCACGCATGCAAACATTTGCTTGATTCAGATTACCACATGGACCATGCATCATATGATTAACCACATACGAACGAAGAAAAGAATGATCCTCATGACGCGGAATTTCAGCACAAATAACACGATCATAATCTTGAGAAGAACAAATCTTTTGGCCTTCTTTAAGAATTAACAACCAATGTATGTGTGGCAAACCACGCTTCTGATATTCAATAGCATATACATAAGCTGCAACATTGCTAAATATTTTTTTCCGAACTATATCATTTTTTAACTCCTCAACCTTTGCCTTAAAAATCCGAGCAATCAAGTCTGGTCTGTCGTGTGGCTCTTCAAAATCCTTCAAGCGTGATGTAATTTCAGGCCAAGAAGGATTGCATGTCATTGTTAGAAAAAGATCGGGTTTCCCAAATATTTGAACTAATGCCATTGCATTCACATATCTCTGTTTCATGTCGCGTGGACCACCAATAAACGAAGCAGGTAAAACAATTCTTCTCCCAACCTTAGATAGGTCATCCTCACCATCCCGTGCTAAGCTATCCACAAGTCCTTGAATTGATTCAATTCTCAAATCTTGTTGTCGCTGCTCACTTCGATAGTAATCAAGACGAGAACATTCTAGTTTGACATACATATCTATTGCATATTGTTGGCCCAAGCGTCCAGAGTTTACCAAACACGACCTATCTCCATCGCGAATTTGAAATCGATAACAATAATACTCTCTTATCGAAACACACATCTTGCGCCTTTTGTTGTTCTCATGCACTGAAATTAGGGGGAAAAAAGGTAAACATAGATTATCCATGGCAAATCAAATTTTGGAAAATAAGGAAATTAGTAGCACCTGAGAACAACAAATATAATCAATTATGAAAAATCAATAACATGTCATGCATAGAAATAGCTATTACCAAATAAAATTAAATATTTACCTTCTTTCTCATGTAATAGAAGATCTTCAACTGACTCATTATTCGCGGGATCCAGCAATATGTTTGCACCTACACTTTGCCTCCAATCATTTTGCGACGTAGAGTTAATTTGGATTTTAGCAATGCCTGCATGCCAACCAGGCTCACCACGTGGAAACAAGAGTGGGTATTGAAGCGGATCATAACAACCAAAATAATATTGTACTTTATGAGTACGTCCTCCGGAAACAAAATCCTAATGTCACGAGACAATTGTTCTGCACCACTGGATTCTGACCAAATTGCTCCAACTTGTGCAACAGTTGGAACATTAAAAACTCTTTGATCTAATCTTGGATCAGATCGCAAGACGATACGACATTCTTCAATTTCCAAAGCCTCCCTCAAGCCGCGGAAAAATAAAGAATATGGATTTCCTCGAAGGACTTCAATGAGCATAGACAGAATATGAGGTTTTAAATTTGGCGAACGTCTAGTGCGCTGTGAGACTTCATCTCCAGACTCAAGGAAATACAAAGTTAGATTCGAATGCAAATCTTCTCCAGGGTTTAGATCATTAAGATAGTGGTAGACAACACCTTGTATCCGCAATGAGTAAATTCCCTTATTGGCCCACGAAGAGTTTGGATCTGCCTTTATCCCAATGGAAGTGAATGCAAGATTGCTATTGTATGTCCTTGAACACTTTCTGAAATCGATTGCATCCTGTGTCTTCCCAACAAAAAAGTCACGCAGCTTAGAGGGCATTTCATAACTAACCAACGAAATCTGACCATTTCCACAACAGAACGATGGAGATTCCCATTTAATGCGATGAGCGAGACAATACGCACAATGGAATACAGAAGGCAACACCCATATTCTGAAAAATTGATCATTAACTCGACTACGTCGAGCAAGACGATATTCAATTGTGGAACCTAATGATGATGAAGCTGCAAGAATCACAAATAAAGTGTAAAAAGGTGTAGTAATTTTCAAAACAAAAATTGGAATGATTAGAAGAAATGAACCTTCTAATAAGTCTGGATGGCCATTTTCGGAATTAACATAGATTAATGTTGAATGATGTCCAACATAATCTAGAAAAGAGAAAACGTTGGTGTGTTATACGAATGCATTATGAACAATGACCTTATTTATTGTCTGTAAAAAGAAACTTAAAAGATAAATCGAATCAATAAAGTGCACCATCAGGCGTGTTATCATCCATAGCATCATCGACAGACTTGCGCTGGTTACAGGCGCTACAACCATTGAACTTGTCATCATTATTGGCTACCACTCGATCATTACGAACCACCCTCTGTATAATGAAACATGAAAGTTTTCATTGTGGTTCAAGAAGTCAATATTCCAGCTTGCAATTGCAGAGGTTTGCCACCATCGGAATTTGTATTCAGTGCAGACTTGCGATAGATGATGAACTTGCTTTGCCACAACCATTACCATTTGGCGTATACATGATAAAAATGGTCCAACGACGAACCTTCAATCTTGGTTCCGAATTATTAAGTCCCAAATTTCCTGATGATGTACTTCGTTTATATTTCGATCTGCGGCGATTCAATAGTTCATTATGTCTTTCAGGATCCATAGATGAATACCGAAGTCTTCTCCTGTGGTTTACTTCAGCTCGGTCCATTTCTTCCGCCAATCCAATAATGTATTCAATTTAATTTGAAAAACCAACTCAGCTTTACTTTCAATTTGACAAAACTCACACAACAATTATTATGTTTCAAGTATCCAAAACTAATTAACAAAATCAAGACAATGAGGTCAACATTATTTCAAGGGAATGCGGTAAAAAAATTTCAAATCAATTAAAACATAAAAAATTCTTAAATTTGTAGCGTACACATGGGAACCAAAAACAGAGAAGTTTTTACGCTTTCAAAGTCTACAGCCAAGAAATATTAGCGAGAGACTAATACATGGAAAAGTAAACATCTGGACAAACGAAAGTTTCTACTCACCCTTAAGGTTCTTACCAAATGCGCAAGCTTTCTTGTCGAGAGATAACAGAAATCCTTGAACCCTTAGCTTACAGCACAAACACTCTTGAAGCCCTAGCTCCTCACAAGCTTTTCACGAAATAGAATAATGGCATTTGGTAGCATGAAAAGCAACGAGTTAGTAAAACAGCTGCATACAAACATACATACCGATTAAAAGCTTCAACCCTTAACTCCTCACAGTACCAAAATCCTTGAAACTTTAGGTTCTCACAGCAGAGAACACTTCAAACCCTTGGCTTCCCACGCAAGGAATAGAATAATGGTGAATGGTGCTTAGTACTGTGAGAAAAAAGAGTAGATAAAAAAATGAATAGAATTGTGTATCGATTAAAAAGTTGATTTGTCCTTTAAAATATTAAACAAATACATGTGAGTTACACATATCAATAAAAATTTGATTTGTCCTTTGAAATATTAAACAAGTACATGTGAGTTGATGGAATGATTATTCCTATTTAATAGAGTATTTAATAGAGTAGTAGATTACGACAAAAGCTCTATTCATTTCTCTATTGGCACTTATAAGTTATAATATATATATACAAAATTTTTTAAAAGCCCACCAATGTGAAATTGAAAACCCTTTTTTTTTCAGTAGAGAATGCACTGATTATCATGAAATAATAAGAGTCCAAGTTAAACTATTGTGTGCGTAAAACAAGAGCGAGTCATAATACGTATATAATGGAATGGCTATCTAGCAGGAGAGAATTAAAAGCCATTTTGGTACGTGTCCAACCATAGCTTCTTCGCTTCCATCATGACCACAACTAACTCCCTTACAACCTTCAAAGGTTTTTTATTAATTACCAAAGAGATTCATACGTCTCTCTCTCTCTCTCTCTCTCTCTCGTCACCTCATGTGGCTATGGCCTGACACAGCCAAAAACCATCGTCTCATTCTCCTCCTCTTTTTCCTTATATGATCCCCTTTTTCATGCTTTTGTATCATCTTTTATTCATATCATTTTTCCCTTCTCCATTGTATATACTCTCTCTCTCGTTCTAATTACTTTGATAATATATATATCTATATATTTATATATTGCTTCCCTCGAAGAGACAGATTATGATCTCATTGCATATTATAGTTTCTGTATATATGTGTAGTTATCTCTCTATAATTAGCTATATTTAGCTCACTTTTCTAAAATCCCTGCGTGGGCTGCTTTTGTTTTGTATTCAGGGATTTAGGGCCTGCGCGTTGTAATAACAATATAATAATCATGGGAAGAGTGAAGCTTCAGATAAAGAAGATAGAGAACACTACAAACAGGCAAGTCACCTTCTCCAAGAGGAGAAATGGCCTCATCAAGAAAGCCTACGAACTGTCCGTACTCTGCGACGTCGATGTGGCCCTCATCATGTTTTCTCCTTCGGGGAGAGTCGGCGTCTTCTCCGGACAAAAAAGGTGTCTTTTTTTCTGATCCATATATATCATTACATTCAATTTTTTTAAGAATATAATGAGCATGGAATCATAACAAAAAGGGTTTTTTTTTATGCTTTTATGGTGAAGCATCGAAGAGATCATGACTCGATATCTCAACCTGCCTGAGCATGAAAGAGGGAGGTAAAAAGGGACAACATATTTACGGTCATCTTCTCTCTTACATATATATGTTAGAAATAAATTGATATCCATATGCTTTGTTTCTTGTGTGTGTGTCCTCCATGAACGACCCTTATTCCAAAAGGCTGAAAAATCAAGAGGTGAGCAAGACAAATCTTTATATGCTTGATTAGGTTTTCTTACGTCCCAGAATGTTTTTGGTCCTAAATATATTTTTCGATTTCGCAGTATTTGCAAAGGGCTCTTGGGAAATTAAAGTCTGAAGCAGCAGATCGAACCTATCAAGGGGCTACGACGAGGTATGTTCCATGGATTCAAGATTAACTATTTGTTGCTTAGTTTGTTCAATCTTTGTTTGTCTCTTCCGATCGAAAACCTTCGTATCGCAGCAGCCCGGCGGCAAGTATCGTTGATTCACAAGTCGAGGTTTGTTGCAATAGTTTTACTTTCTTGATTATTCCTTAATCCATGTCCGTAAATCTTTATAGAGATTCTGATAAAAATGATGTAACTACTTAGGAAATTCAACAAGAAATCTTCAAATGCAAGTGCCAGCTTGAAGCCATGGAGAAGAAACTAAGGTGCTCTTAACCTAAAACTCATGCATGTCATAGCTGGTATAGTATGTGTAATTGTAATATATATTACTCTAACATATTTTCGTAGGGTTTACGAGGTTGATCCTAGAGAGATCACCACGCTGTGTGAGGCCGAATTTCGGGAGAACCTTCTGGAAGAGAATCTGAAGCAAATCAGGCTGCGCAAGGCGAGCTTCTTTTCTTTCGATCGCGGCTGCTTTCAATGCAACGCTCCGTCTATCGTCTTGTTTTGCTTGTCTTAATTTTTCAGTTTTCTACTTTATTTCTCCCACAGAGTGTTTTGCAAGATCATTACAACTCGCCCGCCTTACAGAACTATCACATGGTCGATCCAACGGATATGAACGTCTTGGCTTCGAGGAATGCAGAAAACGTCTTGGATTGGGCTCATAGATCAGACCCACAAGTTCAAGTCCTCAACTTTCTTGATTCGAATGGCCTTCTTCCACTGTCTAGGTAGTCCTTACCATATATATGTGTCTTTATGTCCGAATATTATTTCTTGACCGTTCAAGCTTGGCTTGACCCACGCTGGTTCGATGCAGGGACCACGAGGCTCAACAAATGAACCACTTGATGCAGCCCAGCCTTGTCCACGGTACCCAGAATATGACCGTCCCGAGCCACTTCAGCCCGAACAAGAACATCGAAGAGGGAGGAGTACAAAGGCCCGAGTTTGGGCATATGATCGACGTAAATCATTCGCCATGGGCTGAATTATACTCCGCGGGAGATGATCCTTTCACGCCGACTCAGCCCAGAGAACGAGCGATCCTCGAACTGTTTCTGTCGCAGCTTAGTACCCCCGTGAATCAAGATCCTCTTTGATCATGACATGACGATCGATATACTTTTAGATAATGTCCTAAAAAGCTTGTATTATATATGTTAAGGAAATAAGTGTTACATCATATTACAGATCTACAGGTTGTATTAACAGTTAATCTAGAATTATTACAGGAATAATAGCAGTGAAAGTGAACACTGAATAGTTATGTGACCTACTTATGATTATCATTAAGGATGCAGAAAAAACAAACCAAATCTATGTTTCGCAAATACTAAGAATCAAAGAGAGAATTGTTTCGATTATCCTTACATTCGAAGATCAAAGACGCAGACTTCGCCGTCTGAAAAAAGCAGCGGCAAGCCCTGCCGCCTTCCTTGTTCCAGCAGACAGAGGAGATTCCGCCATCTCTGGCGAATGTCCTCACGATCTTGCCTTCCCTCGTCGACCAAACGTACAAGCGCTTATCGACAGACCCGCTAGCAATATATTCCCCGTCCGGGCTGAAGGAGATGGAACAAACAACATCCCTGCATTTTAGTTGTCATAGATATCTCAGGAACAAGAAAAATTCTAACAGAACGAATGTTGAGACTATTCGTTCGATCGATGAAATAGTATGTGTCATCATACTTGTGATCGTCTAGGCTCTGCAGAAGGTGCCCGTTGTCTACGTCCCACAGCTTTACGGTTGCATCGAAAGAGACACTGAAGTGGACACAGATATAAACGTTTTTTCATTCGATTTTGTCAGGCTTACTCTGATTTAAGAGTCGAGTGAAAGGACGGGGGCATTCTTTTTTATTGCACGTAAGTATGCAATGAAAAGATTACCTAGCCAAGATCTGTTGCTTGTTAGGGTTGTCGGTCCCCGGCCCGGTCGGACTCCATCTGACCAAGTTTATCAACTAGAAAGAAAGCAAGTCCACGATGATGTCAGAAGGAGCAGCATTATAAAGACCCTCTCGACAATATGATTTCGTACGTTTTTGTGCCCCCTAAGCTCAAGTAAGCAGATTTCCCGTCTCATACTCCATATCTGCAGAAAAACAACACGGGGACAAAGATACGTAGTTATTACTAAACGTCTGAGGACATAGTTTTAACAGAACTAACTGTCTTCTCAACCTTTGCTGTAGAATCATTAGAGCCTGTCGCCAGAAGAGAGCCCATGGGGTCCCACTTGACGGAGTTAACTACGCCCTGTTCGAACCGTACACAAGTGCATTATTATGTACGATGAGCTGAGCCTAGAATTGCTGATACATTACATTACATTACATACCTGATGGCCCGAGAAACTTCTGACAGGGAGGTTCTCGCCAATTTGACAAACATAGACCATGCCATCGGCAGAGCAGGAAGCAAACGTAGTATTGTTTTTCCAATCAACGCCAAGGACCGGCCCTGCGAGCCAAGAGCGAAACAATTGGCACCGAAATATTACTACAACAGCGCAAGAATTCTTTACGTCTCTTGCAGAGGAAAGAGAGAAGGCAGCACCTGTGTGAAATTGGAACTCCTGCTTGCATTCATCCGTATTAGCTTCGCAGACGACAGCCTTTGTCAGCGCCTGCGGTTAGAAGATAGTCCCCTCTCTTGTTCCACTTTAAAGAGTAAATTGGCCCAACATGTTTGTCTATCGTCCTAACCAACTCCCCTGAAAAAAGCAGCAAAGTAATAGACGAAGAAACTCAACCTAGGACGACGGATTAGCTAACACGACAGTCTTAAAAAGGCACAAGCTTTGATAGAGAAAGCCTACCCGCTATATTCCATATCCTTGCTTGTGCGTCAGAACCAGTAGCAAGTAACGTCCTGCCCTCCTACACATTAGAACTTGGAGCATGTAAGAAGGAGATGCCGAGATGATTGAAAATACAATAGTGGAAAAAGTGAAGTAATTACATTCCAGTCGACCGTAACAACTCCTTTCTCTGTTCCGTGATTCAGGACAACATAGGCAGGCGGCCCGTTTTGCGAATTGAAGGTTTTACCGACAGTCCATATCCTAGCAGTCGAATCTCCAGAACTGAAAATTCAGATTGTCGTGTAGTAAGCAACGAACTTCGAATAAAGCTGGAGAAACGTAAAAACATCTTAAGAGTTTCTTAGAGGATGTCCCTACACAGAGGCAAGACGCCAACCGTCGGGGTTCCAAGCACATGAACAGACCTGAGAGAACACTTGAGTAGTTTAAGATCGCTCCCATGCAAAAGAAATGGTTCAGACAGATAACAATCAGAAATTACGAACCTCGAACGTATGGCCTCGCAGAACAGTTACATCACTGCTTGGTATTTCCATTGGTTCTGCAACCAATGAAGGCGTGGTTTGGTTACAATTCTTGTCTTCACAATTCTTTTGAGTCCAAATCGTAACCAAGGAGTTTACCGAGGACAAAAAACATATATCTAATAAGCAGTATAACATGACAGAGATACTAGATAAACAGATGATGCTATAACACCAAGACATCTACATGTTCTGTCATCGACAACACGGAGTACAGCTAAGTATAATATTCTCGACCTTTTTTTTCCTCCGACTGGTCATAAATTGACTGAGCCCCAAAACCGTATGATCGAAAACTTCAAACTTAGATCTCGAATTCGAAGGAGACTCACAGCCTTAGCACAATTCTTTAATCGTTCTACAATTTTACTATATCAAACTCAGAAGAGGTAATTAAGAACACTAATTAGAGATGCAAAAAGAACCCACATTAGCAATTCAAAGTTTGTCGGATGCGACGAGGAATTCTTACAGCATAAAGTTAATTTCTTGACCATCATAACAGCATTAAAAATTACGTAGAATCAAATCAAACTACATAGCACCATTCAACAGAGAGAGGGCGAGAGGGCAAGGTACCTGATTCGTCGACAAGGTCGTTCAACTCTGCGTAGCCGAAAAGATTATTCTGCACGAAGGATTCTTCGTTGCGTGTTTATTTGACAAGGTACACAAGGGTTTAAGATGAGAGGGGCAGACGGGCGACTAAAACCAATCCCGTGTAATAAATATATACCGTCGATATTTTCGTATTTTGAGTCATTCGCATATTCGACTAAATTTGAATTAGTTATCTTTCAATGTGAACATTATAATTCGATATATTTTCATAAAATTCAAGTAACGACGACTAAAACGTTCCCCACGCGAGGCCATTCGAAACTGCCTCATCGAGAATCTATCCTCGCCCAAGGAAGCTTTTGATGTACAAATGATGGAACCGAAATTCGTAGGTTTAATCGAAATTCCGCAGAAAAAAGAATGAACTTGATTGGATTTTAACAAAGTTCAAGATTGTTTTTTTTTTTTCCAGAATATCTTCCTCAACCCTCTGTACACATAACATCCCAAAATTATTTGAGGCCTTACCCTAACTTAATGAACTAACGCCATGAAAAAAAGATCCCCCAAACATCGTTCAAATCTCACCATTCAATACCTTTCATCACTCCTCCCATCTCTGATTTTGCTTATCCCCATTCTCTTCACAATGGTGTTCCTAATAGCAGCCTCAGTTTGCATGCTATAGAACCCTTTCTGCTCAACAATCCCAGCCAAGTAGTTCCTCACCTCTTTTCTTACCATATCTTGCATCACAGCTAAAAACTCCTCGCTAAAAAACTTCTTCTCTGGTTGGGCCTGTGGTGGTGGTGGTGGTGGTGGTGGAGGAAGGGCAGAACCCGCCGTGATCTGATGAGTCTGAATCGGTTGGAAACACATGGGTTTCACCACAGGGTCACGCCCAGCGTGTTTCGGGCTAGGATCTGCCTTCGGGTCATCATATCCTGACCCGACTCCGATGCTCAGCGATAGGTTGAGCGGCGTAGCCGGCTCGGAATGGTCATCCGGCGGGGAGACGCCGCCTGACTTCGCGACGGGGAGGTTTATAGTACTGTTGATCCGACCGGGCTGGCTCAGCTCGCTAGCATCCGACCCCGCCGGGCTCCCCGGGTTGAAACACAACCCTGGCGCAGAGATGCCAGTACACGGGCCAACACTCGCCGATCTCTTGAGCGGCGGCGGCTGGCCCTCCCTTCGTTCCCGAGGAGGCTCGAACGGGTCGAAGCCGCTGAACTCCTCCGCCGACATCGACAGACACTTGCGCTTGAGCGTGGAGTTCCAGTGATTCTTTATAGCGTTGTCAGTCCGGCCAGTGAGCAGCCGTGCTATGGTGGCCCACTTGTTCCCCACCTTGGCGTGTGCCCTGACTATCGTCTCGTCTTCCTCCGCCGTAAAAGCACGGTGCTCCACCTGCGGCGAGAGCTGATTGCACCACCTCAGCCGACAAGATTTCCCGGACCTCCCAGGAATCGACCCGCTAATCAGAGTCCAGTTCCTCGGCCCGTGCTTCTCAACGAGCTGCTGCAGCAGTTCGTCTTCCTCAGGGCTCCACGGCCCTTTGATTCGATCCACTTCGTTCCTCCGTGACGACGACATAATCTTTGCCTAGCGCGGTGGCGCCTCTTCAGTGAATGAGATTCGTTAGCATTAGCAAATCGTGGCCCCTATTTATATTCAAAAGAGACTAGAGAGGATAGGGATGACCGGCTGGACAGGTAAAATTGACCGGCTGGAAGGGCAGTTAGCTGGCGAGGGACGCGTAGGTAGGACCGTTAAAAGAATTAAAACAAAAGGAAAAAACGAATCACTGACCGTTTTGGAAGTTAATTTAGTGTTAAGTTTATGGGTTTAACTGTAGATTGATTCATCTGTGCCCATAATATGTTCCCATTAGGTGTTCCACCAATAAGGTGTTCCACCAATAAGGTGTTGACACGTGTTCATCTTATTTAAACATGGGGTGGTTGGTATAATGGGATGAACATGTGTCAACACCTCATTGGTGGAACATCTCATTGGAACATCAAATGGGCACAGATGATCTCATACCAACTGTAGATTGATTCATCTGTGCCCATAATATGTTCCCATTAGGTGTTCCACCAATAAGGTGTTGACACGTGTCCATCTTATTTAAACATGGGGTGGTTGGTATAATGGGATGAACATGTGTCAACACCTCATTGGTGGAACATCTCATTGGAACATCAAATGGGCACAGATGATCTCATACCAACTGTAGATTGATTCATCTGTGCCCATAATATGTTCTCATTAGGTGTTCCACCAATAAGGTGTTGACACGTGTCCATCTTATTTAAACATGGGGTGGTTGGTATAATGGGATGAACATGTGTCAACACCTCATTGGTGGAACATCTCATTGGAACATCAAATGGGCACAGATGATCTCATACCAACTGTAGATTGATTCATCTGTGCCCATAATATGTTCCCATTAGGTGTTACACCAATAAGGTGTTGACACGTGTTCATCCCAGACCATTGCTGAGCTGGACAGAATTATTAAATTTAAATATAAATTTAAAATTTAATTTTTTTGAAAATGAGAGGTGAGCTGGCACAAAACGACAAAATAGCCAGCCTGTAAAACCTGACACCTCCCAACGGCCCTCTGATTTTATTATTCTGCGTGACCTGACCATAAAAAAAAGGTTGATATTTAATTTCAAATTAAATGAATTTAGGAAAATAAAATATATTTATAATGAGGATATTTATAGCGTACTTTCGCATGAATAAGGCCGTTACTGCTCGTTTACAGCTGCTTTAATATATTTATTATTTCCTCATTTAGTTATTTATTAAAAAAAGGAAAAAAAAAAAAACTGTTACGTGCGATCACTCCTGCAGGGAATTTTGATTTATTAATATTTGTTTTTGAATATTATTATTCATTAACATATTACATATATGTCCATTACTTTAGTAATAAGACCGATTATTTCATTTCAAATAATTGTTATTGGTAATTAGTTATGCCGGCGCCGGTGCTAATATCCGGCAAGGCCGACAGCCACGTGGACTAAACGGCGATGTCCTAACTTCCGACAAGCTGGCAGCTCGACCGTAGGCTGATTAGTTATAACCCGCCACGTCATTTTTTAAGTGGGCCCCGCCCGATTCGTCTGTTTCTAATTGTAACGGTCGCTTTCATTATTTCTTTGCCAGCTATAATGCAAGCTCTTTTTTTTCTTTAAATATTTTTACGAATATTATAATAATGCGAATTATTGTTTATTGTTTTTAATTGGACTTGCGTAGGTTTGACAAGAGTTCTATGATCGCCAGTAATTATTATTATATCAGCCAATTAAGATGGCAGGCAGAGGCTTTGCTTGAATGATGGGAATGATAGAATATCGTTGATCATTTAATACTATAAAGTTATATAACTAGGGATGTGGCTATTAAATAATTTTAATAATTAAATTTTTATTAATATAGTCCACCTATGTTTCCTCAAATACAAAAAATAATATGGTGGTGTATGGGCTTCTTCTATCAATGCGATAGGCACCATAGACAAGGTATATACCACATGGAATGTTAATACTTTGTACTATTCATTGATATTTCATTTTCAATTGATGGACCATTATTAAAACTTCCCCATCATGATGTCTATTCAAAAAACGTAATATCATAGCCATATTCCTTGGAAATCGATTGATGGTTTTTAATTTCTTGTTTCTTTATTTATTTCAGAAAATAAATATCTTTGAAAAGTAGTATTTGAAAGTATTGGAGTTAGTTATAAAAATATAGGTCCAATAATTGTCCTTGAAGCAACAAAAGTCCCACACGTCTCAATCTATATAAATACACACACACACACACCTTATACTAATATCAATATCTAGTTGGGTAATATATTCTAGAATCAACTATTATTGGACGTTATATAATTAAATTTTCACTTAAATATTTGTATATTTTTTATACATATGGGTAAAGATAATATGAGTTGACTCCTTATTTGACACTATTATTATAAGTAATATGTAAGTGAGCACTATCTATGGTCCTATAAATATTTTCATAATTACTTATTAATTTGTCCAATAGGCCCGCCCAATAGAATATGGTCTAAACCTTCTATAATAAAGCCCAATTATATTTTACTCTTCCATATATATTATACTAGTTTTGTTCCCGTGCAATGCACGGGTTTTAATTATGTATTTTAACAATGTTTAGCACGAATTTTAATTATGTATCTTAACAATTTTTTCATGACTGATCGTATGTATTGCTAAAAATAGTTTTTTTTTTTCAATCATTGACTCAATGTGATAGTGTGTAGTTTTTTTTTTATGTTTTTTATTAATTTATTTTTTTATTCATCTATTACAATTAAAAAACATGTATCAATTGTAACTGAGAATGTGTGAGTGGGTAGCTTTTTATAATATTTTATATTTATTTTTTAATTAATATTATTTAAACTGAAAATGGACACGTGTAATGATATTAATCAAACTACATTTGCATAGTATATAAGACTAGTTTTTTTCCGTGCAATGCACGTGTATTATTATGCAAATATTACGTGAAATTTGAAAATTCCAACTATGATCCCTCGAATTCCTAGAAAAATATATCAGTAGATAATTTTTTCGACTTACATCATCCACCAACTACACCTTGTAGTTCTTCAGCTTCTTATCATATCGTCGCAACAAATGAAATCCCGTCCCAGTGATCAGTTTTGTCGTCATATATATTTTTCATGAAATATCTATCCTCAAAACCTTTCCAACTCAATATTAAGTACAACCAAAGTTTCAAATAAAAAACAAATTTTAAAGAGGAAAGCACATTCATTTGATTCGCTAGGTGATGACTCAAAAGAGCAATCTTATACCCAGTTTTCAAAAGAGCAATCTTATACCCAGTTTTTATAAAGAGTATAATCCAAATAACTTAAGTTATTGCTTCGCTAGTTTATAAAGTATATCAACTGACAATAATTTGAAACACAAACGTCGTAATACCAATTCACAACTCAAGTATTGGAATAGATCCATATATCCAATAATAAATCATAGTCACAGAGATGGCAACTTGATGAAGCTAAATGGTTGATGACTTGCCCTTTTCGATTGATTCTAATGGGGAATTTGCCTTAAAATGAAGTCTGACTTAGCTTTCGAAATTGACATACCAAATCTTTATTTACTTAGTTGTAAGCCTGACTATGCTCTCGAAACCCGCTTTCACTCTGTTGTTGCTTATGTCGAGCTTTCTCATCGCTACGAAGTTCCCGTTCTTCAAAGTTGCCTGTTAGAAGAACGGTTGAAATCAACTTAACGATTTAACGAATTAGGACAAAATTAAGATGTTACCTTGTATATGTCACCAAATCCTCCTTCTCCGAGCTTATTCTCTTCGCTGAAGGCGTTTGTCGAAGATTTCAAGTCTTTGTAACTTTATATATTCGGTAGTTGCAACTCAGTGGCTGCCAGAATGTTACCTAAAAAGGAGAAAAACGGATTCATTCTATTACATCGATAAGCAAAGTGAATGATACTATGTAAGCGTGGCTAAAAAGTCTGTAATGAAGCAATGACTAAAGCTCAACAATATAAGCAATGACTAAAGCTCAACAATATAGGTCCTCACAGTAGAGAGAAAGCATTATATTGAAAATTTTAGACATTAGACATTACACAAATAATTAACCATCACACAGACATCATATTGCGCCTTCTGAAATATGATTATTAACATTGATATCCTCATAAAAAAACTACTCTGCTCTCGATAATGAATCCATAGGTGATAGTGTGGCAGTTATTGATGATAGTGGGTCAAAAATGTGGAAGTTTTAGATGACGGTGGATAATTTGATTTTAATATAATATATTACTAAATATAATTTTTTTAAGTGACACGTGTCCCAACCACATGAAAACTGCATTTACATAGTATATAAAGATAAGCAAAACACCTTCATTATAAATTATTTTTCCCATGATTTATTTTTATCTCTTATACTACGTCCTTCATAAATACGGAACGTTGACTTTTAACTACGTCCATCGTTCGTCAAATATGTAGTCCTAAAATTTGACCTTCGTTGAATATTCAATGGCGGCCTACTTCGTCTTTTGATTCTTCAACTATATATATTTAATAGTTATAGATCAAATTATATCATGAAAATTTATTCTAGGGTGCGACACATAATCATTGTAAATTGTAATAATAGTCGCGTGGCATGTGTGTAGTAATTATAACACGCGGTGTATATCCGACACGAGGCGTATTAAATATTTAGGCTAAGAATGTAAAAGTTTAATTTATAATTAGATTAATAATTGATTAGAAGGTGTAACGTTTGGCCGCTCTTCCCTAAATACAATTTAATAGATAAGGATGAAAATACATAAATGGCTTGCTTGGCTTCATTTGAGTAATTGAGCTCCATGCTTAATCATGGCAATATATTTATTTATTAAAAAAATTGAAAAGAAAGAAAAAAGAAAAAAAGAAAAAGAAAAGTCGATATGGGCTATCTAACTATCTAAGTAATACATAAAATTTCCTTTAATATCAAATAAATAAATAAATTAAAATTATTATTCAAAGTCTGTAAATTTGTAGCGTTTGTTACCTACCTTTGGTTTTGTATGAAGAGGACAAATGAATAATGATAAGCGACGCACTCGCCTGCAAAGAAAACGCTAATTCACCTTACAAACCATCAATTAACATTCACACACGCATAGCGTAGGCCATAGATCTCAAGCGAAAGCGTAGCACCACCTAAAAACTAGAAGAAGAAGAAGAAGAAGAAGGCGCCTAAAACACCTCAGCAGATGGGGCAGTCGCCGTCGACCACCGGGCCCAAGCTTCTGAAGCTCAGGACAAAACCCAAACCTCCACCGGAAGTCGCCGCAGACGTCGCTGAGGTCGCCCTTTCCCCGATCGACTACACCCTGAGCCTGCCAGACGAGTGCCTGGCCGCCGTATTCAGCTCCCTCTCCGCAGCCGACAGGAAAAGCTCATCCCTTGTCTGCCGCCGGTGGCTCACCGTCGAGGGCCAAAGTCGTCAGAGGCTGTCCCTCAACGCGCAGTCCCACCTAGCCGAGGCAATCCCGCGCCTGTTCTTGCGCTTTGATGCTGTTACCAAGCTGGGCCTCAAATGCGACCGCAGATCTGTCAGCATAAACGACGACGACTTGATCTTGATATCTTCCAAGTGTAAGAACCTTACTAGGTTGAAGCTCCGTGCTTGTCGTGATATTAGCGATGATGGGTTGCGTGCTTTTTCTGAAAATTGTAGAGGTTTAAAGAAGTTTTCATGTGGGAATTCGGGCTTTGGGGTTAGGGGCTTGACTGCTCTGGTTGATAATTGCGTTTTTCTCGAAGAATTGTCCGTAAAGAGGCTGCGTGGGAATAGTGGTGATCCTGGGCTTGAAACCATTGAGCTTGGAAAGTGCTCATTGAATCCTAATTTGAAAGTCATTTGCTTGAAAGATCTTTACGATGGGCAGTGTTTTATGCCACTAGTTCTAAAGGCAAAGGGTTTGAAATCTTTGAAGGTATTTAGATGTTCAGGTGATTGGGACAAGTTGTTTGAGGTTGTCGCTGCTGCTATAAAGGGTCTTGTGGAGCTGCATTTAGAGAGATTGCAGGTGAGCGATGAAGGTTTAAGATCAATTTCGGACTCTGCAAGCCTCGAGGTGTTGCACTTGGTGAAGGTCCCCGAGTGTACGAATCTTGGCCTCTTGTCAATCGTAGAGAAATGTAGGCTACTTAGGAAGATTCATATCGATGGTTGGAAGACCAATAGGATAAGCGATGAAGGTTTAATCGGGATAGCCAATTGTTGCCTTGGACTGCAAGAGCTCGTTTTGATAGGTCTAAATCCAACGAATTTGAGCTTAGAGAAGCTGGCTTTGAACTGCCGGGGATTGGAAAGACTAGCCCTTTGTAGCAGTGAGACCGTAGGAGACGATGAAATATCTTGCCTCGCAGAGAAATGTGTCTCGTTGAAGAAACTGTGTATAAAGAGTTGTCCTATTTCAGACGCCGGGATTGAGGCACTAACCAGTGGATGTCCGAATCTTGTTAAACTGAAGTTGAAAAAGTGCAGGAATGTTACTTTTCAAGGAGCCGAGTGGTTGAGATTGAATAGGCCTTCTGTTACGGTAAATGTCGACGTGGTTGAGCCCGAGTTTCAGGAAGCAAGTGGTCATGACCAAGATATAGGCAGTGCTGATATCCCGGCGATAGGAGAAGGAAGAAACAGAGATAACAGTAATGTTATGGCACCTAACGGTAGTTTAAGGTCCATGTCAGTGAGGGCGAGGTTAGGCTCTTTGTCGAGGAGGAGTTTTGCTCCTTTCGGTTTTAAGAGGTGGTCGAGCTTCGCGGGCCGGTCGAGGAATACTTCGGGAACGAGGTGATGAAGAGATTGGCCTTGGAGAGAAGCAGCACACCACTTTGGTAAACTCATTCTCCGTCAAGGTTTCTATTGATTTTATTCTCTTGTGAATGATAAATTTATGTTGGATTTGTGAATTAGTCTTTGTGAGTTTGTCTTGGTGATTTTATTAAATGAATTGATTGATTGCTAATGTGTGTGTAATACATGTTGCTGATGCTGAAGATGGCATCATCGAACATTAATTTGAACGTTATAATGTTTTCGATACTTTCGAGAACTGAAAAATTCAATAGAAATTACGACGAACAAAATGGGCTGGTGCATAGGCCCCGGCGGGTTGTTGGCGGCGGCGGATAATCTCCGACGGGATACTGTGGTGGTTGGATTGTCGGAGTAGGACTCATCGATGTTAGCTTGAGGATGGCTCACATTTGGCTGAGACCATATCATTGTGAAGATCATCAGTCAAAAACCAAACCATAGCCATCAAGTAAGCAGCTAATTGCCCTTTTACTTCTTGGATAAGGATAACCAACTGGCACCTGAGTTGTCTGTGGCCGAGGTTGATAGACTGGCTGGTTGGGTTGAGAGGAGTTGAGGATGGTGGCGGTGGATCGTCGGCGTAAGGGATTTTCTGGCGGATGGTGGTGGTGGTGGTTGGCCATCGTATGGCAGAAGGGCTGACGATCTGCGGTCTGCTAATTCCGTATACTTTGGTTACAACAGCCCAGAAATTGCCTTCTTCCAGCGCTTTCATCGCATCGCCTCTGTGTCCCTACGATCCCAAAATCTTGTTATAACGCGGACATCATAGTATGTTGAACCACCGCTCGAAGAACGGCCTAAGGTTTGAAGGTCGATGATGTTCCCGCGCCTCTCTTTCGAACTCAAAACCCGAGCTTGTTCTATGATTTAAAGAAAACCTTAAAGCTTCTTCAAGAATCCCATGTGAACACTTCTTGTCCTAAGGTCAAGAAACTTTAATCATTAAATGTAATTTAATAAGTCATAATAATACCCAATTCCCAAATGGGAACTTTACAATTCAATTTAACGAAATGAAGGGTAAAAAAAAAAAGAGAGGGAGAAAAATAAAGGGAGCAAAGCAAAGGAGTCTATTTTATGTCTACCTCAGATTCTATTCTTTCTATCCTTTTCCCCTAACCCAACGGCTCATTATTACTATACCCTTTTGACTTTTGCTGTACCCATTATCAAGCTGTCCACCATACGAATTTAAAGTTAGTCAATGCTCTTCACTCTTCCTTCTTTTTCTTTCCTTACATACATACGTGTCTTCATGCCATTGGTCCTAACGTTTGACCCTAAGCAAGGTAAGAATCAACATTACATTGAAAACCCCAAAAAGATAAAGAACAAAGAATCATCCTTTCTTTAATACAGCGTCAGAAGTTTGACTCTCTTCCACCTCTCTCTCTCTCTCTCTCTCTCTCCCCATTTTATAAGCCTTGCTTGGCTCTTCTTTCAACTCCTCTATCTCTCTCTCTCTCCAACCTGGGGTGCATCGAACATGGCAGTTGAACTGATGCCTTCTGGGTACGGCGGCAGCTTCGCCTCCTCGACGGAGGAAGTTGAGACCGACGCCGTGCAAGAGGCGGCCAAGGCGGGGTTTCGAAGCGTTGAAAACCTCATCAAGTTACTCTCTGTGACTCATCATCAGCAGCAGCAAAAACAGCCTTCTTCTTCTTCTGCTTCTTCGTCGGATTATCAGACGGCTGCTGACGTGGCGGTCGGCAAGTTCAAGGAGTTCATCTCCCTGCTGGACCGCTCCCGGACCGGCCACGCGCGCTTCCGCCGCGGCCCGGTTGCGAAGCAGGTGAGGATATCCGACCCGATGGATCATCGCTTGGGTCTGTACAAGCCGATTGCCGCCGAGCCTGCCAAGAAGGTGAGTTGACTTTTGTTGTTGTCAGCTGGGATGAAGTTATTACAGGAAAAGAGTTCGCTTTTTCGAATTGGTTTAATCGTTCCTTCTTTTTTTTCTTGCAGTGCGAGGAGAAAGATGTTACTACCGCCAAGATCTACTGTCCGACGCCTATTCAGCGTCTACCACCGCTTCCACAGAGCAGCCATCAACAAAACATGGCGATGAAAATAGCAGGAAAAGAGGCGGCGGCGGCGGCAGCCACCACGATAAGCTTCGCATCGCCGCCGGGCTCCTACATGTCGTCTTTGACGGGCGACAACAACGACAGCCTACAACCTCCGACCTCGATGACGTCATCTGGGTTTCAGATCACCAACATGTCCCTCTCACACGTGTCATCCGCCGGGCGACCACCTCTCTCCACGTCGTCGTTCAAGAGGAAGTGTAACTCGACGGACGACGCCAGCGGCAGATGCGGCGGTGGGTCGACCGCAAGCCGCTGCCACTGTCCCAAGAAAAGGTAAATCAAAAACTGCATAAACAAAAACAAAAAAATAAAAAAAAAATTCAAACTTGATGTCTAAATATATGATTCTGATCAAATCATATTCAGGGATATGCTAAAGATTCGATTTTTATTCCAAAATTTTGCATCCAGAAAATCAAGATTGAAGAGGGTGGTGAGAGTGGCTGCCATCAGCAACAAAATGGCTGATATCCCACCAGATGATTACTCTTGGAGAAAGTACGGTCAGAAGCCAATCAAGGGCTCACCTCATCCTAGGTAAGAATGAAGTATAATTTCCCCTAATTTAAAGTCATTATCTTTCAGATTATCAGAGCTAATTACGGATTAATTACAGGGGTTATTACAAGTGTAGCAGTGTAAGAGGTTGCCCAGCAAGAAAACATGTGGAGAGAGCCTTAGATGATCCAACGATGCTCATAGTGACTTACGAAGGAGAGCACAATCACCCACAGAATTCTAACAACACAGAGATGACTGCTAAGCTTGTTCTTGAATCATCATCTTGATCATCTCATCTCATCTCATCTCTTATCGAACGGTGGTCAGTCAAGGGAGTTCAAAAGTCAAATCAATCACAGCCCTCGAGGTGGGCGTGGAAAAAAGGGGTGGAGATATGGTCAATGAGATAAGTATATTTTAATCAATTATCGACTTTTTATTGTCACTATTAATGCCTTATTACGACTCATTGAGCAATGTAAGAAAGGTGGAAAAGAAAAAAGAGAGCAAGTTGAGGATTTGATGGGAATCTTGTAAATTTGTTGATGATTTATATGATGATCCTTCCTATATTTAATTTTCAGATATTTGGAAAATTTTCTTTTGGTGTAATTTGCTTTATGGCATTTTAAGCTATTGTAATGATATTATCATGACTATATGATCATAATGGTGAGATAAAATAAAATAACGAGTAGTTGAATAGGAAAAATAAATAGATAAAATATTGCCATTCCTATATAGTGGTTGTCAATGGCTTATTTTATTAACTCTCGGATGACTATTTTATTTGGTAACATTATGTCACGGATTGAGTTGATTCTGATGTTAAACCACTAAATATTTATTTCACAAAAAGTAAAAGTAAAAAAAACCAAGAATTTTAATTATTAAAATGCTTTAGGAGAACCTATGCAATTTGATCAACCGAGGGTGACAAGTAATGCACTGATTCCTTTTGGACAAAAGCTTAGCTCACATTCCACTCATGAAGTTTGTTACTAAATTATATAGAAATAATAAGACTATAATGTTTGGAATAGTGCAACATGACTAAGTTATCATAATTTCGTAGTGCAGTTTATCAACTTTAGGACTCACAACATCTTTTTTATTTATTATTTTAAACCGATTTCCTTTTGAGTCTTATCACTATCTTGATTCTTTAGCTCACTAAGCCATACTTCTATGTCACAAGTCGTATTTAAGAAAGAGGTAATAATGGGTTGAATACACTCGACTATTTTAATTTGTATCTGTTGGAAAAATTGTGTGTATTCCGGTGTGGACGTCTGATCGATGGCTGCAAAACTCGAAAACCACTTCGTTAGATTTGAAGTCGAGGCACGTATTACGTACGCTGTCCGTAAGACGTTATTGCCCCATATTTCAGTGCTTCGGGTTTACGCAATCCGTCCCGAAGATACAACGACTTCAGAATTTTGATCGCTGCACAACGAACCAAAATTATCGGCGAATCTACTTAAGACTCGAGCCTTTCTTGCACTTTCTTAGAACTAATATGCTTCGTACGAATGCTTGAATGCAAAGAGCTAATTGAATGAATGTTTTTTTCAATATGTGGGGAACCTATTTATAGAAGTATGAAAAATCATTAAGGGTCATGAAGTTGAAAATGTACCTTTTCACTTCTATCCCTTAGGATTAAACAATGCATCTTTTCAAATGATATATTTTCATTAATATTCATTCACCTATTGATTTAATCTAACAATCCCCCACATGAATGAAAATTAATGCAAATGCATGCTGACTCTTGCAAGAAAGTCCCGACGACCCATCATTGCATCAGGATAGATAGCTTGTGGCTTTGAATCTTCCCTAGTGAAATATTATCGGATTTACTCGCTGCTCAGTGAACATGATGTCTTGAACTGACGGCTTTTTGTGTAAACCAAGACAACAGCATACACACAATGATGAATCTGATCTCTTTCGATTCTCACGTTGTGTCCATTTCGGCCTTGGACCGTATCTCCGATTCATAAGTGTTTCCATTGAAGCGGCCCCACTTCTCACTTATATAGGTGATCGACTATTAGGACTTAATCCTGGAGTAGCCCGAAATACTCCACCAATTTTGGTATAGCCATCATTAAAAGCATAAATGCTTACCCTACCACACGACATCGGGAAATTACTTGGACAACTCTCGAGAATGGACTTAGAAATTTCCAAGTATTCGATAGAACCGATCTCAGCTTAGTTGTCTCATTGAACCAAGTTTGTGGGATCTCCACTCATCATGGTTGAGTTACCACCGAGCCCCTTCTTTGGTGTGTGGATTTTTAGTCTCATTCCCCTTACTGCAGTTTGGCTGTTCTCTAGGGATTCCTTTCGTCAAATGATCTGCTATATTCTCCTTAGACTTCACATAGTCAATGGAGATTATTTCGCTAGAGATTAGCTGTCTTACGGTGTTATGTCTCCTACGAATGTGTCGAGACTTACCGTTGTACATACAACTCTGTGCCCTATCGATAGCCGCCATGCTATGGCAATGTATCATTATAGGTGGCACATGTTTATTCCAACACGGAATATCCTCGAGAAAATTTCGAAGCCATTCTGCTTCTTCACCGGCTTTAGCCAGTGCTATAAACTCCGATTCCATCGTGGATCGAGCTATACACGTTTGTTTAGAGGATTTCCAGGAAACCGCTCCACCACCGATGGTAAACGTGTAACCACTCGTGGACTTGGAGTCTTTGCTGTCAGATATCCAGTTTGCATCGCAGTATCCTTCAAGAACTGCAGGATATCTCGAATATAGTATGTCATGATTAATTGTATCATTTAGATATCTTAGCACTCGTTTTAGTGCTATCCAATGGTTACTACCCGGGTTGCTTGTAGACCTACTAAGTTTACTTATCGAATATGCTATGTTAGGTCGAGTGCAGTTCGATAGGTACATCAGGCTGCTAATCACCCGAGCATAGTCGAGCTGTGATATGGGTTCTTCTCAATTTTTGGCTAAATGCAGATTAACATCCACAGGTGTCTTAACCGGAGGATCATCGAAGGCGTTAAATCTCTTTAACATTTTCTCAACGTAGTGAGATTGTGTCAGCACAATGCCTTCGGGTGTCTTAGAGACATTTATCCCGAGTATGACGTCAGCCAAACCCATATCCTTCATGCTGAAGTAATTTTTCAACATGTTCTTTGTGTTCATAAATATTTTGTGACTGTTTTCTATGATCAGCATGTCGTCTACATAAGACATACAATCACAAACTCATCCGGTGTGCCCTTAATGTAAACATATTTGTCACACTCATTGATTTTGAATCCATTCGATATCATAATCATATCGAATTTTTCATGTCCCTGCTTCGGTGCTTGTTTAAGCCCGTAAAGCGACTTCACGAGTCGGCATACTCTATTCTCTTGCCCGGGAGCAATGAACCCTTCGGTCTGTTTCATATAGATTTCTTCCTCTAGTTCCCCATTCAGGAAAGCTATTTTCACATCCATTTGGTGTATCTCGAGGTCATACAACGCTGCAATAGCAATGAGAACCCGAATGGACGTAATCCTTGTTACGGGTGTATAGGTATCGAAGAAATCGTATACTTCTTTTGGTTGAACCCTTTGGCGACTAATCGAGCTTTATATTTCTCGATAGACCCATCAGTTTTAAGCTTCCTTTTAAGGATCCATTTGCATCCTAAAGGCTTGCATCCCTTTGGGAGATCTACTTACTCACACGTATGATTTTGCATGATGGATTCAATTTCGCTATTTTGACAGCTTCTTTCCAGAACGGAGCTTCTGGACTTGACCAAGCTTCTTGCAATGTCTGGGGTTCGTCGTCCATCATGTAAGTCAGAAAGTCAGGTCTAAATGACTTGGCCACTTTCGGTCTCTTACTTTGCCTTGTTTCCTCAGTTTCTTTAGAAGAACTTTCGACGGCATCGTGAGATCTTTTTCCAGAACTCATTTTCTTCTTTTTCTTATTTGGAAAGATGTTTTCGAAACATACAACATTTCTAGACTCTATTATCATCCATGTATTCATGTCAGGAATTTCAGATTTGTGCACCAGGAATCTGTATGCACTACTGTTATTTGCATATGCGATGAAAATGCAATCAACAGTCTTGGGTCCTATCTTAACCTGTTTAGGTTTAGGTACTTCGACCTTTGCTAGGCACCCCCACACTTTAAGGTAATTGTAGGACGGCTTCCTACCTTTCCATAGTTCATATGGAGTTTGGTCCCTTTTCTTGTGTGTGACAACAAGTTTAGAATGCGATTTGATGACAGAACCGCTTCCCCCCACAAGTTCTGAGGTAGCCCCGAACTCATCATCGCATTCATTTATTATCTCCTTTAGAGATTCAATTTTTTATTTTTTTTTTAAATCAGAAAGTGCCACTATTACTCCATCGAGGAGTTAACCGCTTCTCTGGTATATTCATATCTACCAGTACGAGATGCACTGAGTGACCCAAATAGGGTTGATGTAATACTTGTAAAGAACCCTACAACGGCGCTGCACGGCCCTGAAAGCGCCCAATGATGCTCAGCAGCGTGATGCAGTCTTCACAGCCACCCAGCGCCCGATGGCGCTTGTCGGTGCAGCAATCACGCAGCCACAATAGCCCCCAACGTTGCTGCTACGTGCACAATCGTGCAGCAGTGTGCCTTGCTGCGCAGTGCCCAATGGCCACGCATCGCTGAATAGCATAGCGGCAGCCAGAAGATCCACACATTGCCGCCATGGTGCTGCCCCATGCAGTCAAATCCGCGCTGCAGCCGTGCAGCGCCGAACAGCGCTTCCTGTGAAGCCGCCTCACAGCCACGATATCGGAGAACACTGCTTTTATCCAGTGATATTATTTTCCTTCGGCTTTTGCAGCTATGAGAGCGCCTGAATGCGCTGATTTGCAGCAGTCGAACGCCCAACGGCGCTGCCGTGACGCCAAACAGCGTCCAGCGGCACAGCCGGGAAGCAGTGTGCCCAATTGTTTATCTGAACAGCATCTAGAGGAGCAGCCGGGCAGCAGTGTTCCTAGCCTTAGTCGAGCGCTTTGTACTGCTGCCTGTACAGCAGCGTGTGCAGCCCGGATGCACTCTTGTGATTTGTGAATCCCTTCTCACAGCCAGCAGTTGCAAAGTGCCGAACAGTGTTTCCTGTGAAGCAGTCTTGCAGCGGCGTTCACAGCCACCCAAACTCGCAACCCCTCAGCGCCCAACGGCGCTGCCTGTAGTCGAATAGCATCCAGTGACGTACCCGGGCAGCAGCGTGCCCGGCTAGGTAGTGCTACAAACCCCCGTAGTCGAGAGCTTTGTAGTGCTGCCGGTGCAGCAGCGTGCGCAAGCCTGGGCTGCCCAACGACAATCAGCCACGCACAGACGCAGTGCTCAACGAAGCTGCCGAGGCAGCCACGCAGCCACTATAATGGAAGCACAATGCAGCGCCCAACGGTGATGCTGACTTGTGGCGTTTTGCAGCCATACATGCACACAACGCTTCATGTGAAGCAGCCTCGCAGCCACGACATCGGAGAACGCTGCTACTACCCAACGTTGCGGCATTTGCTGCTATATACGCGCCTGATGGCGCCGATCTTGCAGCAGCCGAATGCCTAACGGCCCACAGTGCCCATCGGTGCTGCTGTGCAGCCGAATAACATTCAGCGACGCAGCTGGGCAGAAGCGCGACCAGCTCCGCAGTCGAGTGCATGTACAACAGCGCGTGCCATGGTGATGCCCCATGCATAAAACCCAACGCAGCACCACAGCTCAAGCTGCATGCCTTCAACGCCCAACGGCGCTGGTTGCGCATTAGCCACGCCTCGCATGATTGTAGAACCACAGCCCCGCAGCACTCAGCCCCAGTGCTGAACAGCGCTTCTAATGAGAAGGCCTCGCAGCCACCACATCGGAGTGCTGCTACTATCCAATGGTGTTGTTGTCCTTCGACTTTTTCTGCTATACACGTGCCTGAAGGCACTGATTCGCAGCAGCTGAACACCCAACTCGCAGTCGCCAAATCCGACCTCGCCGCCATAGCAGCCCTACGTCACAGCCCAGCGCTGCAGCACAGGTCCGAGCCTCAGAATCTCAGATCTCATGCCGCTCCTTGCAGTCCACATCACCGCTCGCAAAATTGCATCGTCGTTGTCGATGGTCACCAAAGACCGATGCCTTGACCCGATGAGCCACCTGTAGCCCGTGAAGGAGGCCTATGCACACGCTTCGTAGTTCCGAGATTTGGTGTCAAAGCAGCAGGAGAAGGGACACCGTCTGTTGGACAGTGATTTGATGATGGGTTGTTGTTGACCAACGTTTGCAAAACAGAAGTCTCCCTAGACTCAGAGAAAATCGTAAGTCTTCTCTTTACGCTGAAGATTGAGTCATCCTCACGAACAGACACATCTTTTGAGAGCGTTGCAAAATGAACATATCAGGGATTATATTATATGCATTATGTTTGCACTTGATGAGACCACATCAGTGATGATCTTGTCATAAATATTCTTGTTTTCAACACAAGCGTTAGGTAAGTCCTTAAGATCACGCCCTCATCGCACCATAATTAGAAGATATCATGTCTTGCACTTTCGACTCCAAAAGGCCATCGATCAAAGACACTATAGAGATAACGTCTTACGATTGTTGGAAAAATTGTGTGTATTCCGGTGTGGACGTCTGATCGATGGCTGCAAAACTCGAAAACTACTTCGTTAGATTTGAAGTCGAGGCACGTACTACGTACGCTGTCCGTAAGACGTTATTGCCCCGTATTTCAGTGCTTCGGATTTACGCAATCCGTCCCGAAGATACAACGACTTCAGAATTTTGATCGCTGCACAACGAACCAAAAATATCGACGAATCTACTTAACACTCGAGTCTTTCTTGCACTTTCTTAGAACTAATATGTTTCGTACGAATGATTGAATGCAAAGAGCTAATTGAATGAATGTTTTTTTCAATATGTGAGGAACCTATTTATAGAAGTATGAAAAATCACTCAGGGTCATGAAGTTAAAAATGTACCTTTTCACTTCTATCCCTTAGGATTAAACAATGCATCTTTTCAAATATATCTTTTCATTAATATTCATTCACCTATTGATTTAATCTAACAGTATCAACTATAGAAGATACAAAGATACAAATAGAAGACATTCACAATATGGGTATCTTTGACATTTTAAAAAATAATCATAGTTCTCTCGATATTGCAGCTGCCTCATATGGGACCAAGATTGAGGACAACCTCTCTCAAAAAAATAATTTGAATTAATTATTCAAAGAAAGAAATCATTGACATATGGGATTAATCAAAACTTGATCTTGACCCTTTTTATGGAATCCAATGTACAATACAACAAACCCAAAAATATTTAATCGTTCGATAAATGATTAATTTGTGAAAAAGTTACATCACGAAAGCATACAATATTCACATTTTTTCAAAGTAAAAATACAATCGAAGTGTTAAGTTAAGCATACACAAAGATGGTTACTTTAAGAAGGCGAAGGAGCCAATTCAGACAAGGCAAGTCCCAAGGATTCGAACCGTGGGAACCAACATGGAAGAAAATGGACGTACTTCGTCGCGTACGGACAAACGTACGGTCTGTGATGCGCGAAGAACATCGCACACTCAGCCATAGATCTTTGCGACGGCAGCCCAGGAATGCAATTCTTGTTCAAATCCAAGACGCCTTTCTTGATCAGCCGCCAGCACAACGGTCCGAAATGTGTGAAGTAGTTATCCGACAAGGAAACATTAACCACACTCTCCAGCCCGCACAGAGCCTCCGGCACGGCACCGTACAGCAAGTTCCCGGCGAAGTTCAAGACTTCGAGCTTCTCAAGACATCCCAGAGAGTACGGCAACGGCCCGGTCAGTCTGTTGCTCCCGGCGTCGAACACCACCGCTTCTTTCAGCAGCCCGAGCTCGTACGGCAGGCAGCCGCTCAGCGAGTTGTTGAGTAGCAAAATCTCCGTCAGGTTGGCGAAAACCCTAGAGATTCCACGTGGGATCGGCCCGAAGAACTTGTTGTTGGCTAAGGTGAGGTAGTGGATATGGTTATTACTGCCCGAGCCTTCGGGCAGCCTCGTCATGAATGCGTTGTCGTTGATGAACAAGGCGTTGATGTCTCTATCGAACAGCTGCGGGGGGACGGAGCCCGAGAAGGAGTTGAACCTTATGTCCAAAACGGAGAGGCTTTCCAAACCTAGGACGGCCGTCGGGAACGGCCCTGAAAAGGCATTGTTGCTAATGTCGAGTTCGTACAAGTACTTGAGCTTGGCTATGCTCGGGGGGATGCTCCCGCCGAAGTTGTTAGAATTCGCATGGAACAAGGCTACGTCCGGCAGTCGATCCAAGAAACCCTCGAGGGTCGGGGCTGTTAGTTGATATCCATTGAAGTCTATCGAAGCAAGTGCTATCGCAGATTCGTTGTCGGGCGGGGGCTCGCAGTAGAAACCCTTGTACTTGCAAACGTCGGGACCGATCCATGTTGTCGTGACGTTGAAGGGATCGGATGTTATTAGGGTTTTGAAGCTTTGGATCACTGGATAGACCGCGGCGAGGCGCTGGTCGAGGAAGGTTGATCGGCCGCCGTCGTTCGTCGAAGGAGAGGCCGCCGGCGGCTGAGGGCTTTCATGCCGTAGGGCTTGTAGTAAAGTTTGGCTTTTGCAGAAGCTTAGAGCATGAATAAGTAGGATCAAAATCAATAACATAGTTGTCTTTTCACTGATTTCTGATTGTTATTGCAGAAGCTTATATTGAGATAAAGAGTGAAAGCATATGTACATGTTAGAAGTAGAACATTCATGAGGTGGCCTCTTATTATAATCTTAAAACTTTGCAGTGTTGGCTTTCCACTACCATTGTGCTTTGGTGGTTCGAGAAAGGGAAAGGCACTTTTAGGTCAGAATTCTTATTCTATTGTGTGTTAACTGTTAGATCATAGAAATGTACATCAGTCATCATGACGTCATCCATCCTCCTCCAGTCAAGAGGGTGATGAGATGTTAAAAATGGGTTCTTGTTTGAGGTTTTGCTGGTAATTAATAAGAGTTCTGGCTGTAATAGAATAAGGTTTTCTTGAATTATACAGATGAGAAACTCATACAAATAATATATATCTAAAGTCGAATCAAAATTTCCGCCTCGCGACAGATATTACAGCTTTCTTTCCATGACATAATATTTTACATTGTTTGCTATAATTCCTTCGGAGTTTCCCACGAAATCTCGCCCATGCATAATCTGACAGAAGAGGCACTTAACATTACAACTTGCAGGTAGATCCGCCACACAACATGACGGTAAGCTGATTATGTAATAAGGACACAACATTTCCAAAACTCTTCTTTCTTCTCTCTCTATCATAGAGGTCTCTATTGTGTTTCTTGCTTGTGTTGTGTTTGCGGGAGGAGAAGAAAGGTGGGCTTTGTCGAATTTCTAGTGTTCCTTTCAAAGTTTTGATTTTTATTAATCAAGCCTCTTTTTTTTTTTTTTTTTAATCGCCGAACTTTAATTTACTTTGCTTTCTGGCGATTTTCAGGTTTCAGATGTACATCTGTAGCTCTATCTGCTGCTCTTTGTCTGATAAACCTCACATTTTTGGCTGTTCTGTTTGGTCTATGGCATAAAAACTCAATTCTTTTTTTATATGTTTGGGTTGATGCTTCTGTTTTGAGGTTCATCGTTGTTGAGGCGTTTGATTCTCTGAGCTTCAGACATGGGTTTATCGTCGATGGTTTTCTTGAATCTTTTTCTTAAAGCTCAGAGAATCTACTTCTGAAATCTTTTACCTTAACAGTTGTGCCTGAATAAACTCTATCTTCTATGTGTTTGCAGATTTTTTCAGTGTTCTTCTCATATACAATTAAACTCATTATACCCTTATGAGCCATTGATTTCTTTTGCTTAAAAACTCTGCTTTTGCAGATTTATTACAGAACAAGGAGCGTGTCGTCTTGGAGTGTTCGATAATTTCTTAACATTATTAGTCCTATAATGCAAGGCCGAACACCTTTTCTACGGCGGTGGATTTCTCTCGGATGATCCTCTCATAAACACGCAAGTGACGTGGAATAGTAGTACTTAGCAAAGTAGGCCGGGCAATACAATTGCCTTCGAACCCGAACAGCTTGCAGTTTTTGCAGGATTTGAGCCTCTACGGTCAGAATGTAGAGTTGATTTCAGGCCAGCCAAGTTCTAATGCTTCACAGCTTCAAGTGAACCTCAATGAAAGAGATCAGAAGATTCTTGGAGCTTTGCCTATCGGGGAGCTCTAACTCAATCCACCGTCAGTTCGTTGGAATATCGATGCCTATCACACAAGAGAAAAGCCCTTGAGCTAATCGTTGGACAATCTTCTGGAGGGGGAAGTTCGAACTTCTTCAATAGCCGCGACGAAAGAAGTCAAGTCCAAGCTTGGGCTGCCACTCACAAGAATCTGTGCCCTATTTGTAGAACCCCGGGATGGAAAATTTTGACAGAAAGTTACGGGCTTGTCTTGATACGGTTATATGTACGTGTTAGTTCTTCGCATGAATCGTAAACATGGCATGTTCAGACATCGTTTCGAACGCAGACGGGCATATGAACAAATGATATCCCTTCACATCCAAGAAAGCACAGAGAATAATTCCTCACTCTGTCATTCATATATATATAGTATAAATAAAAAATAAATTTCTTTGATCTTGATCATCTTCAGTTATAAGTGCAAGCATTCTTCAAGGAGATGGCAGTGTTTTTCTTCTTGGGATCGAACACGAACGAGCACTCGATGCTCCTGACGAACTTAGTCCTCACCAGCTTGCCCAAAACGTTAGCCCTCGACCGAACCGTGAAGACCAGCTTAAGAGGAACGGGCAAAGTGGTCGTGCCCGTGGGCGTGCTCAGACCCGCCCCGGTTCCGTACAAAGGGATCGTGTCTCCTATTACTGTTACGGTCACGTTCCTATGAGCCTTTCTTGATTGGTAGAAGTTTTTCAGCTGCAAATATATAGTTTAAAAGCTGAGATTAAAATGTGCTGGTAAGAACATCAGATGTACTGAAGTATTTTTTAGGGTTCTTACATCGCCAGATCCAACAGTGAGTTCTGAATAGGTGAGGGCTAACGGAGTAGACAAGACGTGGACACCGAAGAATGTGCCCGTGTTGCGATAACTGAACCTCACGGTTGAATTCGTGGTGATCATGTCTGTGGAGACCCCGCTGTTGTCTGAACCGGCTTGTACGGAAAATCTCTCGATCGTAATGCTCTGCATAGAATAAAGATTCAGTTATCAACGCCGACGATGTAAGAAATTCGTAGTCTACATCAAGCAAACATGGACCAAATTCTGGGATTCAATCAGCAGCATTCATGACTGTAAGAAATCCACTTTCTTGATCCAATTTGTGATTTGGGTTGTGAAGAACTCAATTGGATCAAGAAACATGGTTCGAAATCGAACTAATACAGCGGGCTTTCGAGCCAAGATCGCGCCTTTCTTAGGCTATGACGATCCGAACAGATACATCGGGCTTTCGAAGCCAAGATCCGATCTTTCTTAAGTCATGAAGATATGATTTGTAATAATCTGAGCTTGAGCTAAAGTGAAGCATCAAATCAAGCATAGATCCAATCCAATGACCAAAAAGTTCTCTGTAATCTTTCTCCTCAAGATCGCAAGAATAGCCAGAAATCAAGAAAACCCACCGACAAAATTTCAGTTTTCAAGCTAAAGAACACAGCAATTAAAGCTGTAGATCTTCACCAAGACATGGAATTAGAACAATCAGAGGAAGAAAGAACCTACCCTCATTGTAATGACGGGCTTCTGAGGCTTACTAGCTCCCCACAAGATCAAGGCGAAGAACGTAAACAGCACAAAGAAACCAACCACAAAAGCCAGCACATAGCACCTTCTAGGCAAGCCCTTCTCGAGGTCCTCATCGTCCAGCAGTCCTTCCTCTTCGATCACGTCGTAAGATCTCTTCTCCCTCTTCTTCTTCCCGCCGCTCTTGTTATGACTGCTTCCGTCCATCGGTACGACGCCGTTCGGCATGACCTTCCCGGAGAATCTGCTGGTGGAAGACTCCCTCGAGTGGCGGCCCACTGATGAGTGCGGCGGAGAGCCCATCGGGCTCGAGTGGAACGAGGCGGTGATCGTCTTGTTGTCGCCGTCGTGTGAGTCGCGCGATGGACTCTGCACGTAGTAGACCGGTCGGCGCGTGTGGTCCGGCGACGAAGGGGCGAGGCTGGTCGCATCGGAATCCGTCTTTGCGTGGTGGAGCATTTTATTTTTCTTTCTTCCTTTTCTTTGGTCGAAGCTGACGAAAGCGTAGAGATTCAGTGAGCTGCTTTGCTTTCTTTCCTTTTTTTTCTCCTCTGCGAGGAAGAAGAAGATTAAAGATTGCTTTTTTATTCTTCGTTCTTTTTCTTTTTCTATTTCTTTTTGGCTTTATATAAATAAAAAATAATTATATTTTTTAAGTAACAACTTTATGAGTAATGTGAAAATTAAATAATAATAATGATAATGCAATAATTATCACCGACGGGTAAGAAGCTTTAGGTAAGGTCTCGTGACAGCTGCGTTAGAGTTGTCTATGAGGCTGTCAACTCGCTTTTGTTAGAAGATTTTTAATTATTAATTATTTATCTTTTTTTTCCTTTATTGTTTTGTCGGAATGTAAAAACTTAGGCTTTGTGGAATAATTGTAAAAATATGTATAGGAGAAGTAGCATACCAACAGCCAATAATCACGCCGTAAAAACTCAAAAATTTGACTTTTGTTTTTAAATATATTTCTAATAATATAATTTTTATATTCTTTTTATTATATGTAGCGGTTGGACTGTCTTTAACTTTTCATACACATTCAAGCAACTGACAAAAATATATAAATAAATATGCATGCATATTGCATAAGCAAAGATTGTATATCCCATTTGTTGATGGATATACACATTAAAAATTCCGAATATTTGAGTGGTATTAATTTGTATTTAATATTTACTTTCAATAAAGCAAAACAACGTGAAACCATGTGGAAGCCCATGTTCATCGATCTTTTTTTCGGTTTAATCTAACTTTATATATATATATATATATATATATTTCTTGATTAAAAAGGCAAGTTATTATTTTTCTTATTCTCACAAGTTAATTCTTTTTATGAAAGAATTTTGAAAGAAAAGCAAAAGAAATTCTCTAAAATGTTTCTAAAATATGTTCAATCCATTTTGGGCTGCCTTATTAATGACCAAATCTCAGTATTAACGGGCCATACAATCAAATTAAAGCCCGAATATGGAAAAAAAGCCCGGCAATTCATCGTGGGCTTTACATTGAGAAATATTATTATCGTTAGTCAAATTGTTTATATATTTACGATATATATGAAGTTACGATATTATTATATATTTTTTAGATATTATTATTTAATCTACACTTGAAGGTACACCTATATATATAAAGCGAAATGTAAGTGGGATATTTCTTTCTAGTGGATGAAGAAGATCGATGGATACTTTATTGCAAAAACTTGCCGTAGAAAGTAATGACAAAGGCAAAAGTTGAATATGCTATATACTATGATTGATATGATACTATTTTTTTCTTTTACACATTCGATTGTGTTATATAATTGCTGATTATTCCCTCTTCCACTTCATGTTAAGCCGATTTCTTGTCTTGTCAAAGCTTTCCTTTTTCTTTTCCTTTTCCTTCCTTTTTCCTTACCTAATAAAAGCCTTTTGTTCTTCCTCTTTGAAGCTTTTCGGAGTTCATTTTTCAATGGAGAATAAAGATTTTTTAGGGTTTGACTTGCAAACTATTTAATTCCAACCAAATGAAATCATTACCACACACATATTATATATAAATATATATATATGAGATTATATATTACATCAAGATCATCATACTAATCTGTTTTTTCTTTTTTTTTGTTGTTGGTTGATAGTTTTCTCTCTCAATAGCGATTTCCTCTCTACAATGTTTGATTGTATTAAGATGGCTTCGTTGTGCTATTTAACTAATGTATCTTTGTATTTATCTGTCAAACTATCATTTCGAAAAAAATAAAATAAAAGGAAAAACATAAGAATTACGGTTCTATTGATTTTCCTTATGTTCATTTTATTTTTTTAATTTTTTCCCAACTAAAACTGTAATAGAACACATTCAATGAGATTAGTTCTTCCTCGTGCCTAATTGCATAAAAAATAATATATATTGAATTCGTTGAATAATTATATAGTGCCCGAATGGAGAACATATGAATCAATTTAAAGCTTGCACGTGAGTTTATCTGTTCGATTAAATGGAATTATTAGAGGTTCTTGAAATAGAAAAAAAAAAAAAAGAATAAACTAGCAAATAAGATTCATTTCCTAGCTTCACGACCTTTACGATGCGTTATTACATTATAAGGTTTCATTTCATACAAATTAATATATCTTGCAAGCACGAAGATCCCATGAGCACCCCGTGAGCACCGCACACGTACTTTGCCTCTTTTCGATCCAAAACGAAATTTTTAGACCAATGTTAATCATATCCCCCTTACACAACTATATGATGATGTTGTAAAACAGATTCATCTTCATAAAAACACGAAAAAGATCGATAAGAACAATTTATTTAATATCACATCCGTGTGATTCTTCTTCGTATTTTTATGAAGATGAATCTGTTTTACAACATCATCATATAGTTGTGTAAGGGGGATATGATTAATATTGGTCTAAAAATTTCGTTTTGGATCGAAAAGAGGCAAAGTACGTGTGCGGTGCTCACGATAGGGTATGCACCATAGCAAATCTCTCTCTCTATATATATATATATATTTAAATTTTGAAAATCCTTTCATATGATGAGATGTTCATTGCTTAATCAAAGAAAAGGAAATAAATAATAACCACCCGCCTAATCTACCTTGAATTATTGGACGTGATGAGTAAGGCAAATGATAATGCTACTTTTACATTTTCGATATTGCATGCAGAAATGTGCAATAATATAAATGTCTGCCAATAATTGAATAAGCTATGATCCCTTAGATTGAGGGGAAGAATTAGAATTACCAAAATTAAATTTTTTGCCTTGAATTGTGGGCTCCATTTATATTCTTATTACATGAGGTTTTTATCACACTAAGCCATATGGTTATTATGGGAAGAAGAGAAACAGAAGGAAGTGAAAAAGGAAGGTGGACTTGCATGTGATCCAACAGCCTTTTGTTCCCCTCTAAATTGTAATAAAGTCTCTCTTTTTTTTATTTCCTTGGCATTTAGTGATTGTTTTCTTTAACAGTTAATCCTATTTAATTAATATATTATCGTTTGAAGTATATGAGGGTTTAACTGGACTCGAATTTTTACATGATATACGTCTAAAGAAAAAAAATAATTTAAAGATATAATGTAATAAAAACATAAAAGAAAGAAGATAAAAAGTAGAGATGATCAACGAGAAGACTATAGCTTGCATCGTTTTCTATCCTTGTCATGCATCTTTCAAAAGGGTGACAAAGTGTGTTTTTCTTTTTCTTTCTTTTTTTTTTTTTCTAAAAAAAATGCTTAGAAAGAAATAAACCATACAACTGTGAACTAATGCCTTGTATATTTGGTACACGCACTAAGATCTACCTTTTAGGCTTATTTAATTATTTATTTATTTATTTACTTTGTGAAGGTCTTATACACATATAAATAAATAACACACACACACCCTAAACCCTTTATTGTGTTTCCATTTTCCTCGGTTTTAAGGAGCTTTTGCATGGCGAGAATTTGTTTTTCGTACGTGACGATTCTAATTTATTCTCATTCAAATATTGCTGTCGCGTCTAATCATCATGGACCATATCTTATATGTTCTTCGTACAATATATATATATATATATATATATATATTGCTAAGTACATATCTTAAGGTAATTGGAATCATAGCAAGAGAATACGAGGGCTTCCATGATTATTTATATATATATATATATATATATAGAGAGAGAGAGAGAGAGAGCAACATACTTCTCAAGTATTGCCAATATTGGACAATTTATATATTATTAACCAACCGGATGCAATTCTGAATATATGTATAATATATATCTTTTATTAGGACTATACAATATTTACACATATGAAAACCCTTGAAATACTATAAATATGAAAATTGGTCCTTTCCTCGCCTCGCTCTATGTCAATGGTATATGTATCTATCTGAGCAGAGAGTATGTATGTATATATATATATACGTTCATGCATGTCGTAGTGTTGAAGTTTGGAAATATTAATGGAGTCAGAAGAAGAAATAAGGAAGAACAAAGAAACTGTCGTCACGTAGACAACCACAACACAACAGGCTTTTAAATCTCATCACGTAGTTCGATATGTCTCTGTGTATGTGTGTATAATATTATTTCTGCAGCAATTGAATAGAAGTGTGTGTGTGTGTGTGTGTGTGTGTGATGCCATTAAAAATAAAGAACAAAGGGAAGAATACAAAATAAAAAATTAAAGAAGACACTACTTTGACGTGAATTGATCTGATCACCACCACTGCCTTCTTCTATCTCTCCATTTCATCTTCTTCCATTTGCTTTGTTTTTTCCTAATAAATAAATAATAAATTTCAGAGTCTTGGAAAAAGGAGGGAATCTTGTCATTTTTTTTACTATTGTCATAAGATGATGCCGATTACTTATAAATATATAAAATCCCGAGCCATAAAAAATAATAAAAATCAAAACTTGTGACCACATCTCATTATATATATATTGTTATATTTTTTTAATTTTATCACGAAATTAAAAAAAAAAATCGTTTTAGACAGAAAGACACATATTCCTTTCTTTTACTACATTAGCCGAGGTCTCCTCCTTGGTAATTATAAACAATTCATTGCCCCATAAAATAAAATAAATCAATTAACCCAATTTCCATATCAAAAAAACCCAAAGAATAATACAAATAAAAATCTCCAAGCAAGTCACTAATAAACACTTCAAAAACCCTCTCTTTCATTATTCACAAGAATCACTTCATCAAGAGATACAATATATTTCTTGTCCCCCCCCTTCTTTGTTTCTTCTTATGGGTTTGATGCTTGACAACTGCGAGGGCATACTACTATCCTTAGACTCCCACAAATCAGTTCCAGCGCCATTTCTGCTAAAGACCTATCAGCTCGTCGATGATCCGACCACAGACCACATAGTGTCTTGGGGTGAAGACGACGCAACAACCTTTGTTGTCTGGCGGCCGCCGGAGTTTGCCCGTGACCTCCTCCCAAATTACTTCAAGCACAACAACTTCTCTAGCTTTGTTCGACAGCTCAACACCTATGTAAGTAAGCTGTTCATAAACATGTTATCATGGCTTCGGACATTTAACCTTTTATTGCATTGAGGTTTTAATTTGATGGGGTTTTAAGGGTTTTGTATGTTTTTTTTTTTTCCTGGTCTTAGGGTTTCAGAAAGATTGTACCTGAGAGATGGGAGTTTGCCAACGAGTTCTTCAAGAGAGGGGAGAAGCATTTGCTCTGTGAGATCCACCGGAGAAAGACAGCTCAGCCGCAACAAGTGGTGGCTTTGAATCACCACCACCACCACCACCACTTGGCCGCTGAGGCGGCTGCTGGTCAGAGTTTCTTTCCTTACTACCCTACAGCAAGGATCAGTGTATCTCCGCCAGATTCCGACGAAAACTTACAACCTGCAGCAGCCAGCAGAAGCATCTGGCCGCCGTGTGATGATCAGTCACCGCCGACACTCTCGCCTACTGGCGTCGGCTATAACGTCGACAACAAGAACATGAGCTGTAATAACTCATCGTACGCCGCACTTTCCGACGACAACGAAAGGCTGAGGGGGAACAACAGCATGCTCGTGTCTGAGATAGCCCACATGAGGAAACTGTACAGCGATATCAAATACTTCGTGCAGAACCATGTTAAGCCAGTCGAGCCGAGCAATTCTTACAGTTCATCTTTGTTTCTCTGCAACAACACATCAGCAGCTAATAACAACGGCTCATCGTCCTCAATGGTCCAAAGGGCTGGCCTGGTTTACGACAATCATCATAGTATGGGATCGAACGCATTATTATTACCAACCAAGACTAATACTTCACAGAGAAGTATGGCGATCCTTGATCAGGCGCCTACAGCTTATAAGCTGTTTGGCGTGTCAATTGATTCAAAGAAAATATTGCACTCGGAATATAACAATTCTTCTGTGGAGACTAACAAGGCAAGATTTGTTCTTGAGAAGGATGATTTAGGGTTGAATCTCATGCCTCCTTCTCCATGAGTTCTTTTTAATTCAGTTGGAAAAACGGTTCTAGGAATTTGAAACAGTGAGAAAGAGAGGAAAGGTTGATTAAGCCTTTACTGTTAAAATTCCCAGGTTCTACTTTACTGTTGTTTTTTATTAATGCTTATTTACAAGTGTTATTACTACTATAGTGATGTCTTGAGAAGATGTTTCTTATGTCTGATATATCTACAACAGTGCATATTATTGTTTACTCTTATTTCTGATATTATTATTGTCTGAATTTATATTAGTCAGATTAGGTAATTGTTCAAAGATGAGATTCTATAACTGAGGAGAGAAAACTCAAGAAAAAATGCAGCTTTGGCTGTAATGTCAACATTTGCTCTTTTTAGTTATACTTCCCTCGGACTTTGTCTGATATCATTGCATTTATGGATCATACGTACAATCTACAACTAAAACAATAATGCAAGAACTTGGGATTTCATGAATCTGAATAATATAGTTTCAAAAGCTTCATCATTGCTACAATAATCACTATTATTTCGTAAAAGAGAAGCCCACCAAAGATTTATAGCACAAAGAAAAGTATATGTAGTCGTCATCTTATCATGTGTGTTCTGATTATGGTTCAGATCTACATAATGTCTCTTTCTTTGTTATATTCATCAACTTGTCTTTATCTTATATCTAATTAGATCTAGCCTCCTCGTAATTATGAATCTGTTTTATCATATCTGAAAAAAATAAATAAAATTGATGCTTATAAGTATACAGTTACTAAAAAGTAAGGAAACAAACATAGAGGTAAGGACAAAACTATATGGTAAAGCCCACACGCATACATTTGCAGAATATTCATGAAATAATACTAAATAGATGTCTAGAGAGAAAGAGAAGGTTGAGTTGTTCCATGAAAGCGAAATGTGGTAAGAAACTGACTAACATCGTTGCTTGAAACGTTCCTATCAGTTGCTTCTATGCTTCTTCTGATGACCAGAAAACCTTTGCTTTTTCCTACTTTTAAGTATTCTGTAAAAAAAAAACATATATTTTAATTTATGTTTACCATTTTTATTTAAGTTGATACTTCTTGACTGATACAGTGTGTATAATGTGTGTGTATAACTTCTCGCACGATTCCAAACAGCCTTTGCAGGAAATCCCATAATCTCTTTTCCTAAATTACCTTTGCTTGTTTGTTCTTTTGTCCGAGTATTTCATCAATGCAAAGTTTGACTTAATCTATTTTCTTAAATACCCTTTTTACTTTTTCTTGAACAATGAACAAAAAAGAAACACCAATGGAAACACTCGAAGTTAAAGAAGAAAGGAGACGAAGATGAGATAAAAGTATGTGAGATGAAATCTTGGTCGTGTAATGATTGGGTCCCATTTAATTTAATAATAAAATGACAATATAGAAGAAAGAAACATAACCCTAGTTTCTAGCTAAGCCTAAGTGCTTCTTTTGTCTTGTCTTATTATTACGGAGCTAAGTTCTTGGCACGTGAACACCAACATCACGTGCTCTGTGGATATGAAGGATAAATGATATAGCAGTATACACAAAATACTATATTAATATATATTGTAGTAATTTATTTAAATTAAAGTAGTGGGTTGAAAAGAATAAAATGGAAAAGAGGCTATTAAAGTGCTTTAAGAGAGGGCTTTTTTTTTTTTATGTGTTGCTTAACAGCCTAGATTTTTGTAAGGGTCCTACTATTCACACCCCCTTTACACACTCACATCCCTTTTTACACCTTAAAACACTTGAAAATTGTAAAAGTCATTTACCTAACTACATGAATTCAACAATAATTATTTTATAATTGATTTTTCATAAAATTCAATATTAATTGCATGAGGTATTCAACAATATTAATTAAGTTATTTTACCAAGGAAATATCGATACAATATTTAATTTATTTTTTATTATATTTAGCGATGTTCAGACCCTTTGAAACCGGAACCGAATCGACAGTCAACGGTTCGGTTAACCGGTACCGAACCGTTAACGGTTCTATTTCGATATTTATATTTCCAAAATCGAAAATCGACGGTTCAAACGCCGGTTTTTTATTTTCTAAAATAAAACATAAAAAATTAATTATTAATGATCCAGATCTTGTGGCCGTAGAAGATCAACGGCCATAATTTACTGACCATTGAAAAACCGGCGTTTACCTAAAATTGTCGGTTTTGAACGAAGAAATAAAAAAAATTAAAAAAATTTAAAAAAATAATGAAAAAAACCAATGTCTAAACCGTGGTTAACCACTGTTCGGTTACGGTTTGAGGTTTTGATGCAACCGGAACCGACGATTCCAAATCAGGAATCAAAACTGGAACCGGTTGAACACCACTAATTATATTACTCCTTATATTAATAGCAACAGTTTTATATTAACTTTAAAATATTAAGTTAACGCTTAATATTTAATATTAATATCAAATTAACACAGGTGTAGTGGTTTGAAACTGTCTTGATGAAGTGGTTTGAATTGGTGAAATGGATGCAGTTTGAATTGTTGAATAATTACGTATTTTAATTGATGCAGTTTGAAATCAGAATTTGTTTAGTTTAATGGTAAGTATTTAATGGTTTCAAATTTATAAGTATTTAATTATTTAAAATAATTACTTTTAGAATTTGTAAGTATTTAATAATTTACTTCAATTATTAATTAGGGGGTGTAAATAGAAGAAATGGAGGTGCCAATAGAATTAATTTGTGAAAGTGAGAAATTTTGTACTGGTAGATCTTTCTTACGTTTAGTCTTTTTATTTACACTTTGTTGACATTATATTTGGCACATCACTTTATTGTATATACATTTGTGCAGCTTTTTAGTTTTTATACATGTAGACTTAAAGCTCTCGAAAGATTTTCTCTTTAGACTAATGCAAGGTCATAAAAATTCCCCATTTTCCAATTTCTAATTATTTTAAAATAATTGATTTTTTTTAGTTTATCTATCCAATCAGTTGAAGCATTGTTAAGTAATGATAGTGAACTACTGAAGTTCATGCAAGTACGTGCTAGTATTTACATGCACAGCCGTAATATATATATATTTTTAAATTTCTTACGTACATAATTATAAATACTTTATGAAAAAAATGGAAAATAAAAGAAAAAACTCAAGGATAAAAAAGTAAAAGCTGCATACGTTAGGTACTTCTTCAACAACTAAAGTGTATGACCAACAAACGCGCCGAAACGGCCCAACGTTATGGCCCATTATGGCCCAAATAGAGGCATAACATAATTGACGACGAACATAGGGCTTTGACTTTTACCATCAGAAGGAGAGGAGGTAATAATTGTTTTGCCTCCGACGGTCGACGACGTCAGCTGCGGTGGACCTGCCCACCGGAGAGGAGCACCACCGCTGCAAAACGCAGGCCTCACTTCCGTCGCCGGAACAGAAAGTTCTCAGACTCCTTACATACATGATACAACTCAGAGGCAGTCAATGAATATAATATATATATATATATATATATATATTAACCAGCAGAGGTAATGGACGAACGGGCCTTAGGCCCAGCCCAAGCAACTATTATCCCACATCGAAATATCATAATGATTCTATTTTGTTTAAATATCATTACATCCCATCGTTAGGGCACGACCTTACTTGAACAGGATCTGTTCTATAGGCTCGTACCTCTGTATCCTTGAGTTCTAAGGAGACGGGAAACTAAGTCTGGTGGATGATTAACCGCTGCTCGGTCAGAGCGTGACTAACATCGGCCCTTGGCTCGCAGTGTTGCCGAGCCTCTGGCCAAGTAGAGGATCGTTACCTTGGCTAGCCATGTCTTCCAGGGATGGCCTTGCAGCTTTCTGACAGACTAATCAACCCTCTTTTTTTTTTTGGGCTGAGATATTTCACAGACAAAGCTTATTTATCATCATCGTCAGTTGTGTATCCATTATTACAAAGGTCACCTTCGACGTCTTTCACTCCTGCCATGTTTCTTTTGTTGAGGTCTAGTCTAGCTATGCAGCTTATATGTCGACTAATTGACTGCTCATTACACTTTTGTCTGAGTAGTTGCTTGCCAAGCTTATCATCGTCAGTTTAGAGCCGTGGTCACCTTCAATGTCTTCAATCCTGCCATGTTTCTTTTGTTGAAAAGTCTAGTATAGTCTTGCTATGTAGCTTATATGTCTTCAACTCATTGACTGTTCACTACACTTTTTGTCTTTAATATTCTTGGCATTGTGCCTTTGCTTCTTCTTCTGCTGAAGATGCAACATTCATACCTAAGCTAAGCCCAAAGCATAATCTTTTTAAGGTAATAACATAGCATTCATTGTATGGTGCGTTACTATGAGGTATGGTGAAGCTGAATAAAAAGCTGTCTATAGATGAACTGAAGTTAAAGACACAGTGTTGATGCAGCCTTCTTCTCCTTATTCGAATAGGATATTGCGCCAGATGGACGTGGAATTGGATTCCCAACGCCTATGTCGAGTGGGAATAACATATCTTCTTCTTCATGGGATGTTATGTAATAATCGGATTGCTCTGTATCATATGGCAAGAAGACGAAGAAGAAGAAGCAAAGATTGTATAGATGGAAGTTAGAACTCAAATCTCAAGATGTTAACTCATTAATAATTTACATGGCAGGCAAAGGTGATCCAAGACTATTATTCAGATAATTATTACAAGCCTGATATAGATCATCTTTGATGTTCCTACAGAGAGGGTTCAGAAAAATACGCCGTAATGGCCTTTAATCTTCCGTTTAAGTAGTTCTTCTCCACCTGAAAATCATCAGTTATATCATAATCAATGTTCAGTCGCTCCCACGGAAGATCGTCGATAGAGTTAGAGAGAGCGAGAGAGTGTGTAGTACTTACCTCCAAAGACCACGGCGGAGTGGCCGATAAGGATATTTCGGCCAATTGGTTGAGGTCGACGTTTCTTGGGAGGAACATGACTATCTTCGAAGCTATTCTTGTTCCAACGTCGAAGAGATGTTTGCTGAAATACGTTAATGCGTGTGTAAGAATAGGAAATTTTGAGTTTTTGTCTTTATTCAGAGAGAGAGAGAGAGAGGGTACGGACCCGTCGTGTGGCTTAAGCATGGTAGTCATATCGAATTTCTTTACTTTCGAGTAGTCGGGACCGCCCCAAGGCGGCGACATGAAGACCGTGTCTGCCTGCAGTTGATCAAGCTTAATGAGCTTCATAACCGTGTAATAACAATTTTATCCACAGCACATTCTTAATAAGAGAAACCTCGTCGTACCTTAAGTGCTGAAGCCAAAGAAAACGAATCTCCCATGATGAAATCTATGCTGTTGCTCACTCCGTATATCGCTGCGTTATGACGTGCATAGTCGATTTTATTCGGGTCGATATCGATCGCTATCACATGCTTACTCCTGAGAGAAAAAATAGAACCGCCGACAGTCACAGACCACAGTCCATCGAAGTTTCAACCCAAAAAAAAAAAAAAAGAAATAAAATCAGACCTTTGTGCGAACTGAATGGCATTTCCGCCGACTCCAGCGAAGAAATCGATTACTACGCCGCCAGCACAACGAACTGCGTGATGCTTGCTTAGTGTCTCGGGCGTCACGGAGAACCATCCTTCTTCGTCCATTCTAATGCCACGGTCGAATCTCGAGAACAAAAGGTACCTTTGGCTCCAGTATTTGCTTATTGCAGGAGTAACTTGTCTTAAAACGCCTTGACAGTTAACTACAGACAACAATAAGATGTAATAAAGTAAAAAAAAGGCCCATTTGGAATGAGTTTATCGCAAGAAGCAAACCTTCAGCTGAGATCGATAATTTACTGCTGGACTTGCTTCGTTTGCCTCTCTTCTTCCTTTTTAAACTGTTGCTACTACCTTCACCGTCTTCAACGTATTGGTGGGTCTCTAAAACATCCTCGCCGGCGTTTCTCAGATCCATTCGATCGTTATCATGCTCGGGAAATTTGTTATCTTTATCCGTCGAAGATTCGTTGACCATGTCGCTATCGATGATCTGCTCCATTCCCAGTGGAGGATCCCAAGTAGACTCCTCTGTTCTTACATTATAGTAGTAGAGTTTCATGTAATGATCATCCCAATAAGACATCCATTCCCCAGAATTATCAACTGACGTTTGATGGCCGTCGATAACAGTTATTGCATCTTTCGATTGGGCTTCTGTATCAAGGTCCGCTACCATTTTCACGCCATTTTCATTACAGTCAGCATCCTCGTTTATCAAGCAGCTTCCTTTCGAGGCTCCATCGCCGATAACCTCAGATACGCAAGGCGGGCTGTCATAAAATCCCGGGCCCAATGCTTCGACTGTGGGGTCATGCTCGTCAGTGATGGTGCTCGTGCACGCAGTTGAATTCGCAGAATCCACTCGTTCGAGACAGAGATTCGACAAATCTGATAGCATTCCAAGCCTTGGCATCTCATCTTCTTCGAGGGTACCGTTTGTCTTAAATAAACTCCCCTTCTCGCCCAAATCTAGTGCGGTGTCATCGATTTCGATCAAACACTGTGGACTGTTCATTTTTCTGCCTTTCCTCTTCCCACTCATCAGTCCATTTCTCTTCTACAAGACAGCATCAGAATCCAGACACATCAAACTAGATATAGTATGTGTCTCAGGCTGGCATCGACCGAAGAACATAATATTTCAAGATTAAGTACTGAGATCTACTACCTCCTTATTCGTACGGAAGGAGAGTGGAAGGCCCAGAATACTCATTGTTTCAGCTACTTCGAGATCTTCAGATAAGGAATCGAAACCTGGGAATCCCAAAATAGCTTCAAACGTAAGGAGGGTGTGGTTGCAATAACGATATATCCCTGAACAACACTAATTTACACGAAAACTAAGCAAACAGATATGTCTAAACAAACAATTAAAGATCGAAACTTGCCAGTGATTATCGAGGAAGGGCTCTTCTCAAGAGCATGATCACGACCCATAAACTTCTGCATTCGTTTTCGCAAGAGCATATACACACAAATCAGAAAGAAAAAAAAATTAGCAGAATTCAATCTTTGTTTCGCTTCAATCCCATCAATAAACACCTAAAGAAATTAACAAAAAAAAAAAAATAGGACTTTACAATGGGTTCTTGAACATCAATTGCTTCTCCCACACTCGACCCATCATCCCTGCCAATTTTTTCGAAAGAAAAAAGAAAAACTCACACATTATACCAACAAAGAAAAGGGCGGACAGCACGGAAATTAAAACAGAAAAGACGATTTTGCTGACCATAAGTGAACTTCAGTGAGCTTAAACAGCTGCCCAAGAGCTTCGACCGCAGAGCACTCATCTGACGAAAGTTCCATACCGCTCCTTCAGACCTTCGTATCTATTTCTGTCTGAAGATTACGATTCACTGCCCAGATATTTATTTGATTATATCACAAGGGTTTTGGTCTCTAGTCACACAATAAATGCTTGAAACCTAAAAGAGATCATTCCCTCAATCCCCAAGCAACATCAGATAACGCTGCAAAAAGGTTTTTTTTTTCTCCTTTTTCCCCTCAAGAAGGAGCCGTCAAAATCCAGTCAACAATTCAAATCTAGGGCGAGAAATAAACACGTTTTTCTTACTTAACGAGGAAGTTGATGTAACAAAATCACGCCTATATCAGCTATCATCGGGGCGGATTTTCTGGTACAAGTCCCATTATTAGGAAGATATTATTTTCCAGGAAATGGGTTATTGCATAAATATGAATCTATTACCTGATTACATCCATGAATCCGAGGTAAGAAAAAGACTCGAAGGAGCCGTTTCTAGTTGACTACTGTGGAGTGGATGTATAGCTACAGAGAAGGACAAAGAAACGGCTTCGATAGGATTTTTACTTTACTACACCATCTGGCGTCATCATTGCTCAAGGGACTGAGTATATTTGCTTTTCAGCCCCTGAAGTAGTTTTATATATTAATCGACCCCTATTGTTTTGTAATGTTTCTTTAAATCTCAAATAAAAAGCGGAATATCAGAACGTTCACACAGTTGTTAGCTGCCGAATATGGACGTGGCAATGGCGGAGCCGGGCGAGATTTTGCCGGAGCGCCACGTGGACCTTTCGGCGATGTACGATCTGCTGCGTATGAGCAAAGCTTCGGCTGAGGAAATCGTTGCTAAGATGCTCGCTATTAAGAACGATTCTCAGTCGAAATCTCAGCTCCGAGAACTCGTCACCCAGATTCTCCTCAGTTTTGTGAGACTGCGTCAGGTCTTTTTCGTATTCCTCCATTTTTTTTTGCGCGATCTATGGTGTTCAGAAAGTTTATAATTTTTTTTTCTGCGATTTTAGGGTTTATGACGATTCTTAGTTAGGCTTATGTACTATTGGGATTGAAGATTGAACCAATCTTCTTTATGTCCGTCCATCTCTCAAGCAAAAAGCTCTTTCATGTTCTGTTTTGTTGGACAGTATAAAAGTATAAAACTAATCTGGCACAATTTTAACGTTGTACTGAGATTTGAGGTTGGTTTCAGTTTGGTCTGAGTAGAACTGAGTAGTTGAACACAAAAAACAATCATTTTACTCTAGCTTGACTGTTGGGAACTTGTCTAAAGCTTATTGAGAGTGAATGAATTAACTAACAATCAAGCAAAACTAAGACATAGTTTTCCGATTAAACAGAAATTCGTTACCTTTTGTTTGGATTTACCTGATTCAAGTATTTTCTTGTGTGATAGAACATTGTTTCAGATATTTAGTAACAATATGGTCTTTGAGTGATGATGCTGTGGGTACAGGCAAATAGGTCGATTTTGCTGGAAGAAGATCGGGTGAAAGTGGAGACTGAACGTGCGAAGGCTCCAGTGGACTTCACAACATTGCAGCTCCACAACTTGATGTATGAGAAAAGTCACTACTTGAAAGCGATTAAAGCTTGCAAGGACTTTAAGACGAAATATCCAGATATTGAACTTGTGCCCGAGGAAGAATTCTTCAGAGATGCACCGGACGAGATTAAGGATCCTGCATTGTCAACTGATGGTGCTCATGATTTGATGCTTAAACGACTCAACTATGAGCTGCACCAGGCAAGAAATGTGCTTTCTTATATGATTGTTTTTTCATTAACTTACCTTATTAGGCTTTCCACTTCCACATCGACGTTTCAAGCTTGGATATCCTAACACAACTTTTATTGTTTTTTTTAATTGCCATCTTGTTCCTTTCACTAACAATCCCAGCCCATCTTCATATTTCATTTTACAATCCCTGTTCACTGTTGGCTGTATGGATGTGTTAGTATCCTGAAGTGGTGAATTTAATGTGTCAGCGGAAGGAATTATGCAAGCTTCGTGAAAGTTTGGAAATGAAGAAAAAAGCTCTCCAAGAGACAATTGCTAACAGGAAAAAGTTCTTGTCAAGTCTTCCTTCCCACCTTAAAGCTCTCAAAAAAGCATCCTTGCCTGTGCAGCAGCATCTAGGAGTTCAGCACACCAAGAAAATGAAGCAGCAGCAGTTAGCTGAGTTGCTTCCACCTCCCCTTTATGTAATATACTCTCAGTTAATTGCTCAAAAGGAGGCTTTTGGAGAGGATATTGAACTGGAAATCACAGGAAGCATAAAGGATGCACAATCTTTTGCCTGTCAGCTAGCAAATAAGGACTCTGGTAATCACTAGCGTAAACTATCTATCTCATAGGGTTACAAGATTGTTTCAATTTCACACTCTTCTTAATTTTAGGTTCATGGTTGCTTTTTTCACCTTGTTTGTCAATTCTCAGCCATAACAACAAATTTGGAGAGTTCCAAGTTCGATGATGACGTGCCTGAGGAAGAAGATGATGGTCAAAGGAGGAGAAAGCGACCTAAGAAGGTCCCTAGCAAGGAAAATCATGACCAATCTGGAATATACCAGAGTCATCCACTTAAAGTTACCATCCAAATAAATGATGATGTGGCCTCAAATTTGACTTCGGGGAAACTTATCACCTTGAAGTTTGAATACTTAGTGAAGCTGCATATAGTATGTGTAGGAGTTGAGGACGCTGAAGATAGTTCCCTTAATAACATCCTCTGCAACTTATTTCCTGATGACACTGGCCTTGAGCTTCCCCAGCAGGTACAATATTTTGATTTTGTGCAAACAAAAAATATTGTATAATCTGAATATTTTTTATTTTATGTCATAATTTGTAAGTTTTTAATCCATCACCATATTGAAATGTTTTGTTACTTTGTTGCAGTCAGCTAAGCTCGTCATTGGGAATTCACTTTCATTTGATGAAAAGAGAGTTTCAAGGCCGTACAAATGGGCCCAGCATTTAGCAGGAATTGACTTTTTGCCTGAGATGTCGCCACTCATTTCAACATCGGAAGATGCAAACACTGAAAATGCCAAACATGCTGCTTCTGTATCAGTAGGTCTGTCTTCATATCGTCAGCAGAACCGAGTGCAGACAGTTGTCCAGCGAATTCGTTCTAGGAAAAAGGCTCATCTGGCTCTTGTGTGAGTCACTATGTTTACCGTAGTAAAGGATCTTTATGACCAGTTTGATGGTACAAGCATTTTCAGTAGAAATATAGTTGAAGGAGACAAATTAATGCCTTGTAGTTGTAGCTTGCTGGAACACTGTTTCATTCACATTATCTTAAGCTTCAATTAATTTTTATGCCTTTTTTACTTTGCTTCTGCATATGGCATTTGCAATATCTGTTATATGTCACATGCCAACTGGATGTATTCTCATTTGTGTCTTCTTTGGCGTGGTCACTTCAAAAGGTTTTGCCGTGCATCATTGACAAAAATGTTTGAAGTTTGGAAATCATGGTTGACTCACAGGGAATTGCTTGATACCCTGAAGAATCTTACTTGGCCAAACTTAACCTGTGAGAGTATACCATGGGCCTCACATACTCCGCGTTGCAACTTCCAAAATTGGTCTTCCGTATCTTTTGCTGGTAGTAATGTGTCATCACATCCTACCATTGATGTAGAACAAGTTCAGGGCCCTTCAAATGAAGATGCAGACAAAAGATCTCAATCCTCCAAAATTATGGAGACTGCAACAGAGGATGGGGAGCTTCCATCTTTAGCACCTGCGGCGAATGGTGTTAAACTAACACCCACAAAAGAATCTGACCAAGGAAACTCGGTGAGGCTTAATTTGATCTCAAAGAGTGTCATTTCCCCACTTAGCACAGGTAAATCGCAAAGTTTTAAGAAGGTGGAGGATGACATTGATCTTATGCTGGAATCTGAAAATGAGCTGGATGAGCCTGTTGAGGTGGAGGAGACGTTAGATGATGCATACCATGTGGGAGAACTTGATAATAAATGGGTTGATTGTGGTGCTCAAGAATACACTCTTGTACTGTCTCGAAAGTTGGCCAAGGATGAAAGGATTATGAAATTAGAAGCCAAGGTAATAATTTTAACTATGGTCTTAAGATTCTTTTATGTTTTCCATTTATTCATCACTTGATTTTCTTGAAATTTCCATTATCAGGTAAAGATAAGCATGGAGTATCCCCTGCGGCCTCCACTCTTTAGATTGAGCCTTCAGAGTTCTTTGAACGGAGATAATTATTCTGAGGACGATGGTTCTGAGTGGTGCAACGAGTTGCGCGCAATGGAAGCAGAGGTTGGTATCTTGGATCGTTAATACAGCCATCAAGGAATGATTTCGATTTGTGGTTGAATAATTAGCATCATAATTCATTTTTTATTGCAAATGCTACATCACTTAGCACAACATTTACTCCGTCTAAAGCTTAAGACAATTGAACTTATTTTCTGGTGTGCGTGTATAACAGCTAAATAATTCACCAAACTTTCATATAATCTTCTGCAGGTGAATATACACATCCTAAGGTTACTTCCTTTCGAGCAAGAGAATCTAGTTCTGGGTCACCAAGTACGTTGTCTTGCTATGCTCTTTGACCTTTTCTCGGATGATTGGGATAGCAACTCTTCAGACAGAAGCTCAACTTCGGTGATTGATGTCGGCTTGTGCAAGCCTATAAGTGGCGAAATCGTCACTCGATCTTTCAGAGGTCGGGATCGCCGGAAAATAATTTCATGGAACGACTAAACTTCTAGCCCCAGGTATCCTAATATTTAAACGCATGTCTTAGAACAGTTGTGTAATGACATTTATGATAATGTTTCTTTGTATGTCAATGTGAACCAGAAATAACCGATTACGTAAAACATATCGAAGTGCTTGGTATATGCTTATCAAACAAAAGCTAAACATAGTATAAAGATTACAGGCTAAAAGTTACAGCTGCTAGTAGTTGTTTTTCTGCTATTTATATGCCTCATAAAACCTATCTACTCTTCACAAGGAGACCAAAGTAGTTTCAACAGCTACTTTATGTCTCTAAGGAAGCAGACATCAAGATGTAATCTTGAGGTAAGAGAACTAATAACTGTCTGTGGCTGTAATATGTATATAGCAAGTAGTGTACATATACATAGACTATTAACTAGAGCATCCATCCTTCTCCATCCTCACCAAGGACCAGTCTGTGTCCTCCTCAAGCACTGTCTCTTTGATCCATTCTGCTGATTCATCATCTCCAATTCCTATTAAAATACCCAGTTAGAGAGAGAGAGAGAGAGAGAGAGAGAGAGAGAGAGAGAGTTGGGACACACTGTTACAACATTGTATGTGGCAGTTATTCTGGAGGCAAATTATGAAATTACCTGATTTTTCTGTATTTCCAGTATTTCGGCCTGAAACGTCACAGAATCAAGAAATAGCCCGTTAGATTATTCGGCCAGGGAACAAAAAAGGAGAATAGTCGAGAAAACGAGAAAGTGGAATGTGTAGAATGTGTCGACCTGTTTCTTCTGCAATTCTTCGTTTTCCTCTTTGAGTTTTGCAACTTCTGCTTCCAACTCCATGGTGTATGCCTGCAAGAAAATGATACGATTGCGAACTTATTTTCTACGGTATATCGCCATGTATTATCGACTTTCATATTATCTTTCGGCATCCAAAGGATTTCATGAGATTCATTTCATGTTTTAAGAAGTTATACTGTTTACTGTATCTTGTATTGTACATCACTCTATCAGTGTGTTCTTACAGCATATGGTTTTCCTTACCTTTTCCCACAGATATGATCTCTTCTCATGAAGGCTAACTTCACACTTAGACTTTGCTTATCACATTAATTTCTGCTGCATAAGATACCATCCAACTCTTCAAATGCAACGCACAGCAACGATAAAAAGCAGCAGCATTACGGTAATAAACGATTCTTCGATCTATAACAGCCTTAACTTTTCGTTGTTCTCATCTTATATCGTACTAAAAAAAAACCTCCTCCTCCTAGCGTCGAATCCTAAGTCTCATTCGAAAGCAACTAAAAAAAGCTACCAAAATTTACTACAGACTGAACAAGAAAGAGGAGAGTTTTCACCTGCTTACGAGCCCTCGAGCGTGCAGCAGATTCTCTGTTCTTGATCATCCTCCTCTGCCTCCTTTCGATCACCTTCTCCAAAGCCGCACTTTTCCTGCCCCTAATTCCGCCGTTGAACAGATAAGGAATCGGCGAGACCGACGATGTATCCCCGTTATTATTCTTCGTTAGCCCATCCGACGGAGGCGTAGTAACACCACCAATTCCGTTCGGTACTAAACCAGACATACCCAAAGCTGCAGTTTGGACCATATCGGGAATTCCAAGATTTCTAACAAGCGGGCTCGTCATTTGAGGGTTGCTAGGAATCCTGGCAGGCGCCCCGAATGCTAATATCGGCTGCTTCGGAAGAATCTGCTGAGGCTGCTGCTGTAGTTGAGTGGGGCCCACGCTCGAAGCGGAGACCCGACTGGTATTCCCGAGAACCCCCCGATCATTACCGACCAATCCCGAGGTTTTAATCCCGACTTCTTGTCCGAATCCCAGTCCCCTGCTTTCGAGAGTCGGGCTGGGCAAATCCCCGAAGAATCCCAAGTTATTGGCCTTAACAGCCATCTGAGCCTCCTCGCTTACGACGCCCGCTCTTACCAAGAACTCCTCGAGCGTTACCTCGCCTAAGGTGGGCTCCCTCTGAGGCACGCCGAAGCTAGGAACGACGTCGTTCCCGCCGTACTCTTTGGCCATGTCCCGCCACACCTCTTCCACCGTCTTCTGACTCAGCGTACGAGGTAGTGTAAACGAGCCCTGCTTCTGCAAGAGATTGCTCCCACCTTCTTGATGCCCCGCCATTACACCGCCCCCGCCATTAATGGAGCCCAAGTTCTGATTTTCCTCGGCTGACCATATGTTCTTGAGCAGCTCGTCCATGTTCATGGACCCGAGGTCCTTGCCGCTGCCGCCAACCGCGCTTTGGAACTCGTCGAAGGTTAAAGAGTAGACGGAGGACTGCCGCGTCAGCGGGAGGCTATTACCGCCGGCGCCAGGTGGCCTCGCGGTGTTATTACCGTTCATGTTCGGTGGTTCTCCGGCGAAGTTCAGATTGCTACGTCCCATTCGAATCGAAGCCCTCTCTTTCTTCTTTATGATTCTGACAGCCACATTGACGAAGAAGAAGTAAGCTTTAGCTTAAAAGTCAAAACACACACACACACACAGAGAAACACACAGTGATCTTTAACGTGATGAGAGCTTTTAAAGTGCTGTGTTTCCACGAAAGTAGGAAAAAGCAGCTGAGAAATATCAAGAAATCTATGGCAGTTAATGGACTTTCTATTTTCAAGAAGATAATTTAAGGCAAAAGAAAAAGAAAATAGAAAAGAAAAAAAAAAAACAGAGCTTGTAAGAAGCAGGCTTTCACACTGACCTGATCTTTTTCTCTTTCTCGATGGTGTTTAAGCTTTGTTTCTGAGATTAAGCCAAGTGTCTCGGACAAAGGATTTTTCAAGAACAAGCTAAGAGTTGAAAAGACGTTTTTTTTTGTAATTTCACACGTGAATATAATAACTGACTGGGCCCTGTAATGACGTTTTATTGCAATAAGAACCCTATTACTTTTTGAAACTGCATGAGCATCCTCAAAATTGCACTTGATTAAATTGAGAGGCTTGTAAAAGTGAATCTTTCAAGATTCTAACTTGATTGATATCCCAAAATACTTAGTACCCTTACTTGATTCTAACTTGATATCCCCATAATACGATCTTAGTCCCCTTAGTTAATTAAGATAAAAATAATTACTGTTTTCAGTGGGACTAATTTTTTGTCTTCCGTCCGTCCCATGTTCTTCATACAAATAGTAATGACTGACAAGGGAGCTAAATGGAATCAAACTTGCTCCTCTTTGAAACTGTCGCTCTTCGAGCAGACCTGCTAATATAATTTTTTTCCAACATATTGTTAGCAATTAAGGATAAACTTTTTCGTAAAGAAAGTTAAAATTCGACCTTTTTGCAATTGCGCGAACAATCAACTCGAAAAACGATGGATTTCACAACTCGAAAACAAATGGGGCGATGGCGTAATTATAGATAAAACAGTGGATTCATTGTTAAAAAAAAAAAAAAAACCAATCTGCATGTGGGTCCCACATGGGTGAAAGCGTGGACCGAGTAGGAAGTGGTTCTGATGTGTGGACATCGAATGGTGAAAGGTCAAGTGGAACCAATCCGAGCCGCACACGTAAGTTGAAAAAACTTTCAACGGTTAGGATCTCACGATGGATTTTGTCGTTTAGCGTCCGGCGAATGAGAAGGTGACGTGGCAAGTTCGGATAGATTGTAGATTCGAGATTGTACTTGCGGATTGTAGTAACATACTAAGCATCTAACTCAAAAATACTATTTTAATCAGTTAGGTAATGAACATACACAAGCTTGTTGATATTCAAACAAGGGTGAACTAACTAGTGACTATTGAAGCCTAACTATGCATTGTATTTTTTTGAAATAAAGTATAGAAAATTAAAATATATGATACATTATATGTAATTTTAAGCTTTTAAGTGAAGTGGTTATATAACATGATATCAGAGCTCAGACCATGAGAGGTATAATGGGTACGAATCCTCACCACCACTCATTTAAGAAAATAAGCGATCCTAGACGTGAGATGCATTGAAAATAAAGTATAAAATATGATATCATCCCTTCAAGTTTAAACTTTTAGGTGAAATGACCATTTAATACTCTTTTGCTTAATATTTATCAAACAAATTATGATAATATAGATTTTAAAGTTGATATATTGTTTAAATTGGAAATATTTACTATGTGTTAAGTGATCATGGGCTCACACTTGGGGTTTCGCCGTGCCCGTCCGCCTTCCTACTCATCAAGACATGGCCCTTGCCCCCTTAACATGTTCCTACGTTTTAGGCTGATTTATTCCCTCGGTGAAAATGAGTGGTCGTGAGAATTTTATCTATGACTTCTTGATCTGAACTTTAATACCGTGTTAATTGATTGGTATAACTTAAACGAAGTATGTCATGTTTTAATTTTAAATATTTTATTTCTAAATTATAATTATTGACGGAAGCATGACATAGTTAGATTCAATCACAATTATGCCACGTTTGGCATTTCATTTTCAACCAAAATTTGGAAGAATGAATAATCTTTGGCATAATAATTTCTTGTATAAATAGAGATAAATGGTCGTGAGTGTTTACATTTTCTCGAACATGAAGTCAATCATTTGTGCATATGGTAATGGATAAGGTAACATAAAGTCAAAAACTAGAAAAGGATTGGGTTTGATTAAATAATCCACATCATGAACGTAATTGACATAACTTCAAGTCTTTGTCTATGCTAACATTTTCAAGTATTCAAAATAATCCATGTTATAATATAATTTATTAGTATAATTAATGACCCATCTAATTCAATCCTATCATCATTATTCCACTAAATAAATATAAAGAAACCCTAATGATAAGCAAGAACTTGCCACTGTGATTATCAATATAATTCTAAAAAAAAAATAGGTTAAGCAATCGAACCATGACATTTTCAAGTGGAAGTCTTTGACATTTATTGTTGGTGTAGATTTATGACGTAACACATAAGTCAGAAGATTAATTCATTTAGAAGTATTCACCTCCTCATAGTTGGAAATGTAGTTTATATCGTTTTAGACTAAAATTAGTGAAAAATTATGATAATCTTGACAAATATATATATATTACATATACATTCCATCACCATGCATCACCTTCCAATATAAATATACAGTGTAAATATATATATATATAATATATATATATCATGTGTATGTGTGTGGCGTGGTGGAGTCCAAGTGTAAGAACAATTAGAAGTCAAAGAAAGTTTAAGCGAATATGTGGGAGTTTGTGATAAACATGGACACGTATACGCACAAACACTTTTGTCAGAAACGTCATGTTAGAATTTAAAATGAATTAAAGAAAGTGATCCTAAGCCCCACATTTACGTAATTCAAACTAATATTTTTTATAATATTTAAATCACATTTAAGAAAATTAAAGGAGGAGAAAAAAAACAGATAGAAAAAAATAAGAAGAAAGAACCACAATCTTCTACTACTAATAACTATAGCTTGTGCCTTGTAGCATCTAGAAACGACTGTTCATTATTAAAAAAGAAAAGTAAAAAAAAAATCTATTGGGCTCATTAAAGTTTTTCATTTGCCCAATAATGTTATATGGACCTTAAAAGTTGAGCCCAATTAGGATCGTATATCATTAATTTAATTTTTTTGTTTAAGAGGCACTAAAATGATGGAAATAATCGAGTGAAATCAATCATATAGTATTAATCATCCAGGGAAAATATTATAATAAAGAAAATATTGTCGCACAGGCACTTCGCACTCTTTTTTAAATTCATATAAATTTAAATTGAAAAAAATATATATACATAAATCGTATATCTTATTTCAAACAACCAATCAATTGAATCATAGAGAAAAAATTCACCCATTTTTTTTTTTTTTTAATGAAAGTCGGCTGGGCTGGCATAGATAGGCTAGGCCCGTAAGATCAGTTGAGATGGAGACTTTCAAGTCCAACTGTTGGCGGTTGGGGGACAAAAACGTAATTCAACAGAAAAGAGACAAAAGAAGCCAAAGATATTTTCTTACAAACACAACTGTTCTGACGGCTTAATCTTAGGATATTTTTTTAGTACTTCTCCAAAATATCTGAACCTTTACCTCAGATCACACACTTTGTCCCCATCAACCATTCTTCAACGATCGACACGTAAAATAAAGCAGCTTACACCTGGAAAATTCCTTTTCTCTTTTCCACCCCCCAAAGAACGTTTTCATATATATATATATATACAGAACGAAAGCTATGAGCCCATCAAGACAATCCATGGAAATGAACGATCTTACAACCTTAAATGGGATGGCCGCAGTCAAAGATTTGTCCGAACAAGAAGAGACTTCTGGCTTGGCCGTACGTTATTTACTTTGTTTTCTTCCCTCTCATATTTTCAGGAATTTCTGGTCTTCCATGTCGATGATCTATCATATGGTTTAATCGATCTTTATTCCATGATCTAATCTTGAACTAATTTTGTTTCTTTCTATCATAGACAAGAAGAGCTCAAGTCCAACGACGACCTAGGTGGACAGATGAGAAGCACAACTTGTTTCTCAACTCCGTCGAAGCTACCTTTGTCCAAAGCCTTCACAGATCTTTGGATTCCAAAGGCTGGCAGCAAACCCATGGACTCTCCCGACCCGACCCATCTCCCGATCATACCAGCAAGGTTTGATTCGACCCATACATTCGTCTTTCTCGTACTATGTCATTTTATACTTTTGTGATCTTACTAGGTTTCTCAGCGTGGCGCATGTTCTAGAATGTACTCGAAGATTCTAGAATACAATCACAATGTCCCAGGTGAGGCATTGGCTAGCTAGCCCTCTTTGATTTCTTCTGTATTTCATAAGAGTATTTGATCATAAGATTGAGACCTTCTTCGTACTTACCCAAGATGTGTTATGTATTGGTTCAGAAATGACAGGTCAGAATTTTCAGCCATGAAGAAATGTGGAGCAATGTAATGAATGAATGGAGAAGAACAACTTCAACTGAGGTTTATCTATGAAGCTAAGAATAATTGTTGCTTCATTGTTTTTAGTAATTGCTTTATTTTATAGTAGTCTAATAGGTCTTTGGGATTTTTGTTTTTATTTTTCTCGTCGGATTATTTTAATTGATGACATTGTAGTTTTTGACTATATATTATATGAATGGTCGTGCAGTATGTAAGAGTTTAACAAGGATAGTTGGGCTGGGCTTGGATTGGGCCCGATAGAGTAGCCCATATCGAAAATTGTAGGCCCATTAATATTTATCTAAAAAATAGCAGAATTAGAAATTGTGATTTTGCCAATTGGGACAAATAAAGGTTATATTTGCTTCCTATATAATGATTTAAGTGGTTGTGTCATCATATCTTCAGACGATAGGTCATGAATTCTATTTTATTTGAATTCCTTAATCATTATAGTATGTTGATTAAGGAGAATTCGTCCGGCTGGAATTTGGGATGTCACATGATGGACAGTGGTTCATATATGCCCCAATATTTTATTTTATTTTAGTTAATAAAGGTTTGATAAAATAAAACACTTTTTTTTAGATGGGGAGTTAGTGGTAAACATTGAAGTGGCAGTCAAAAGCTTGTGCCGTTATTCAGAATTGTTCTATGTGATTTATAGATAATCATTTCATATCCTTTATCCAATAATTCACTAACTTTAATATACTCCACAGCTGTAAAATAATACTATGTCATTTCTATCATAGGCAAAGGATAAAGATAGAAAATGTGTGAGGATTTATATTAAATATATTAAGAAAGTCAATTATCAATCAATCCTTATGAAACCCCTTTTTATAGCTTTATATCGTTCCGTCAATATCAGTGGTAATTTTCCTGTCAATTATATTTTTTTTATCTTCTTTTATTTTTCTTTTTTTTACCTATATAATCTTCCCTTTTTTTGGTCATTCTATTATTTTCCATTGCAGGAGGAAGAATTATTTCTATGATTTTAACAACGTTATATTTAAAGAAAATGTCATAATAACGCTAAGAAAAATACTTAAATATTAAAGGACTCTAATTGTACTTCCTCATATATATTAATCATCACGAAGTCCCTTCAATACAACCTTAATGGACATGATTTGAAGTATTAATTAGATCACTATCATTTTTATGTCTACCAATTGCTTTAACAAACGTATCATATCATCATCATCATCATCATCGCACTAAGGATCTCTTGTCTGTCTTTAATTTAACGTGGATGTCCATTTCGCATGGTTTTATTTCTTGAGCATACAATTATTATTTTTATTATTTTTTAATTAGAACTTAAAAGGCTAAGCTATATATATATATATATATATATATATATATATATATATATATATTTTCATGTTAGGAGTTATCTCCACACAAGCCATCGAAATTTCTACTACCCAATTAAGTTCAGTCTGAAGTCAATTTGAACTTCACTATTAAATCAAACATGGGACGACGATCCTACCTTTCAGCGGAAAGAATCTTTCTGACCCATGTGTACCGTCCCATGTCCAAAAATATTAAGATAAGGAGTTCGAACCAATGATCCACTTTTACGTGTCCCTTGGACAAAAAAAAAGTTAACTATTACAATTTATCCATATACAAGCTCTTTATCTATATGTTATTAGTACTATTTTTAATATGTCTTCACTTTATTTAATTATAATTTATTCGGTTTACAAAATGTTGACTAGGATTAATTATTTTGTGAATTATATCGTGACAAAGAAATTTTGAAATGAAATTTTTTTTAGATAATGTGATTGTTTTTGTCACACTCGCTCGTAAATACTAGTTACTAGCTAGTATCTCCTTTATGAGCATACAAAATCTATGAGGATCAGAAGAAATCTTTCAGTCGATTCGATTGCTCTCTATGATAATGAGAGAGGGAAAAATATTTATATATATATATATATATAATATGATGACGTGTTTTTATTATTGCAATTCCACGTAACCTAGATAGCTACGTTAGCCTTCTTTTCTAGAAGGAAGCATAATTGTATTAACAAAACATTGAAAGTCAACAACAAAGGGCCATTATGTAAGCGAACAACAATGTTTATTCCATGCTTCGAAAACATAACACAAATATAACTACAGACTAAATGGGATTCTACCTCATGGTATCAATTATTTATTTTTTATGGATATATTTCAGAATATTTAATTTAATAAAGATATATATAAAATCCTCAATTGCATCACAATCTCATGCATACGTGCCCACATCATCTATAAAGCGCACGTTAGAAAAGATAAAGCGGTTGATTGATGTAATAAATAAAACACTTTAGTTGACTTTTTCCCTTTTAAGTTGCGTAAAACGTTCGACCACATTGATAATATATATATATATATATATATATACAAATTCAAACACAATTGAATGACATCGATAAATACTCATAAATGTGTCAGCATATGTTTAGTTCAGAAGAAATACACTTTTAACTAATTTTATTAAAATAATTCAATAATTGATTTAATCATATGATCCTACGTACGTGAAAAAAACGTCTGCCACCTCGGTCCGAGTCTGACCACGCTTGTATTTCATTCTCAAAAGCTTTAGAACAAATATATATTTTTTAAATAAATGTGAAAATATTTACATGTGATTGAGAATAATTTTGATAATATTAATTCGACATTAATCAAATAGTCAATTAAAAAAGTCATCCAAATGATAGGGGGACTGTGTAGAGTTACACGTGTCTGGAGCGTTCCGTACCAGCACAAGTTAATGTGGGCCCCATCAGTATCTATCTACTGTGGGTCCCATTAGATTGTCTTGATGAGCTGTATAGCAATTGCCCAGAATATGTGTGGCCCAAGACAATTATTTAAGGTTAATTTTTTTTTCTGGAAATTCCGATGAGTAATCTTGTGTTTAAGAAAGTTATTTTCAATTTCGGTTGAATATCCTCTATTTAAGGCTTTTTCAGTTGATGCTTAAAGTTATTTTCAATTTTGTTTGGTACTCCTGTGTTCAAGGCTTTTTCAGTTGGTGCCCAAAGTATTTTTCAATTCTGATAGGTAACCATAAAGTATGAGAAAACATAACCGCATGTTTTTAAAAGATAAAAAATGAGATTGTCGGTGTAAGAACTATTTTTTATCTTTTCTACAATCCCATCAGCAACTACCAACTCCTACACCTAAAAATTCCATTTTTGATCTTTTAAATAATGAGGTTATGTTTCGTCATACCTTAGGGTTACCTACCGTAATTGAAAAATACTTTGGACACCAATTAAAAAAGCTTTTAACACAAGGGTACCAATCGGAATTGAAAATAACTTTGGGCACCAACTAGAAAAGCCTTAAACAGAGGATTACCAATCGAAATTGAAAATAACTTTGTATACTAATTGGAAAAACCTTAAAGACAGAGTTACCAATTGAAATTACCTTCCTTTTTTCTTTCTTTCTATTTTCTCCCCAAAAAATGCGTAGCTTTAATGACCTTAAGGCTTAAATCTATTACGTAAAAACTAAGTGGCAAAGGGCATTTTTGTCGAACAGAAGAAAATTGCGAACGGATTTAATTAATCAAAGAATTTATAATTACATTTGCACTAATATTATATTAATAAAATATAGTTACATAGGTCATACATAAGATTGCCAGCTGCAAGGGTTTCGTTTGTCACCTCTCACCGAAGAAGATTTTAAACCTATAAATATCTGTTTTTCAGACTTCTTAATTAATTTACATTTTATCTTACCAAAGTCAATGTATCAACCATCAAGCTAGATCTTTGATTAAGAATTTGCTATTGACTTTCTTCACATCCCAATTTATATATCTATCAATTCCTTCCTTACAATAGCGTTATCTAAGTCGAAGGTTCCTTTATTGTTTTTTTTTCAACGCAAGAATCAAACAAAACTGATTATACTACATTATGCGAATGAGGACACGTGTAATTAATCTGCAAAACTAATAACATCTACAAAAACATTTGACTTTATAGCTACATTTACGAAATACTACACATCTTTTGTAAATTATTGAGTCTTCTTTGTCGGCCTCTTAATGATAATCCTCTCGCCTATATAAACAACACACATCAACAGCCTCCATGGCTCCATTCATATATGTTGTTCCCACACACACACACACTTACACACAAACACATACTTACAATGTATTGTCATGTTTTAGTTTATGTCCTCCTCCTTACAGTCATTTCATACACAGTCTCACGTAGAAGACGAAGTCAACGTTTAGGAAGAAATGATGCTCATCATCAGCTTCCGCCAGGCTCAATGGGGTGGCCTTATATCGGAGAAACCCTTCAACTCTACTCTCAAGACCCTAATACTTTCTTCTCCACTAGACAAAAAAGGTGGGTTTTTTTTTAGTTAGATATATAAATTATTGAAATATTTATATATAATGATAGTATTATATCGAGGGATTTGTATTATTAGATATGGAGAGATATTCAAGAGCCACATACTAGGTTACCCTTGCGCCATGCTGGCTAGCCCAGAAGCCGCGCGGTTCGTGCTCATCACGCAGGCGCATCTCTTCAAGCCAACGTACCCTAAGAGCAAGGAGGATCTGATCGGCCCGTCGGCTTTGTTTTTCCACCAGGGGGAGTACCACATGCGCCTGAGGAGGCTCGTGCAGGGCTCGTTGTACCCCGAGTCGGTTCGCAGGCTCGTGGGAGATATCGAGTCGCTGGCTCGATCGGCCTTGGAGTCTTGGGCTGCTCATGGTGGAGTCATCAACACTTATAATGAGATGAAAAAGGTATAATTATATCTACTGTCTACATCCATGCATGATCATTATATATAGTGAGATTCTTCTAAATGTTTCATTGCAGCTATCTTTTGAAGTAGGCGTGCTAGCCATATTTGGAACCTTGGAGCCACACTACAAAGAGCAACTGAGGAATTATTACATGATCGTCGAAAGAGGTTACAACTCTTTCCCGACGAACGTACCGGGCAGTAGATACCGAAGGGCGAGGGAGGCAAGAAAGGGTTTAAGTGAGATCATAAAGGGCATTGCCAGAGAGTGGAAAGAAAAGAATTTGATCAGCTATCAGAAGAATCATATGATGAGCAATCTTTTGAACTACGAAGATGATAATGGACAAACTTTGAGCGATGATCAGATTGCTGACAACGTAATTGGAGTGCTCTTCGCCGCCCAAGACACTACGGCGAGTGCCCTAACGTGGACTGTCAAGTACCTCCACGACAACCCTAAGCTTCTAGAAGCTGTCGGGGATGAGCATAGGAGAATCTATGAGGCGAATGGTAATGGCATGAGCCACTTGACTTGGAGCCAAACTAGGAATATGCCGCTTACCCACAAGGTTCTCTCTCTCTCTCTCTCTCTCTCTCTCACGAATATGATATGTGTTATAACAATAAATGTACTTATGTTTAATTGTTTAGGTTATTTTGGAGAGTTTAAGGATGGCGAGCATTATCTCCTTCACATTTCGTGAAGCAACGACGGATATAGAATACAAAGGTGACGTTTTTAACAATTGAAGTTCGTCATATGATGTGAATCTCAAATATTAAAATTTCACTATAATAATTTTTTTAGGATATCATATCCCAAAGGGATGGAAAGTAATGCCTTTGTTTAGGAATATTCATCATAATTCGGATTTCTTCAAAGATCCTCAGAAATTCGATCCCACTAGGTTTGAGGTAAAAGATCTTTTCCTTGCGATGCACCAATTACTCTATATTACCCTTCTTAATATATTTATATATGTGACATCCAATTTTAATAAGCTATTTATAATATAAAAATGTTTATGGTAGGGTGCAATAAAACCAAATACTTGCATGCCATTCGGGTCGGGTGCCCACGCCTGCCCCGGCAACGAGCTCGCCAAGCTAGAGATTATCGTCTTGGTTCACCACTTAACCTCTCAATATAGGTAAATACGTACCCTCATTCTATCTATTTCAATATTAAAATAAATAAAATCACAATTATATTACAGTAGGATCGATCATATATTCAAGAAAAAAATATATTTTAATAAGTGGCTTATGACATGGGATAGGTCAATGTAATAATGATGATATTTATTATATTGTGGTTATTATATATAGGTATGAATTGGTGGGTTCTGACAGTGGAGTTCAATATGGTCCATTCCCAGTCCCATTGCATGGCCTCCCTGCAAGATTTTTCAAGCAAGATTGGACCAATTATTAGCACTATGTGTGTGTGTGTGTGTGACTTCCCATATCTTTTCTTCAACCATATATATAATAATATTATTTTCTTCTTTTTTTAGCAAGCCCAAGTAGTTTTTTCTTTCCTATATTCCTATGTCACGGCTATCAAGAATTGTAATATATTTATGCTGTGAAAATAATAACTTCATTTCAGTTGCTCATTATCAATGAAATGTCATATTATTTTGTGTCATCTTTTCTTTTTTTTTTTAGTATTATTATTTATCTCGAGAGGGTTGGGATTAAACAGGTGGTGAATATACGATTGGTTGAATAAAAGGGGGTCCCAAATTTTAAATATAACATACGTCATGGTCACACATGCGCACTTAGTACATTATTTGACTTTAAAATTGTGGTTGACATAGTATGATTTGATGAGATATTTTGGAGTGTTCGACATTTTTAATACAATATTTTCTATCAACTTCCTAACAGATAACGTAAAATGAACAGTTGAACGGAAAAAGACAACAAATTCATTAAGGTAAGAAAAGAGGATTTATAACAAAAGTCTTCATATCCCTCTAAGCTTGACCTCAATAGATAGCCATCTACAGAATCAAGACTACGCCCAGCAACAAAAGTATACCATGGCGTCTCATACAACGTTATATCATACCCATTGAAGTATTTATAGCCAGAGTTCATATGAAAAAACGTATCGGAGCTTGTCGTCCTGGCCGCAAACTCAAAGTGAAAGCCAAACGGCTCATGCCCTGTTTCGGCCGTGGCTAAACCAACGCGGAAGTTTGTAGTCCCCAAATTGTTGACCGAGCGTTCGGCATACAGGCAAAATTCGAGCCCGCCTAAGCAGAATGGGTCAGAATAAAGATATTCTAGTGGCTTGAAGTTAGCAAATTCTTCGAACTTTAGGTCGAAATGGAGGACGAGCTCTTGCAGGTGGACTTTGATGGGCTTCCGCTTGTAGTCTCTTCTCGCATATGGGTGGTAGTAGTTCGAGGCGGTTGAGCCCTCGGCGGCGGTGGCTTTTGCGCTATGGCGAAAATTAGTGGCCGTCTTGACTTTGAAAAATAAGGCATCCACGACCGCCTCATACGCGAAGCCATCACCTAAAACATTCCAGCTCAAAGCCTCCCAAAGCTTATTGAGAGACAAGTAGGGAAAATGAATGTACTTGCCCAAGTGCGCCGAAAGGATATTCCTTTGGTCCTCTACCTTCGGATAATGAGTCTCAATATATTTCACAACAAGGTTAAATATAGCATCTTCTGAGAGACGACTTCCATTATAGCAAGGGGCATCTCCATGATTTCATCTCGTACTCTGCATTTCGCAATTGAAAGATTAAGATCAATACAATAATCGATGCATAGTTACGAAAAAAGGAGGTAGGGGAAAAAAAAACGTATGCCTATGTCCAGGAAAGTTGAGGGGACTAACTTTTCTATATCCTTATATTGATCTTCCAAGAAATGCTTCGTTGCATCGGCTAAAAGTTGAACTTCATCAGCTCTCGAGGTGCTCGACGTAAAATCTAGATATAGCAATGCAAGCTCGGTACTCATGGGAAGCTCTTACAATAGTTTTACGCAAAGCCTCATGCATGAAGGCACCTCGAATCTGTCGGCTACCTTAAGCACCTCAAGCAAAGAAGGCGCACCATCGGTAGTTAATGTACCTTTGTACATGTATTTCAAGAGTTCTACGAACGCTGTTTCTTCTGCTCATTGAAAATATGAAACAATTAATATGTTCAGCTACTCAGATACTTCATTCTTGCCCAATACATAAAACAGCTTTGCCTCATACAGTATATATGCAGCGAATTATCCAACAATTACCAATCATAAATATCATATAAGCTATATGTTATATCAGCAGTTTCATTCGAAGTGAAAGTACAAACCTGAGGCATGAATTCTAACAACAACACATCTCTGTTTCTTCTGCTCATCGAAAATACGAAACGATTAATATGTTCATCTACTCAAACAATTCAGTCTTGCCCAATACATAAAACAGCTTTGCCTCATACAGTTATATGCAGTGAATATCTATCAATTACCAATCATAAATATCATATAAGCTATATGTTACATCAGCAGTTTCATTCGAAGTGAAAGTACAAACCTGAGGCATGAATTCTAACAACAACACATCTCTGTTTTGATTCCATCATACCATTTGTAAACAGCTGCAACATAAGGAACACCCAAACACTTGAGCAAACTGAGAAATAAATATGAGTGTAGATTAAAGGCACCACCCTTACTTTATGAAAAAATGGGCTCTTCTCAGCTAAAAGAAGAGAGTTGACGTGCAACTTCAGAACTTCTATAGAACTTGAATAATGGGTTTCAACGCCTACAAGAAAATACGCAAGAGTACAATAAGCAGCTGTAAACAAAAAGTGCGAACAAAATCTAGGGCTAGCTAGCTACCGTTCAGGTCGTCGGATTCGGGTCGGGTCACATTATCCTCCGCGAGAATGGCGACGATCAGCTCGCGGTCGGAAAAAGTACGGTCGTTGAAACCAAACGTAAAGTCGCGAACCGAAGCGTCGTCGCCCATGGTTGTTGACACTCACTTGGACGGACGGTCTGTATATCTTGCTTGCTCTTGAGGATTGAGGTTGAGTTCGATGGAGAGAATCCCCTTCCCTTCTTACATCATGGGAGATTTAAAGGACGGCTAGAGAATGGGTAAGAGGTAACGACGGCATCATCAGCCGAATTCAATTCCAGGGAAGGGAAGCGACAGAGATTTTAAATGGGTAATTATGTTTTTTCTTTTTCTTTTTACTTTCTGTACGGGATAAATTACGACATGGTCCCGATGTTTACCATATGGACTAATTTAGTCCCTGATGTTTCGTCTGAAACAATTTAGCATTCGATGTTGTCGATTACCAATTTAATCCTTTTATCACGATACACGTCGATTTTAACGGGAATTTTGCATACGTCCTGCACTAAATCATGTGTAGATCGATAAAATTGAAATGATTATTGAAATTAGAACACGAAACTGAAAATTTCTCCTCCAAAATTCGAACATGAGCTCTAGATGGTCTGTTTCGCCGAGCTTCATTCACAGTAAAAGAAAACATTACAAACCCCTTAAATCTTGCAAATATTTCAAAATTCGATCCATACATGATTTAGTGTGGGGCACGTGCGAAATTCCCGCTAAATTAACGTTAATCATGACGGAAGGACCAAATTAGTTTAAAATCGACAACATCAGAGACTAAATTGGTTCAAACAAAACAATCCGTATAGTAAACATCGGGGATAATTTTCAATTTATCCCCTTTATGTACCGAAGATAATTGCCTCTTGAACTTAAATATTAAAAAAAATGAATAAAACAAACATTTAGAAAGACCATACTAACAATTTTTTTTTTCCAATAAATAATTAAATTGAGTTAAATCAGAAGAAAAAAAAAACCATTTGGGATTTTGGGATTACTCGCAAGTAATAATTGAAAATAAATACAAAGACAAACGAAAAAAATTAAATACTGCAATAGACTAGAGAGTAAATGGGGACATCCACGATTCCTATACATGTCAAAAAAGTAAATACATAAAACAAAGTTGTAGGGTTAAGACATCAATTCATCCAATGTAAGAACAAAATGATTGAATTGATACCGATGATATATAACAAAAGTCTTTTCACTTCATTGCCTTCTAAGCTTGACCTCAAAGTATAGATAACCATCGCTGGGATGAAGAGTTTGTCCAGCCTCAAAACTAGACCATTCTGTCTCATACAATGTTATAGCATTCCCATGATCATAATCTTCTTCGCCACATCTCTTCTGAACGAAGCTATTGGAGCTTATCGACCAGGCAGCAAACTTGTAGCAAACACCGAACGACTCATGCAAGGTGGTTTTGTCCTTCGACAAACGGACATAAAACGCCATAGCCCCGACAGAATTAACAGAGCATCCTGCGTACAGATAAAATCCAAGCCCGCCAAAGCTGAACGTGTCAGAACGAAGATACCCTTTTGGTTTCAAGTTAGTGCATTCGTCGAAATTGAGGTCAAAATGGACAATAATCCCCCCTTCGCATGGTAGGGGGAGCACTTTAACAGGCCTCCGTTTGTAGTCTCGCCTCACATATGGGCGGTAGTAATTCAAGAAGGCTGAGTTCACAGTGGTGGCTTTCGAGCTATAGTGATGATGAGGGGCGGTCTTAACTTTGAAAAACAAGGCATCGACGACGGCTTTATAAGCAAAGCCGTCATCTAAAATATTGCAGCTCAAAACCTCCCTAAGCTTATCGAGCGACAAGTAGGGAAAGCGAATGTACTTGCACAAGTGTGTCGAAAGGATATTCCTCTGGTCCTCCACCTTCGGATAATGAGTCACAATCCATTTCACAACAAGGTTAAATATGGCATCCTCTGAATAAACCTTAAGAACGTCACTTGATAATATGACTTCAACTCCAGCAAGAGGCATCTCCATGATTTCATCTCGAACTCTGCATTTGCAAATGAAGGATAAGATAATTGGAGTTTAGATTACAAAAAATACAAAAAAGAAAAAGAAAAAAGAAAAATGACACCGATGTGTAGGAAACATTCCAATCATAGTTAGAGAAGTCCCTCCAGGTACTAACTTGTCTATATCTTTATAACGATCCCGCAAGAACAGCTTTGTTGCATCAGCCAGAAGTTGAACTTCATCGGTCATCGAGGTCGTAGAAATAGAATCCAGATAAAGCAATGCAAACTCGGTACTCATGGGAATCTCTGATAATAATTTTACGCAAAGCCTCACGCATGAAACCACCTCAAATCTGTCGGCCAACTTAAGCACGGCAAGCAAAGAAGGTGCACTGCTGGCAGTTAATGTACCACTATACATGTATTTCAGGAGTTCAACAAACGCTTTTTCTTCTGCTCATAAAAAAAATTAAACAGTTAAAACGTCCATCTACTCGAACAATTCATTATTGCCCAATAGATAAAAACAACTTTGCCTGATACAATACATGCAACGAGGATCAACTAACAAGAAGGTAGGTATTCCTTCCGACACCATATGAGAATGCATTTTCCAATCATAAATGTCACGAGTTAATTTCTTGCAAAGTAAAAGTACAAACCTGAAGCATGAATTCTCACAGTAATGCATCTCTGTTTCGATTCCATCATACCATTTGCAAACAGCTTCAATATAGGGCAGCCCAACACTTATAAGTTTAATATTCAACAGAGAATAAAGATGAGTAATTTACTAGATTAAAGGCGCCATTACTTTATGGAAAAATGGACTCTTCTTAGCTAAAAGAAGAGAGCTGACGTGGAAGTTCAGAGCTTTGGAACATCCTTCCGAAGAACTTGAAGGATCACTCCCAACACCTAAAAAGAAAATGGACAATACAATAAAAGCAGCTGTAACAAAAACTATGGATCCTTCAGGACTTCTACTTCCCAAGCATAACAACACAGATAATTTATATATGCGCTAGACAAAGGCTTTACAGTTCTCTGAAGAATGAAGGTCGCCGGATTCAGTTCGGGCCACATTTTCATCAAGAATGTCGATGATCAGCTCACGGTCGGAAAACGTACTGTCGTTGAAACCAAACATAAAGTCGCCAACTGAAGCATCGTCGCCGCTCATGCTTCTTAAAACTCCGACGAGCTGTCTGTATATTGCTTTAGAGATTGATATCGACTTCGACGGAGTGAAACCCTAATATCGAGGGAGGGACGTCGAATCGACAGAGTTTTTAACGGGTAATTATGTTTTTCTTTTCTTTTCTTTTTTTCTCCGTAATTTATCACTGTTTGATTAGAGACTGAACGTAAAAATAAAAAACAAATAATTACAGAAAAACCTATTGATCTTTCCTATGCGGACATGGTGTCAAATTGGGTTTTAATGATTTAAGTCGGGCAAGTGAATATCGATTCCACTTGGAAACAAAAATAATATTACTTTAAAAATCTAATTACGAAATTAAATAACATTGTGACCCTTTACAAAACTAATTAATTTTTTTAATTCTAACTTTTAAAATAACATTATTTTTGTCATTACTTAAAATGTAACGAGGAGGATTATTCTTGTTGTAAGTCAGATATCGTCTCATAACTGACAATGAAGTGGTTAATTTCTAGTTTCTACTGAACTTATTGATACGTGAGAATTATGTTAGAGTTACGTGAGAACACTTTCTCACGACAAAAAAAAAAAATTGAAAACTCACAAAATTGTGATCTTCCCAATTGATCGAACAAAACTGAGGGAGGGCTAATGTCAGGGATGTTGGGTCCGGCCCATGTTCATATTATGCAAAAAAAAAAAAAAAACAAAAAACAAAACATAACACAACTCACGCACGCGAAGCAGCAGCAAGAAGAAAAAAAAGGCAGAGAGCAAAAAGAAGAGGAGAGAAAAGAGAGGGGAAGAAAAAGTGAGAAGAAAAAGTCCCGATCCCGACGATCCGGTGCTCCGATCTTGTTCAAACTTCGGAGGGTGATTCATCTCGACGTGCTCTACGCATCTACCGGTTTGGATCATTCGGTTCCTCACGTTTTCGTTGGTAACCCGCTTTGACCTCTTTTGGTATTCCGAGCTTGTAGCTCGAGATTGTTGGTGTTCCGAGTTTGTAACTCGACGTATTGTTTGCTCACCTTGTTGGTGTGGTTGTTTCGGTGTGTTTTTTTGGCTGTGATTACCCCGAGACGTTCTCGGGAGGAGTTGTTGTCGTTGTAATCGTCGGACGCGGTTATAGTGGATTATTCCCTTGGATCGGGAGATCGATCCCGTGGTTTTTCCCGTTCGGGTTTTCCACGTTAAAAGTCGCCGGTGTTATTTCACTTCCGCTGTTTCGATTGTCCTTTTATCATCGATATTATTGCTCGTTATTTCCGAACACCCCAACAAGGGACAGACCTACGTTCGGGCTCGAGGGGCATTAACCCCCCAGCCGGCCGGCCGGCAGCAACGAGAATACATGGAGGTGTTGGACCACCACCAATGCTAAAAATATTAGTACATAATACATAAAACAATTTATTTCAAACGTTGGTTTGATTTCTAACGAAACTTTCTTCTACATTCTTTCCACATATATAGGATATTCTACATTTCTGTACATTTTCCATATAATACACATATATATGATTTTCTATATCTCTATATTTGGGTCTGTTACTAGCTGGTTTGGTGAATAAGGGTGGTTTCTGAAGATAATGTAAGATTTGATTAATACATTGCAGCAAATAAAAGGATTGAGATCCTCTATTCCACTTTCTGTATTTCACTTCGTATTTCAACCTACGAAAATCGTTACAACTTCCCCCGCCCAGTGTTAAAACACTCGTACACATCATTACACCCATAAATATCATTACACTAGTTGTTTAAATAAAAAAAAATCAATATTATATATTTTTCTAGTTTGGTGTAGAAAAAATCAGTATTATATATTAAAATATATAATATTGACTTTTTTTTATTAAACACCTAGTATAATGATATTTATGAATGTAATGATATTTGCGAGTATTTTAACACTGGACGGAGGAAGGTGTAACGATTTTTATATGTTGGAATACGAAGTGGAATACAGAAAGTGGAATAGAAGATCACAAGCCCAAATAAAATAAGTTAAAACTGCAATAGACGACAGTAACTAGGGACATCTACGACTCTTAAAAAAAAAAAAACAAAAAAAAACACTATCAATGTAAGAGAAAAAAAAGTTAAATATATAAAAACCAATTGAAGGGCAAAGGCATCAGACTCATTCAGGTAAGAACAAACGACTGATACGATGATACTGATGATCTTCATTGCTTTCTAAGCTTGACCTCAAGGAAGAGATAACCACCGATAGAATCAAGACTTTCTCCAGCCAAAAAACTAGACCATGGTGTTACATACAATGTTATAAAATTCCCACAATAATAAATATCTTCGTCTAAGTCCTTCTGGACGAAGGTATTGGAGTAGTCTGACCAGGCGGCAAACTCGTAGCAAACACCAAACGGCACACGGCAGGTTTTGTCCTTCGACAGACGAACACAAAACTCCAAAGTCCCAGAACTATCAACCGAGCATCCAACATCCAGATAAAATTTTACCCCACCAAAGTTGAACGGGTCAGAACAGAGACCTTCTTTTGGTCTGAAGTTGCCACATTCATCGAACTTGAGGTCAAAATGGACGATAAGCTCTCCGCATGGGAGGGGGATCACTTTAATCGGCCTCCGTTTGTATGCTCGCCTCACATATGGGTGGTAGTAGTTCGAGGAGGCTGAGCCCTCAGTCGCGGCTTTCGTGCTGCTATGGTGATGATGAGGGGCGGTCTTGACTTTGAAAAATAAGGCATCGACGACAGCTTTATAAGCAAAGCCATCATCTAAAATATCGCATCTCAAAACCTCCCTAAGCTTATCGACAGACAAGTAGGGAAACCGAATATACTTGGCCAAGTGTGTCGAAAGGATATTCTTTTGGTCCTCTAGCTTTGGATAATGAGTTTCAATCCATTTCACAACAAGGTCAAATATGGTATCCTCTGAAAAAACCTTAAGAACGTCGCTCGATAAGATGACTTCAATCACAGCAAGGGGCATCTCCATAATCTCATCACGAACGCTGCATAGTGAGATTTGCAATTGAAGGTTATGATTAATACAGTAATTGAAGTTTCTTATTTAACAAAATATTCGGAAAAAAAAAAAGTGATGCCAATGTCTAGGAGACATGCCAATCGTAGTTCCAGAAGAAGTTCAGATACTAACTTGTGTATATCCATATATCGATCTTCCAAGAACTGCTTTGTTGCATCGGCCAAAAGTCGAACTTCATTAGTCCTCGAGGAGCTAGAAGTAAAATCCAGATAGAGCAACGCAAACTCGGTACTCATGGGCAACTTCATTAATAATTTCACGCAAAGCCTCATGCATGAATTGACCTCAAATCTGTCGGCTAGCTTAAGCACATCAAGCAAAGCAGGCGCACTGACGATAGTTAATGCACCACTATACATGTATTTCAAGAGTTCTACAAACGCTGTTTCTTCTGTTCACATAAAACGAAACAATCAATATATTTGAATTCTCCAACAATTCGTTCCCAATAAACTAAGCACGCTTTTCCAAGTAGTTTCTTTCAAGATGAAAGTACGAACCTGAAGCATGAATTCTCACAGTAACGCATCTCTGTTTCGATTCCATCACACCATTTGCAAACAACTGCAATATAAGGCAACCCAACACTTATAAGTTAAGTTCGGACCGAGAAATAAATACTGGAGTAATCACTAGATTAAAGGTAAGGCACCATTACCTTACGGAAAAAAGGACTGTTTTTAGCTAAAAGAAGAGAGTTGACGTGAAATTTCAGAACTTTAGAACATCCTTCTGAAGAACTCGAATAATCCCTTTCAACACCTGCAGGAAAATTACATGAGACAATAAGCATCTGTGGACAAAAAAGTGTGAAAAAAAAAAAACAAGGGCTACCGTTCTGTGGAGACTGAAGGTCGCCGGATTCTGTTCTGGTCACATTTTCAGGGAGAACGTCGACGATTAGCTCACGATCGGAAAATGTACGGTCGTTGAAACCAAACATGAAGTCGCGAAATGAACCATCATCGTCTCTCATGGTTGTTAGACCAAATCTTGGACCTAGAGATTGATATCGATTTCGATGGAGTGAATCCCTAATATTTAGGTTTTAGGGGTTAGTTATCTAAGGAGCCCTAGAGAAATCAGTAACGATATCATCGGTCAAATTTAATTTGAGGGAAAGGGAATCGACGGAGCTTTATAAGGGTAGCTCCGTAATTTACCACTATTTGATTATAGACAAGAATATAATATTAAAAGGCTAAATTGCATATAATTCACCCTTGATTTAAAAAATAAACATGATTTGTAAATAGCCTAAAACGCCATCGTGATTTATTTAATTATGCGCTCTTTGTCATTTTCACTCCCTAATTGGGGATGCAATGCTAGGTTTTAGACACTATCGAGGGGTACAGTGCTAAGTTTTAGACAGCATAACGGAACTTAATGCAATAAAAAAACATAAGGTAGTAACGTGCATTTCAGTATATCCACGTGGGGTATAGTACAACTTACCGTAGTTTTAAAAAAAAATTAAAAAAACGAATAAATCTAGAAATATGTAAATAAATGTTTAAATACATTGTTATGGCTCAGTGGTGAAGTTTTTGAACTTAGAACCATAAGATTCTGGGTTATATTCCTCACTTCTCCATTTTAAATTAATTTTTGACAAATTTTTATTTTACAATTAATTTTTTTATCTTCTAATACATTTTACTTTTATTTAATTGTTAACTCCTTAATTTATAATTTAATTTTTTACATCTCATTTTATGATTAATTTTTTTCTCCCAACATATTTTATCTGATTGATTCATTCATCAAATATTAATTTTATTATATTTAAAAGCACCAGTTTTACTCTGATATTATTCCAATTTTATACGGGTTAAACCACTAAACCTTAAACAACTAAAATTTCCAATCCCGTTCGAAAACCCGATTCTTTCTAATTGCAAATATACTTGGAAAAAAATAAAAAATTATATCCATGACATCAAATTCATTCAGTAATAACCAGACGATTGATTTGATATTGTTGACACAAGAAGCTTCACCTCAAAGACTTCCATACCATCGACGACAGTATCAACTGAAAAGTAGATATCTCATATACAACTATATAGCATTCATTCCCATTTGCCAGATTTCTTCAAACTCATAGCGAACACCAAATGGGTGGTAGTAGTTGGCTTTGGTGCTGGCTTGGCTGCTATGGTGATGATGATAAGGGGCTGTCTTGTCTTGACTTTGAAAAATAAGGCATCAACGACGGCTTTATATTATATGCATAGCCATCATCTAAAATATTGCTACTCAGAACTTCGCTAAGAGACAAAGGCAAATATTTCTTCTTTGAGCAGCAAAGAAATATAAGGGTCTTCGTCTTCTTGGTTCTTGAAGGAAAGAAGAGAAATACTTGAAACCATTTGTACGTAGGGTAGGGACATCTAAGGTAAGAAGAAGCGATGATTTATAGCAAAAAGTCTTCACTTCATTGCCTTCTAAGCTTGACCTCAAGGTATAGATAACCATCGATGGAATCAAGACTCTGCCCAGCCACAAAAGTAGACCATGGTGTCTCATACAATGTTATATCATTCCCATAGTTGCCATTTTTGCTGCCAGAGTACTTCCAAACGAACCTATCTGAGCCTTTCGACCGGGCAGCAAACTCGTACTGAAGACCAAATGGGACTCGCTCAGTTTCATCCGTCATCAAACCAACACAAAACATCATAATCCCCGAATGGTTAACCAAGCATTCTGCATACAGATAAAATTCAAGCCGGCCGAAGTTCAATGCGTCGGAACTGAGATATTCTTTAAGCTTGATGTTAGCACATTCGTCGAACTTGAGGTCAAAATGAACAACAAGCTCTTGGCAAGGGAGCACTTTAATCGGCCTCCGTTGGTAGTCTCTGTTGGGAATTCCGACCGCACCGAAACTCCGCCCAAGATCCGTCGAAAATATTAAAACTGGAGAACACAAAGTTTAACGTGGAAAACCCTCTGTTAACGAAGAGGGAAAAACCACCCGGGCAACAAGGCCGAAAATAGAAAATCAACTATGTGAAATATTACAAAATCACATAACTTTTCTACTCTCACCTACACCCAAAAATTACCTCACAGAATTTCTCGTTAATCCTAACTCTCACCCTAAGGAATTTTTAACCAGAGTTAATTGTTAACACAAAGACTCTGTGGGACATTTTACATAAGAAGTAACACACTCCTTATATAGGAGAAAACCCTCCCCCTCTTTCATCCCACAATCGATGTGGGACAAAAGCAAACCCAACAATCTCCACCTTGCGATTTTGGCCCATCTGATAGTCAGTCTTCACTTCGATGAAGTTGTTCATAGCTTTCGCTATCATGCTCCACCATAAAAGCATAACCATTCGAAATCACCTCCAAGCATTTCTTTCGGCCCATGTCGAAAATAACCCGCTGAAATTTATGGTGCAACTTCCACGTTTGGCTTTCCTGAAAGTTCATCAGCCCATCGACATGAATTCCACCACACACTTTGCATCACCGCCAAACCAATGCCCGTGTGTAAACTTGTGGACCCGCTAATAGTAACACGCCCTCTCTATGACACTTAGTGACATGTCATAAGGACGTCCTTGTCTCTCCTAGCAAAACTCATCCATGGAGAGAGAGACAATATTAGCGTCTTTCTTGGTATCTCCACTTACCGACCTGGAGCTGCTTGCCGAACCTGCTCCACCTTTCGGACAATTTCTTTTCACGTGCCCAGATTGTCCACACGTCCATCAAATCGCAGCTTGTTTCCCCCTGGAGTTCCTCTTCTTTCCCCCACCGACGAGCAAAGCTTGATCTTCTGGTGAATTGTTCCGTCCACCATCTAGCCTTCTTTCCTTCGCAAGAAGTTTACCGGTGACTTCGGAAAATACAATCTTCTCCTTCCCATGAATCAAGATCGGCTTCATATGTTCATAAGAAGGTGGAAGAGACCAGATGAGTCTCAGGGCCTGATCCTTATCGTCAATCTTCACTCCAATGGATTCCAGCTCCGAGACGATCCCGTTGAGAACGCTTAAGTGATCTGAGATGCTTTGACCTTCAGCCATCCTCAATGTATGAAATTGCTCCTTCAGATACACCCGATTTGAGACGCCTTTAGTCTGATACAACTCTTCGAGCTTTTCCCACAACGCTTTTGCCTCCGAGATTCCATGCACATTTGCAAGGACATTCTTGGTCAGACACAGTCGTATCGCACTTGCCGCTCTCAAATTCAGTTCCTCCCAATCATCATCGCTTACTCCCGATTTGCTCGCACCAGCAGTTTCCTCAGTGCTGCTGGTAGCACTGCCTTTGGGAACTTCCTTGCCCTTCAAAGCCTTGTGTAACCCCGACTGAATCAATACATCCTTGACTTGCACTTGCCACAAGCCGAAGTTGATTCTTCCGTCGAACTTCTCCACATCAAATCTCGCCAGATTCGAAAACTTATTTCCTGACATCTCCGTCTGTGCCTTTGGATCAGCAAATGATACCCCGTGCAGAAATCGTACAGCAACCTTGAATAATACTGATCAGATAAATTCTCAGGGAGGGTAGCGACCTGCCCCCTAAATAATCACCCTTCTAAGTAAGTTCCCAGGAAAGGCTGGTGGGGTCACAACGGTCCCACTTAAAAACCAGTCTCCTAGACAGAACCTACTTACACAGCACCTATTCCCGTTACTGGACAGAACCCCGACCCTGCTGCAACAAGCTCCACCGCTGCACTAGCTCCACCGCACGGACAACCCAAAATAATCTTTTCTGATGTGGAAGATCAGACAAAGCTGCAACCACAGAGCATACTTAGAATTACCCAGGCTCTGATACCACTTGTTGGGAATTCCGACCGCACCGAAACTCCGCCCAAGATCCGTCGAAAATATTAAAACTGGAGAACACAAAGTTTAACGTGGAAAACCCTCTGTTAACGAAGAGGGAAAAACCACCCGGGCAACAAGGCCGAAAATAGAAAATCAACTATGTGAAATAGTACAAAATCACATAATTTTTCTACTCTCACCTACACCAAAAAATTACCCGACAGAATTTCTACCCGTTAATCCTAACTCTCACCCTAAGGAATTTTTAACCAGAGTTAATTGTTAACACAAAGACTCTGTGGGACATTTTACATAAGAAGTAACACACTCCTTATATAGGAGAAAACCCTCCCCCTCTTTCATCCCACAATCGATGTGGGACAAAAGCAAACCCAACAGTCTCGTCTAGCATAATGGTGGTAGTAGTTCGAGGAGGCAGAGTCCTCGGTGGTGGCTTTAGAGCTATGGTGATGATGAGGGGCTGTCTTAACTTTGAAAAATAAGGCATCGATGACAGCTTTATATGCATATCCACCATCTAAAATATTGCAGCTCAAAGCCTCCCTAAGCTTATCAAGAGACAAGAAGGGAAACCGAATGTACTTGCCCAAGTGTTCTGAAAGGATATTCTTTCGGTCCTCTAAATTCGGATAATGAATCTCAATCTATTTCACAACAAGATCAAATATAGTATCCTCCGAATAAACCTTAAGAACGTCACTTGATAGGATGACTTCTATCACACCAAGGGGCATCTCCATAATTTCGTCTCGAACTCTGCATATTCATATCCGCAATTCAAGATTAAGATTAATACAGTAATGGAAGAGTAGATTACAACAGTAAGAGAAAAAAATAATGCATATGTCCAGAAAAAATGCCAATCATAGTTCGAGCAGTTGAGGTACTAACTTGTTCACATCTTTATATCGGTCTTCCAAAAACCGCTTTATTGCATCAGCCAAAAGTTGAACTTCATCAGCCCTCGAGGTGCTAGAAATAAAATCCAGATAAAGCAATGCGAACTCGATACTCATGGGAAACTCTGTTAACAGCTTTACGCAAAGCCTCATGCATGAAACCACCTCAAATCTGTCGGCTAACTTAAGCACATCAAGCAATGCAGGTGCAGTGCCTGTAGTTAATGTACCACTGTACACGTATTTCTTCTGTTCATGGAAAAATGAAGCAGTTAATAAATTATTCTCCATAAACTATCCAAGATTGCCCGATAAATATAACAACTTCGACTGATACAGAGTAAAAGTACAAACCTGAGAAATGAATTCTCATAGTTACACATCTCTGTTTTGATTCCATCATACCATTTGTGAACAACTGCAATATATGGGAACCCAAAACTTACAGACAACTCAAACTAAACATGGAAATAAATATAAGTAATCTCTAGATGAATGGAAAGGAACCATTACTTTATGGAAAAATGGACTCTTCTCAGATAAAAGAAGAGAGCTGACGTGAAAGCTAAGTGCTTTGCAACGTCCTTCCGAACTATTCGAATAATCACTATCAACACCTAAAAGAAAAATCCATAACACATAATAAGGAGATGTAAAACAAAACTTAAGACAACAACTATGTCTTCTCTTTCCAAGCAAGCATAACAGCACAGATCAATCATATGCCTTGAAAGAAAGAGCGCTTACCGTTCTCCGTAGGCTGAAGGTCGCCGGATTCAGTTCGGATCACATTCTCCGGGAGAACGTCGACGATCAGCTCACGATCGGAAAATGTGCTGTCGTTGAAACCAAACATGAAGTCGCGGACTGAATGTAACAATGTTGTAGTGTGTGTATGTATAATAGGAAAGGCTGTATAATGATGGATGAAATAGGACTAGTTAATACTGTTTGTTTAGGGATATTTTCAGGCTTTTTTTAAGTAAATAATCAGATTTTTAATTTTTATTTATAAAATAAGTGAAAAAAATACTTATTTTCGTATGTTTGAAGTACGAGTTATAACTCGTATGTTGGAAATACGAGTTATAACTCGTAACTCTGACATACGAGTTAGATCTATTATACCAAGCCGCGACGAACAGACGACGAACGACGCAGACGAAGACGGAGACGGTGCAAGGCGAACGACGACGGTGCAAGACGAGAGTAACTCGTAGCTAATAGGTACGGGTTAGTTTTTTTGTGATTGTATTAGGATTATTTTGTTGATTTCGTATGAAATTGTTGGGATTATTTATTGATTTCGAAGAATTGATGAATGTATTGTTGAGGATAATTTGTGTCGAAATTATTCGTAGAATTAAGAATATTTGTGTTGGGATTAACGCGTGTTTTTGTCGTTCGTATTCATTGGATTTATTGGTGTTTTTGTTGATGTTTTTGTCGTTCGTTTTCGTTGTATTGTGTTGTTCTTCGTAGGATGGAAGATTCTTTGTACGGCCCTATCGATGATTCGGTGTTGACGATGCAGTCGAATCATCGATCTCGTGATGTCCTGCTGGATGCGGACGTGATCGATAAAACGATCAAGATTAGATCGTTAGAAAATGTTGTATGGGGTACGAAAGAGCAGCCTATAATTCTACACGGTCGTTTGCTGAAGAAGTTGGATGACATGAGATTGTACGGCGTATATAGCTGCATGTCGCATAAAGTAGACCCCCACTTGATTACTGCGTTAGTAGAGCGATGGAGGAAAGAGACGCATACGTTTCACTTTTTTGTTGGGGAGGCGACTGTTACGCTAGCGGACGTCGGTATACTATGGAGGTTGCCGATAGATGGTGAGTCCGTTTCGGGTGTGATCGAGTCGAGGACGACGTCGCAGTGGCAGGATGAGTGTGAGCGGTTGCTTGGATATCGACCACCACAAGACAAACTTAAGGGGACGGCGTTAGCGATGAGAGCTCTAGCGGATTGGTATATAGCCAATCCAGTCACAGATGACAGTGAGGAAGTAGAAGTCGAGCAAGCTGCACGTGGATATGCGATGCTGTTATTTGGTGCAGTTATGTTCCCCGATTGTAGTGCTAGCACCGTCTCGCTCACATTCCTCCAGTTATTGGAGGACATCGACGAGGTGCACACTTATAGTTGGGGCAGTGCAGTACTCGCCTTTTTGTATAGAGAGCTTTGTTCGGCATGTCAGTCGAAAAAACTTAATATAGGCGGATCTCTACGGCTGTTGCAGGTAATAATTTATAAAATTCAAATAAATTTGAATTTTATATTTTCGTAATAATAGATTTAATGTAATATTTTTTTGTAGGTGTGGGCGTGGATGAGAATCCTGCCTTTACAGCCCGTTCGTGTAGTGGAGCGCATCCATATGTCGCCCCAAGTAATTAATGGGTTTGAGCTGCCGATGCCACCAAATGCTGCAAGGTATTATAATTAATTTATTATATATACTTGTTATTATTTATATGTAGTAAATTATTTATTTAGTCGAATAGATTTAAATGTTTATTGTTTCGTAGGTGGAACGCTCGATTGGATCATACCAGTTCGACGCGTTCGAATATACGCACTATGCGCGAGGTGCTCGATATGATGCAGATGTCGCAATTTGTGTGGGCGCCGTACGACATTTCTTTACCGGAGATTGAGTCGTTACCTCCCGAGTGCCTGCCATTAGCTAGTCGTTCGATGTGCCCTTTGATCTTCTTCAATATCGTCGAGATACATTATCCAGAGCGTGTTATGCGTCAGTTTGGGATTATCCAAGGCATCCCCGCTCAGCCTAGCTATCGCGAACGGAATCTCCATTCGTTCGAACGTCGTGTGCGCACAGGGATGGACTGGACGACAGTTCATGCGGAGTGGATACAGAGATGGGCGGAACGAGATCAGATCGTTGTCAGTGGTCCGACTGCTACTCCGCAGGTATCGGTCCATGATGGTTACTACGACTGGTACTATTGCATTACACGACGCTACATCTCTCCGAACGCTAGGCATATGCCCCGGGTCTTTCAGATGGGTGATGCCGTATTCTTATCGACGATTGTGAGTTTTGTTTATATATTAACTCATATTTGTTTTCTATTTATCATGTTCTAACTTATATTTTGCATTGTTAATTATAGGAACATCACATATCTCGTCAAGCAGATTATTTTAGAGACGATAACGTTGAAGAAGCACGACGTCTGGCGTATCAGATGGAGAACATGTTTATTGGCAGACGTCAGTAGCCAAGACGAGAACGTGATCCAGATGTTGGACACTCGCACCGATATGAGTCGGGGCCATCTCAGCCGTACGAGGTCGGGCCATCTCATCGATATGAGTCGGGGCCGTACGAGGTCGGGCCATCTGATCGACGAATTCGCCGGTACCCTATAGGATCAATACTGTATTTGATGGTTGAATTGGATGTGTGAATAATTTCACCACCGAAATAAACTAACACTTGTATATTATTGGACACCATGTTTGTATGTGATGATCGGTGATGTGTTTGATATAATATTTCGTTTCAAAGGGTTGAATTTATAGGGATATAACTCGTATGTGTGAGATACGAGTTATGTTAACTCGTACTTTTAACATACGAGAAAACGTAACTCGTACCTTTAACATACGAGTTAACAGAGGTTTCGTCAGAGTTTGTTGGTTGCAGAGTTTGTCGGTGTCGGTAGATCTAACTCGTACTTCAAACATACGAAAATACTTATATTATTAATAAGTATTTTTTTCCACTTATTTTATAAATAAAAATTAAAAATCTGATTATTTAATTAAAAAAGCCATATTTTCAAGTACTTTATCTAGAATGGAGATGAGAATTCAGAAGAAGAAAGTAGATGAGAGGAAGGAGACAAAGATGAGAAGAGATTTCAGTTTAATTTCTTGCATAAACTGTCAAGAGCACGTACATAGTTCTTATAACTGGAAATCATAATTGGGCTAGTTAACAATAATAGTGTCCATAACAAACATACTTGAATTTGGAAATATCTTATAAGTTGGCCCACTAGAAGTCAGCCTAGCCCATTTCGATTGAGTCCACCCCAAATCTTTGAACTTTTACTTCTATTTCCACGCTCTTTGGTCAAACCCCATCCAGCAAAAGCTTTCACAGCATCTCTCTCAGCTACACATCCCTCTCTCAGCTCATCACCACTTTTACCACCATTCGACATGTTAGGGTTCGTGATACTGAACCACCACCACCACCACCACCGTCGCTGCTCATTGTTGTGTTAGACTAAAACTTGGAGGAGCAATCTTAGATATTGTCTTCCGACGGAGAGAATCAAATCCCTAATATATAAAAGGGAGATTTAGGGTGCGTTAGAAGAATATGCAGCAGCAGCGACATCATCAGTCAGAATTTAATTATTTCAGGGAAAGGGAAGCGGCAGAGTTTTTAATGGGTAATTATCCTTTTTGCCACCAAAATTTATTACCATTATTTGATTATCGACTGAATACAATTATCGAAAGCATATTAATTACATAAGTTTACAATTATCAAAAACATTAATTACAGAAAAAGTTTTATTTATCACAAATTACAAATTTCAAGATTTTTTTTACAAATTTCAATAATTATTGTTGAATCCAATCCGATTAGGTAGAATAACCCACATCATATTTTTAACAAATATTTTTATGTTTATGTCTCATATATATGTGCGTATAGGAGTTGAAAAGATTCATAATATTAAAAATATATATCCATTTTCGTTTTCTTTTTCAATTGAAATATCTCTTCCTAATATAAAGAATATTACCTATTAAGGGATGAACTAATGGACTTCTTTCATTCCAAAAAGAATTGCATTATCGTAAAACAGAAAACCAAAGGTATAAAGGTTCAAGAAAAAGGAGTCTCCATGATTGTACAAAGATAGGATTGAAAATAAATAAAGGCTAACTTGCATTGAACAAAAAATAAACACCAAAACCCCTATGATTTGTAAATAGCGTAAAACACCCTCGTGGTTTATTTAATCATGCGCTCCTTATCATTTTCAACCCTTAATTGGAGAGTACAATGCTATGTTTTAGACACTGGGGGGTACGGTACTAAGTTTTAGGCAGCACATGGGAGTTTCACGCAATAAAAAAACATAGAATAATAATGCATATTTCAGTATAACTACGTGGGGTATAGCATAATTTACCCATAAATAAAAGACAGTAAGAAAAAAATAAAGTAAGTTTAAAGTGGACAGCAAATGGGATGATGGGAGCCTCCATGATTCTAATGGCAACTAATGACATAACATGACGTCTTCATTGCCTTCTAAGCTTGACCTCAAGGAATATATAACCATCGATGGAATCAAGACTTCCTCCTGCCTGAAAACTAGACCATGGTGTCTCATACAATGTCTGATCATCCGCACTACCATAGTAATACCGTCTATTGCCGGAGCTCTTCTGGACGAACGAATTGGACCCTTTCGACTTTGAAGCAAACTCGTATCGAACGTCAAACATCGCAAAACCGCTTTTGTCTTTCGACAAGCCAACGCAAAACGTCATAGTCCCCATATGGTTAGCCGAACATCCTGCTTACAGATAGAATCCAACCCCACCAAAGTTGAATGCTTCTGAACGAATATATCCTTTTGGTTTCAAGCTAGCGCATTCGACGAACTTGAGGTCAAAGTTGAGAACGAGCTCGTTTGGGAGCACCTTAATAGGCCTCCATTCGTAGTTTCGTCTCACATACGGGTGGTAGTAGTTCGAGGAGGCTGAGTCCTCTGTGGTGGTGGCTTTCGTGCTGCTATGGGGATGATGAGGGGCAGTCTTGATTTTGAAAAATAAGGCATTGACGACTGCTTTATATGCAAAGCCATCATTTAAAATATTGCAGCTCAGAACCTCCCTAAGCTTGTCGAGAGACATGTAGGGAAACCGGATATACTTGCCCAAGTGTGCCGAAAGGATATTCCTTTGTTCCTCTAGCTTCGGATAATGAGTCTCAGTCCATTTCACCACAAGGTCGAATATGGTGTCCTCTGAAAAGACCTTAAGAACGTCACTTGATAAGATGACTTCAATCCCAGTAAGGGGCATCTCCATAATTTCATCTCGAAGTCTGCATAGTGGGATTAGCAATTGAAGGTTAAGATTAATACAGTAATCGGGGCAAAGTCTAGGAATCATGCCAGTCAAAGTTCGAGAAGTTCATATACTAACTTGGCTACGTCCTTATATCGATCTTCCAAGAACCGCTTTGTTGCAACGGCCAAAAGTTGAACTTCATCAGTCCTCAAGGTGCTAGAGGTAAAATCCAGATAAAGCAATGCAAGCTCGGTACTCATGGGCAACTTCGTTAATAGTTTTACACAAAGCTTCATGCATGAAATCACCTCAAATCTGTCGGCTAACTTAAGTACAGCTAGCAAAGCATGTGCACTGCTGGTAGTCAATGTACCATTGTACATGTATTTAAGGAGTTCTACAAACGCAGTTTCCTCTGTTCATGGAAAATGAAACAGTTAATATCTTCGACTTCTCCAAAAGCTATTCATTACTGCCCAATAAATAAAACAGCTTTGCTGATACAATATAAGCATCGAGAATCAATTAATAAGGAGATATGTATCACTTCTGTTGCAACATGTCTCTAGGACAGCTAATTAATAATGTTCATTGTATGATATGAGAATGCATTTACCAATCATACATATCATAATAAGTGAAAGTGAAAGTACAAACCTGAGGCATGAATTCTCAGAGTAACACATCTCTGCTTCGATTCCATCATACCATTTGTAAACAACTGCAATGTAATGGAACCCAACACTTACAAGTGTGCCAAACTAGACACGGAAATAAATATGGGTAACCACTAGATTAAAGGCACCATTACTTTATGGAAAAATGGACTCTTTTCGGCTAAAAGAACAGAGTTGACGTGCAAGTTTAGAACTTTCGAACATCCTTCCGTAGAACTTGAATAATCACTTTCAACACCTACAAGCAAATACATAAGAAATAAGCATCTGTACTATGAACGAAAACTATGGCTCCTTCACGCTTCTACTTCACAATGTCCTCCGAGACAAACGGCCGAAAATTTGAACGGAAAAAAATGATCAGTCAAATTCGAAACTTGTTGCAGAATGTGAAGCAAAGCATATAACACAGAAAAAAAAAAGGCGTCAACTATTTATACATAACAACACAGAATAATTCGTATTGAATTTATTCATATGCGTTAAACGAGGCTTACCGTTCTCCGGCGGATGAAGGTCGCTGGCTTCGGTTCGGCTGACATCTTCCGGCAGAATGTCGACGATCAGCTCACGATCGGAAAATCGACTGTCGTTGAAAGCAAACATAAAGTCGCGAACCGAACCATCGTCGCTCATGGTTACTATCTATTGTACCTTGGAATTGGATGAACAGTCTGTCTATACCTCGAAAGATTCGTATTGAGAGTGTGATATCGATTAAGAAAATCCCTAATATAAAGGGAGATTTTGCATTGCAGTTATCCCTAAAATAATGGGAGATTTGCAACAAAAGATTTCAAAAAAATGTCAAAGTACTTAAATACAGTGCGTGTGTGTGTGTGTAAAACGAATGAAGAGAAAATAAATTTTACAAAACGTTTTACTTTATATTATAACATATAATTACCATGTACTACTCTGCGTTCATATAACCTATTAATCATTACACTTAGGGGTGGCAATGGGAGGGTTCGGGGCTGGTATTGGACATACCATCCCCGTACCAAATCTTCATTTCAAATACCGTCCCCGCTAATTCACCACTTATGAAGAATTGGTTCGGGGACGGGGAATAACCGTTCGGGGATCGGGTTCCCCATTTTCATATATCAATTATTTTTTTGCAGCAAATAAATAAATTAAGTAACATTGACAAAGCCGATAATAAAAATAATGAAACATTCACGATAAAAGAAATTACGATAAACTACGACTATATATATATTTTTAGGTTGAGTTTTGTTTTAATTTTATTTTTTTAATGAAAATATAAAAAAGTAATTATAATAATCGATCATTACAGTAGATAATTGCGTATTTGTTATGTTTAATTTAGAGTTACTTTTTGTTTTAGTTTTATTTTTTTAGAAAACGATATGAAAGTTTAAAAAAAATACTAATCATTAAAATTCCTTTGTTCAAATGTATTATTTTATATTATCTATTAATAAATATAATCGGGCATCGGGGAATCACCGTTTGAGTAAAACGGGGTCGGATTCGGGGTCGGGAACGGGTGGAGAACATCAATAACATCCCCGTCCCATCCCCTCATTTTCACCGACGGGGAATCACCGTCAACTCCCCATCCCCATTTTGACCGGGGATTCCCCGTCCCAATAACCTCGGGTCCCGACGGAGATGGTTCACCGCGGGGATTTTGCCACCACTAATTACACTATCATCATAGGGTCGGCATGAAGCCCGCCAAACCCCGCTATTTGTTGGGGCGGGTCGAGCGCTCGCCCCGTCCTGCTGGCAGGCGAAGGGCTCGGCAGGCCTGGCCCGCCAACTGTTAAAAATAAAATATATGTATATATATATATTGTTAATTAAAAATTTTATTTTGTCAATAATTATTCCTTAATTAATTATTGCAAAGCTCTAAAGAAATAATTTTCCTATATTTATACTGTTATTTTATTGTTAAAAATACATATATTTTTTTTAATATTATGTGGGCCGGCCCGTGTCCGCTCCCTGACGAGTGACGGGCCCAAAAAAATCTCGGCCCAACCCGCCCTTTTGGCGGGGCAGGCCGCAAGCCATTTTGACAGTTCTAGGTATGGTATGTAATAGGGGTGTAAATCAGTCTATGCTTGAGTTAAAACTTGGCTAGCTATTTGTTTTCAAGCTCGTTTACTAGACTAGGTCGAGCACGACTCAAGTTTGACGTTCAAAATTTTTAAAATAAAAAATTCAAAAAACATTAAAAAGCTCGTGAGTTGTCGATCAGTCACCACTAAACTCGAGAGTAATGAGCTCGAGCTCGACTTTTATGAGCTCGAATTGAACTTCAGTCCAGTGATAAAAATCCAAAGGTGATAAAATATTATAAAGCCGAATAGAATTATTACATCACACTAACATTAGTCAAAGGTGACATTATAAATATAATATATATATATATGTATCTTTCTATTATATTAAGGAAGATAGGTACATAGTAACTATCCCAAATTAATTGGTATGCCATGCAAAATTTTATATTTACCATTGATCTTTTTATTTATTTATATTTTATCATCACACAATAATTTTTGAATATATTTACAGACAATAACACAGAACTAAAACTGAATTTATCATTTCATTTAGTAAATATTTTGAATCATAAAAAAAATAAAATATAGTAATATCATATATTTATATAATATAGCGCAAACGTAGAGTGTGCCATAAATATTAGTATATGTTATGCGTGATGTAGACAGTTATGGCTAAGTTTAATTTAAGATAAGAATATAAATGGACACGTTCCAAATTAATGAACTAACTCATACAAAAATAACAAAATCTCACACAGTTGTCTGAAAACAACACTTCACATGATGCACATCACTTAGCTGTAGTAACCTTCCCACGTTGAATTGTCACTTGGAATGTGAATGTTTTTGGTCCAAGAAAATCATCAGACAATCATATTCTAAACTACACAAATAAAATATATATAATCTTCTTCGTCTTTCAATTATTAATATTTTTTTTTTATCACATTGTAAAAACTTTATAATTACTCGCTATGCAGACACTATTGCATGAGCATCCTCAGCAGCAGCAGCAATGGACTTCTTACAATGAGCAATGGCGGCCTGTATGGCAGCTTGCAGCTCTTCCATGGTACTATCGTTCTTCGCACTAATAGGGCTAACCGTCCCGCTGCTCGCGGAGAGATTCAACCTCCCGCTGTTCGTCGGAGAAGCTTTGGTCAAAGAAGGAGCGGAAAACAGTTCCTTCCTTCGCCATTTTCCTCGGGATTCTTGCCTGCTTCTTACTTGTAATAAGTTTCCCGAGGCATTACCGTCGGCACTATGATTCTTCTTCCTCAGCGAATCGAACGGCTTAAACAACCTGAAATAATCCTTCAAAACCTCGAATATCGACTTACTTCTTCTCCCTTTGTCTTGGGACGGAGCACTCTTCCTATTCCCAAAGAAGGAGGAGAAAGACTTTGATTTTTCTTGTAATAATAAGCAGCTTCTCCTCCTCCTATCTTCCTGAAAGCTGCTGGCCTGATGGCGGGCCCGGCCTCTGACTGGAAGGGTAAAACCGTCCAGTGAGTTCGTCGAGGCGCGGGGAGAGACCAGCGGGCAGGCCTCGGAGGTGAGGTGGCGGAGGGGAAGTAACTGACCGTGGAAGAAGATATCGTCTGCTGGGGACAAATCGATGGCCGACGAGGACTTCAACTTATTATTGCTGTTACTGCCCGGGGCTTTCTTAGCCGTCGGATCGAGCGATATTGAGAAGGTGAATTCATGCGAAGGAGATAGAGATGAGGGCGGCGGTGCTTGCTGTGAGGCATTTTCTTCATGCTGTGCTTCCATGAATGATAAAAGCCAAAAAGAAAAGGTCAGCAATGTTCCTATATGAGAGAGAGAGAGAGAGTGGCGATTGCTAGGGCAATATGAGCTTTAACCATGGTAAAAATTCTATATTACATGAGGGATGAAGAGACAGCAATTCAACTATGGTGGGTCTGAAAAGCAAGTGAGCACAGCTCAAATATGGTACGGACGGACAGTAATGAGCTTTCTTGACATACATATAGAGACAATGTCGGCTTCTGATTAGCTAAGCATCGAAAATCTCTAACCACGGTAAAAAGCTCCGTCAGTATTCGATCATTCCCGACCTCTTCAGCCACGGAAGCATCTCCGTTATTCCTTCCTTCAAGCTCCGAGGATTATAGCCGAGCTCCGACTTGGCCTTCTCGCAGGTGTAAGCCCACTGATGCCGAAGTACTTCCACCGTCTGCACGATAAATAACTCATCCAAGAAATCCCAAAAAAAAAAAAAAACGAAACTTTCACAGCTTAAAGCGAACGTTTTTTACATACCGGGGGGCTAATCAGAGGGAGTTTCCCGGTGATTCTCGAGAAGAAGACGCATATCCATCCGTACGTCTCGACGAGCCAAAAGGGGATGGCGAATCGAGGCTTCGAAGTGTGGGTAATAGCAGCGGATATTTCGAACACGTCTTTGAATGAAGCGTTTTCGCCTGTAAGAAGGTACCTTTCGCCTGCCCGGCCTCTTTCCATCGCGGCGATGTGGCCTTGGACTACATCGTCCACGTGCGAGAATGAAAACCCGTCTGCCCGGCCCACGTATCCGGGCAGTCGGCCGCTAAATCTTTCCACTAGCTGAACATCCAAAAAAAAAGAACAATTTTTTTATTCAATCGAAGTCACATTGATAGAAAAAGATATCGAAAAAATTGAGATTTATTTTACCAAATGGGCGACGATATTTCCCGTGGTGACTTTTCCCGGGCCGTATATGACTCCCGGGTAGACGGGCACTATCGGGACTCCCTCTGCTGCAGCGTCTAATGCGATCTTATCGGTAATAACCTTCGATTTTTCGTACTCTGTACAGAAATTTTTACCAGAATGTACCTAAGCCAACAATTGCAAAAGTATATGATGAACAACTATTACATCAGATCAGTTTATAAATGCCACCAAAATGTAAACTTTATATCATCTGAAATTGGTATGAGTACTTGAGTTTCATCGGCGACGTAGCCGTCGGTTGGCCCCAGCGCGAAGAACGATGAAGTGTAGACGATCTTTTCGATTGTCTTCGTTTCTTTGTAGGCCTTTAGCACATTCTTCAGGCCTCCTACGTTCACCTGGCCAAGACAACCATAGTCACAGACAAGTTAAAAGCTAAGTCTTCTCCTTGTAAAATCGCAAAATTGAGATGGAAATTGAGCTCACAGAGTAAAATCTGGAAGGGTCGGGGAGCCAGGGCTCAACTAGGGCAGCCGCGTGGAAGACGGCGTGGCAGCCGGCGAAAGCATCGAGTAGCGACTGGTAATCGGTGACGTCGCCGTAGGCGAGCTGGAGGCCAGCCGGCGGAAGGGAGGAGAGATCGCTGGTTCTGCGGACGAAGGCCTTCACGGTGTATCCCTGATCGATGAGCGCGTGGCAGAGCCTTCCGCCCAGGTAACCGGAAGCGCCGGTCACCAGTACTGTCTTCTTCGCTGACATGATGATATGCTGCAGCGAAGCCTCTCTGAGATCGTTGACCGGGTACCTAATTTAGGTTGGTTGATTGACTCTATTTTAGCTTTTTTTTCATATTTAATGTTTTTTCAAAAAAAAAAAATTTCAAATATAAGTGTGGTTTGAAAAGTATTTAAAAAATAGGTGAACACGGCACTCCAAGTGCCGTATTTTGACTACGACACTCAAAGTGTGTCGCGTTCAGAACGCGTCACTTGGAGTGCTGCGTTGGGTATTTTTTGCTCGCCGCCTCTTTTCTTCCCTCGGGCGGCGCCGACGAATGGTGGTGGGTGGTGGTTGAGGTCACTACCACCACTACCAATTTAATTTTTTTTAGTTTTTTTTCTTTAATTTTAGGGGGGGTCGAGTCCAGAATCCAGATCCATGGTCTCCGGCCGGCACCGGAATCGAATGGTGGTGGGTGGTGGTTACCACCCATTTATTTTTTTAGTTTATTTTTTTCCTTTAATTGTAGGGGGTCGGGGCCGGCGAATTCCGTATATAACACTAATTGTTCGTTTCGTTCCTGAGTTTATATTTAGGAGGGTTTAAATTAGTAAGGTTTTATAAAACTAATTAGTGGATATAAAATAAAATATGTGTCTTGTTAACGTGTTTAAATAAACACATCTGAGAGTTGTGCTTATGAGTGTTTAAACTTGATATATATAAACATATACTTTATATAAACATATGAACCAAACACCTCAATATACTATAAACTAACTTTTAAAATTTCTAAACTTGATGAACGAAACAAGCACTAAAGATTCGTATTCTTATTTCTTATTACTAACAAAAGCAGGCCAAGATCTAACTTTTGAGTTCTGCGTTAACCATTACGATCTCAAAGGCTGGCATTTTATTAGGATTGATTCGATTGGCTGAATTATCGGATCATGTCTGTTGTTTAAATTTCGTGTTTATTAATATATATATATATATATATATATATATATATGAATTAACTATTGTTTCAGAAGTAAAAATGTCAGAATTAAAAAATAAAAAATGCCATCAACGTGATGCAGACTCGTCCAATAAGATACTCAAAAGAAGGAGGCGTTAGGTCAACTCTCAAACTTCGTATTTTGGTAAACCATATTCTTTTTTATTATTATTATTAGTATGCAATGTAGTATTATTTTTTTCTAAACTTTAATTTAATTACATAACAGTTTAGACTTTATATATTAATATAGGATGCAATGCAATTATCAGAAGACAAAGACAACTTATATTTTAAATAATGCCGTGCGGTTCATAAGTTAATTTTAATAATGACCCAAAGTTGTATGTCTCACAACTAGTAAATTGATGGTTGATTATTCATTATTCATTATTAATAGGCTTAAATATATTTTTAATCTCGTATGTTTGAAGGGTAGCGTTTTAAGGATACTCAAGTTAAGGGTTGCAATTTTAGTCATGTAAGTATCAAAATTGAAGCAATTTAGGGACACTTAAGTTAAGGGTGACAATTTCAATCCTATAAGTATTGAAATTGAAGTAATGTTAGGACAGTTAAAATCCAAAAACGTAATCTCAATCCGGAATTTACACATGTGGCGTCGGAGATGCTGATTTAGACTAAATTTATTTTTCTCTTTCCTTTAATTAAACGTCACTTCATAGTCCAAGTCAGCATTTTCGGTTCGATGTGTATAAATTTCGGGTCGAAATGATATTTTCGGGGTTAACTTTCTTAAAATTGCTTCAATTCTGATACTTGCATGACTAAAATTTATTCTATTTCCTCCAAATAAGCTCCTACTTATTTTTTTATTTATGAGGTGATGATTAATTGGAGGAAAGAGAAAACAAATTTAGTTTAAATCAGCATCTTTGGTGCCACGTGTATTAATTTCGAGCTGAAATTAGATATTTAGATTTATATGTTCTAAAATTGCTTCATTTATAATAGTTATAGAACTAAATTTGGCTCTCTTAACTTAAATGAACCTAAATTGCTTCAATTTTATACTTACATGACTAAAATTATCATCCTTAACTTAAGTGTCCAAGATTCAACCTTTTAGTTAGTTCTATATAAACAAACCATTTATAACTCATCTCAAAGTCAACGTTCAAGTTGTTAATATAGGATGACAAGACTACTTATATCTTAAATAATGGCATGCGGTTCATACGTTAATTTTAATAATGTGTCACAACTAGTAAATTGATTAGTCGTTATTAATATATATAAGCATAGATTCAATCTTTGAGTTAGTTCTATGTATGAACAAACCATCCATAACTCTTATTGCATCATCTCAAACTAAAGCCAACCCAGCCAAGCCATTATTAGTTCAAGTTATTAAGGTTTTGCATGAAAGAAAACATGGAACTCTATTACTTGGCATACATTGCTCTACTCCTTCTTCTTCCTCTCTCACTCTACCTAATATCCAAACAAGAGCGCGAAAAATCGAAAAACCTACCGCCGGGCTCAACGGGCTGGCCCTTCTTAGGCGAGAACATCGCATACGTCCTGTCGGGCCCTCAAAAGTTCATCAAAGACCGCATGGAGAAGTATTCTCCCGACGTGTTTCGAACCTCCTTGGTAGGCGAGAGCGTGATAGTCTTCTGCGGGGCCCAAGGCAACAAGTTCATGTTTGCCAACGATGGCCAGCTCCTCGCCTCGTGGCTGCCCAAGTCCCTGAGAAAGGCCATGCTATTCCCAGAATATGACAAAGTCCACGACACGAAGGAAATAGCGGGCCTATTCTATAGGTTCAAACACGATGTCCTCAAACCCGAGGCACTGAGAGAGTACATACCCGTAATGGACGAATGGGCTCGTAAGCATTTGGACAGCGAGTGGACCCCCGGCTCAGTGGTTAAGGTTTTCCCCTTGTCCAAAAAGTACACGTTCGAGCTGTCTTGTAGGTTGTTCCTCAACTTGGTGGACCCCGGCCGTGTAAGGAAACTAGCCGATCCATTTGCACTCTTCACTAAGGGGATGATCTCCATGCCTATAGATTTGCCTGGAACGGCCTACCGCGGTGCTGTTAAAGGAGGCAAAATGTTAAGAGAAGAGCTCATGAGGATCATCAAGGAGAGGAGAAGAGAACTAACGGAGAAGAAAGAAACACAAGGAAGCAATGATCTTTTGTCCAAAATGTTACTTGCCACGGACGAAGATGGCCGGTTCTTCAACGAGAAGGAGATTACGCATATTTTCGTGGGCTTGCTCATGGCTAGCTTCGATACTACCAGCTCAGCAATTTGTTCTGTCATAAGTTATCTTGCAGAACTCCCTCATATCTACAATGAGGTCTTGAGAGGTACACTGCAATTCATTTTTCTTCAGCTATCATATCATATCAAACAATCAACTTCCAAGAAAAAATGCTCAGCAAAAATTATTGGCGCAGAACAAATGGAGATTGCAGAGTCAAAGGGTCCCGACGATCTATTAACATGGGAAGATATCGAAAAGATGAAGTATTCATGGAACGTGGCTCGTGAATCGCTCAGGCTTCTGCCCCCCGCTCAAGGTGCCTTCCGAGAAACCAAGACTGAGTTTACTTACGCCGGTCGAACGATTCCTAAAGGATGGAAGGTATATATATATCTGCACATATATACACAGACAGCATAACTCTCAGATAGCTGCAGACTTGTCATATTTTTCTTTCTGTTATTCTTTCCAAACCTGCTGCAGGCATTCTGGACAGTGAATTCATCACACAAGAACCCAAGGTACTTCCCCGAGCCCGACAAGTTCGACCCGTCGAGGTTCGAGGGAAGCGGGCCCGCTCCGTACACTTACATCCCTTTCGGGGGCGGGCCGAGGATGTGTCCCGGGAAAGAATATGCAAGGCTCGAAATATTGGTCTTCATGCACAATGTGGTCACAAGGTTCAGGCTTAGAAAGACCGTCCCGAACGAAAAGGTCGTGTTTCACGCTTCTCCTGTCCCTGTCCAGGGGCTCCCTATTCATCTTCAGCCTCATCATAAATGAATCATCATCAACAACAACTACTGTTTTTATGTAATAAATTACTGTACTATGAATGCCAATAAGAGTGATCCTCTGTTTCAGTTGATTTTTCTTTACACTTGATGATCATTGGTAAAACGATCCAAACTGAGAAAACCTCCCTAATCCTGATAGTTATAGCTAGAAATCAAACCTTGATACTACTATTCGAATAAACGAATCATCTCTTCGACGATTCATTTATACTTATTTTAAGCTCTTATTCGCCTCAGAGCAATGTAAGCCAAAAACCTATAACCAACGAACATCATCAGCAATATACCCGCACTCGTCGCAGGGTGAAGCTGCCCGCAGACATCTTCGTCGACGAATTTGCACAGAGCGGTCTTATGTTGTTCGCTGGTCATAGAAGAACAGCCAAGCGTTGAAGATATGCTCTTGCCATCTCCGTACTGAACGTTTATAAGGAGCCGATAGCTGTAGAATGTCGTTGATACGCACTTGATCCAGGCCATAAAGCTCGGTACTTTGTGCACGTAGTACCCGCCAGTCAAAACGAAAGCTAGCATTATCACAGTGACCATAGTCGAAGCTTTCTTTGAGTCCATGATCAATGCGCCGAGTGCGAGCCCGAGCCCTTGAGACACGAGCACGTACCCCAGCAGGACTGTGAGGGTCAGCAGGAAGGAGTAGAGCTCGGGCTTAAGGCCCGCCATCCAATAGACTAAGGAGAGGAACAGCGTGGGAAGGGCGAGCTCCATCGGCAGGTCGCTTGTGATTCTCGCCATGAAGTAGGAAGAGAGAGTGTACATCCCAGAAGCCCTCTCCTTGACGAAAACCGCTCGTTCTTGAGGGAATGCGAAGACGGCGTTAAAAGACGGGAATACCCCCCAGAATATGGAGACGAAGAACAGCAGGCCTAGCCGGTCCTGGACGTCCCTGTAATCCGAGTGCCACCACATGAAGCCAGCTAGCAACGAAGAGATGACCACGTGAAAGACCCGCAGATAGCTGAAGGTTTCGTGCTTTCGTTCTTTGAGGTTTCTCTGGAGTAAAACGGTGAATTGGTCGAACCAGGCGGCGAAGACAGTGTGGCGTTGGTGATTTCGCCCGTCTTCTGTTATTGCTAAGCGCGGGGAGTCGTGACAAGCCGCTTTGATCCTCGGAGCAAGTACGGTGTTGTAAGAGGACACGAGGGCTTGTCTCACATTGAGATTTTCCTTCTCACTTGTACCGTCGATGTGGCACACGCCTGCATTAAACAGTAAGGAGTCGTCTCGTCGTTTAGATCGTATTAAAGCAGAATGCTCGTTAGAGTTTTCAAATATTAAACAAAACAGATAAAAGGCCAACAAAGTGATCAAGCAAAGCAATCACAGCCCACAACTGAGATGTTTCAGAATCTGCTGCATACTTAAAACAGTAAAGATGAGCTAATGAGAGTTTTCTAATGGTGGCACTGAGGTGGGAGTCCACTATATATATGGTTAGTGCTTGGCTAGTGCATTTGTCTCACTGTTTTCAATCCCTTTTGTATCACTACACAGCATAAAATATGCAGCAGAAGATCGTTTTCCCAGCAGAATCTAAGGAATGCTACTTTCCCCTCAATAAAAAAGAGGAAGAAGGTGAGGGCATATACACTACATTCTTGAGTCTGTTAGAGCCATGGAGCATCAAATACTATTAGGGAAAAGTGATTCAAATCCCACCACAAGCCTTTTAATATTTGTTTTATATGGTGTGTAACGTCACCACTGTTGTCATCTTCCTCCATAAATCCTTGTTAACCACTATTTTTTCCAATCAGAAAACTATTATATAAATGAAATCCTGCCCATTATATCAAAGGACAACCTTAAACAAATACCAAAATATCAGCAGGGAAAGAAAAGAATCACTTTGAAGTGCTTGTTTCTGACAGATATGTTCTTTTATAGACCTTATTAAAAAAGCTAAACCATTAACTTCTCAGTATCTAGCAGGTCATGAAGTCCACGCACATTCCCTATCACTAATTAAAAGACTTAAAGATGGGCTACTATCATCATCAGCCTCCATACATTGTAAAGTGATGGTCTTTAAAAGAGTATGGAGGGTGAAGAAGTGAGTGGCCACACCTATGAAAAAGCTGCTTCATTACACACTTCTCCACTCCTAATGTAATCCATATGAAATTAGGAATTAAGTACTTATGGATCTAAAGATGCTCATTTCAAGGAAAACCATAACATGTCACTGTCGCAATTCAATGAATCAATGATAAAAAAATAAGTCAAAGAAATGGCAATCACACTAAAATTTTCCAACTCTGTGACCCCATAAATCACTAACTAAATCAAAGATTCCCATTTCCATCGTGTCAAAGGCAAAACTATTTCAAATTTATATGAAGGTCATATGATGCCCACAACACCTTTTCTGTGATACAAGAATCCAGGAAAGAATATGAGTACGTTATACATGATATTATATCAGATTATTCTTAGGCCAATCTATATATATATATATATATATGCAATGCATGTAAGTAATCCTTTTGGTTAAACAACGAAATATAAATGAGGATGACACCAATTCCCACTTTTTCTTACTATATAAGCGTATGTCGATAGAAATGGAAATCATATTTCTGCACAAATATATATAATATAAAAAATTGGAGATTGGCAGTACAAAAGGTGACCCTTTAAAGAAAAAGAGAAACCTCACAGTCTACAACAAGTCCACAAACTAAGGGACACGTGGTAAGGAGACTATCAAAAATTCCAACTTTCACTGTATGTAAAAGTGCATCACTCAGCATATGTCTTTTAATCATATTTCTAGCGCACTAATTGAGACTTTTCCCACTAAAAAAAAAAAACCCACCGCCGCCGTTGGCCCCCGGCCGGCAACTCAATCTTGGAAAGGTAGCATCGAGTAATAGGATGCCATACTGTGGTGCGAACACACACACACACATCCTTCTAACATTAACTAGGAAAAACTATTGTTAGATATTTTGATTAGTCCATTTTCTTCCCATTGATTGTGATGCATGAGCTTATGTTTGAGTTACTTTATCTACTACACAAATTTGCAAAAACAGCAATTATATAAGGTATCATTTTCACATCCACCTCTCAAAAATGGTTGCACAACTTGCGCAGAACATTATCTTGAAAATAAATAAAAAATATCTGAAAATATCACCTTGTGTCAAATGTCAATCCTTAAAGCAAAAATACTACAAGTAATAAAGGCGGCACCTTTCAATTGCGACCCTCACACTAATCCAAACCTTTCTGTAGTACGAGAAAGAAAAGGTCAAAGAAGATGATGTTTTTTCCCCTCCTAAGTAGATGGGTCTGACCCACTGATTAGTCCTCGGACCATAATATCAACTAAGGGGAGACACAAGTCAAACCGTCACGAGCCCATGAGTGGGTTTTCAAGAGGAAAGATCTAATTTTGGTTAGCCATTGATAAAGATCTTGACTTTTGTTAAAAAGTTAATCTATTCTCATTGTTCTTGCTGATTTATCATGACGTCCATAGTCCCATCATCAATACAGAGAGAGAAGCCACTCAATTCGATGCTATAATTACGATGTAGTAGTAATATAATAATGGTTAAAAATTCTCTGTCGTGGCGGGGAAAGTAGTAAATTCAATCGAACTGTAGTAAGTGGGTAAGGACAAAACGTACCGTTGGCGAGATCAAGCATGAAATCCGCCGGATTCATGGCGAAGCTCGGCGAGAAGCCGGCGGTTTCGAAGTAGCCCATGGCCTCACTTCTCTTGCCGAAGTATGCGCACCTCCCTTCGGACAACAGAAGCAAGTCGTCGAACATCTGGTAGACACGACTGGACGGCTGGTGCAGAGACGTCACCACCGTCTTTCCCTTCGCCGCCAGAGTCCCAAGCGCCGCCACCACCCTGTACGCCGCCGTGGCGTCCAAACCAGAGGTGGGCTCGTCGAGGATCAAGACGCTGGGGTCCACAAGCATCTCGTGAGCTATGCTCACCCTCTTCCTCTCTCCGCCTGATATTCCGCGCACCAAGGCGTTGCCTATGACCGTGTGCTCGCATTTGGACAACCCCATCTCGGCGATCACGCGGTCGGCCGCGGCGATTTTGTCCTCTCTGGCCATCGAATTTGGAAGCCTAAAGCACAACAAAAGTATAAAACTTTGATCTTTGCAATTCAACAAAAGCATTCAACATTAGTGCAACGAATATATTAGCACCTTAACAATGCGCAGAAGATGAGAGTCTCACGAACGGTCAAGTGAGGGTACAAGACATCATCTTGAGCCACAAACCCGATCTTCTTGAGGTTACTTTTCGTGGGCTTCCGGCCGTTGAAAAGGACCGTGCCGGAGAGACCATGGCCGTGCTGCAGACGTCCGGCGACGGCGTTGAGAAGGGTCGATTTCCCGGTGCCCGACGGGCCGAGAACGGCTAAGATTTGGCCCGGCGCAGCCATGCCAGTAATACCATTCAAGATGGTCCGTTCTTGATGATGTTGATTCTCCACATCAGATGATTCTGGCGTTGATGCGCCGCTGCTCATGCTAAAGATCATATTTTTTATGCTGCAAGCTGTTCTTGATTTCACTGCACCGTCCAGCATGTTCGACAGCTTGATTCTGTATGAAACGTTCATGAACTGCACTTTGTAATAAAACAAACAAACAAAAAAAAAGCATTCTTTAGACATAGTACTTAAGATATAATACTCTTCTGTGTTAGAAAGATGATAAAGCAGCTTTTCTGATTAGTTTCACTCCACCATATACCTTGATTGTGATTGGAGAAGAAGAGACAGATCCCTCTCTTTTGGAGTCTTCTCCATTGACAGAAGCTTCATTGCCAGAAACCTGCATTGTTTTCCTGTCTTTTTTTAGTTTATTTTATTTCTCTCTCTCTCTCTCTCTCTCTCTCTCTGACTGAGGTGAAATTATACTTAAAAGGAAAAAAGCAAACGGGCGAAGAAAAGAGAGAAAAGTGATATGGGGCCGAACACAAAGGCTAACTGACACACACAGACGATATATATAGAGAGAAACTGAAATGGAGAATTGAGCTCAACTCCTTTATTATCCTCTTCCCCCCTCACCTTCTCTTTATTTGGTAAGTGTGGTTCTCAGTGCATGCCACGTCCATGTCCACGTGGCAGTATTGCATATTAGCATCTGTCCCCTTTTTTCTTTATTAATTGGACACAGTGTGTAGTACGTATGGGCATGTACACTGATACCCATTATATATACGTATAGCTAGCTGCCATTCATGTGTATATCATCTCTTTATCTTCAACTTTTATGGCAGAGAGAGAGGGGGGGAGGACAGTTCGGCAGCAGCTATGGGAATTGAGAGACGTTGAGATGATGGCATGGCAAGAATCATATGCATTAAGGTTAATAGAAAGGCAATGATATAGGGGTTTTCATTATGACAGCCCATCATGACTATGTTCTCTTTATGCATATGAAGGTGTGTTGTAATGTATTGGGTTATATAATTGGTGGTAGGTCGGTTAAAGTAGAGAAGAAGAATGAGGAATAAATAAATAAATAAATAAAAAGAAAAAATCGACTACTCTTTCAAGAATAGGGGTTGACATATACAATACTAGGAATAATATATCATTTACCTATGATCAGATTTAATAAAATAAATCAATAAGGCCATTCACCAAGACAATTTCACAAGGGTTTGGATGGTTGAAGTCATAATTTAGGCAAACCATGTAATAAAATTCAATGCATCTTTGAAAAGATTTGGACATATTTATATATATATATATATGTATATATATATATAATATATATATATATATTTCTAACTGGCTGGTTTAAAGTGGCTTCACGAGTAAAGAGGTTTTCTGAAATTCATACGAAAATCAGTTTGAGTTGGCAACTTCCATGGCTTGGAATTTACGTCGATCGTTTATTTAAAAATTACAATTAATATTTTATATCTATTAGTAGGATTGTCTCCTAGATTGATATCAAGATACATAACTACATATATATTAGTATTTATTATGAAATAATTAAATGTGGATGTTTTAAATAATAATATTAGTTAAATTATTGATGATTTGGAAGTATTGTATTAAATGATGATAATGTGATAAGATGATAAGATGAGGTGTTTAATTGAAGAGTTTGTTGTGGGTGTATAATTGTAATTAATGTGATTAGTTGTAATAATGAATTATTAGTAGTATAAATAGGTGATTAGAGTTCATTGTAAATCACACCAAGTATTGAAATACTTAATCTCTCCCTAATCTCTCTCTCTATTATTATAAGCTATATTATCATTATAATCTTAATATAACTATAATTATAATAAAATAATCTTAATATAATATTAATCACAATTAATATTTTTATAACACGTTATCAGCACGACCGCTCTCCGTCGTCAAGATCAACCTCCGTCGAAGATCTCGTACGAGTTTAGTCGAGGTACGGTAATTTAATATTTAATTTATACTAATCATATATTAATTGTGATTAATTTAAAAATATATATTATAAAAGTATATTTTAAAAGTTTTATAACTAAACGCCAATACCCGAGTGGTTTCGCGGAATATCGTTCACTATAAGTGACGAGAGGTCCAGATTTCGATACCCCGTGGTGGTGTGTGGAATTTTTATTTACGATTTATTTATTTTTATTTATATACACGTACACAACACCAAAAGCCCACGAGGTCTTGCTGTTATCCCCACCTCAGTAGCGGCATATTATTTATTTTTTGGTTGAACAATCTTGAATTAATTATTGGACCGAATAGTTTTAGACGATGGACAAATTTTATTACCGCAACCTTATCGGAACTTGGACAATAATTATGAAATAATAAAGAACGAGTTTTATGAAATAATTCATATATTTTATCATTGATTTATATGTTATCTGATTATTATATTCTTTTTCATGATATAGAATCATGTCGTTTTATACAAAGATGGATATTCTGTTGCTTACTTTATTTACGGTGATCCTTACGGCTATGTGGATATTATTTTTACCAATGTTTTTAAAATATAATTATTAATTATAATTTTTCTTTAATAATATAATTACTTAAATATATTTTATTTTGAAGGATGACGCTTTGTCCGATGTTTGATCTATTACTTATGTTTATTATTACGGCGACAGTTATTTGGATGTGGATATCGTTTTTCATTAGAACTTTTACAAAAGAAGATATAAAAGAAGATTAATTATAATTTTTCTTTTAATGTTTAAATGATGAGTTTATTTTATGATATCAATATATTGAATGTGGCAAACTTTGATTTATCACTCTCGATTTTATACTTGCTAGTGATTTACACAATTACTTTGGTATATTATAAAGCATTCACCACGATCAATCCATCGGATATAATACGACTAAATATCGTGAGAAGATGATCAGAAAATATTATGATGGATGAATGAAAAGCATAAGTCCGACTATGTTGCATTCCCTGAAGTGAATGTATTCGCAAACAATAAAAGTGGTCGTGAACATTATATTTACCGTGTCTATTATTAATATTTTCCCCGAAGTGGAAAACTAGTAAATGATTGAGAAAGATGTATTGAGCAATGTAAAGGTTATTGTTCGCACCCAATGATCCCGTTGATCTTTATAAAGAGCAATTAAAAGTGAAGTGTCGATGAAATTAAACTTTGCTCAAGGTTATGATTATTCAGAAAATTGGTGCTAGATCGTATGCTCATTTGAATATTGTGGTTTTTATTAAAGATCCAGATTAAGAAAACTGATACATCGTTATAAATTTTATTGAAGCATTATTTATTTATTATTTTATCTTTATATATATAATTTTATTTTGACGCTTATTTATTTAATAATACTAGTTATTATATATTAATCAATACAATGGATACAAGCATGTGCAATGGGAGTTATGTCTTGCAGATTGTACAACGACTAATACGATTCTAAGAAATAAGAAATATTTCTCCCATCTTGAAATGAAAGAAACAAGTGTTATCACTATATCAGGTAGCACAAATATAATTGAGGGCTCCGGAAGAGCTAATGTTATACTGCCGAGAGGGACAAGACTGATAATTGAAAATGCCTTATATTCTCCTAAGTCTCAAAGAAATTTATTGAGTTTTAAAGCTATTCGACATAATGGATATCACATTGAGACTGCAGAAAAGAGAAATATTGAATATTTGCACATTACAAAAGTGATTTCGAATGATAAAAGAATTGTTGAAATATTACATTCGTTTGACTCTGGATTGTATTACACGTATGTTAAAACAATTGAATCGCATGCTATCGTAAACCAGAAGTTTACTGATGATAATACATTTGTTATTTGGCATGACCGGTTGGGCCATCCCGGTTCAATTATGATGCGGAGAATAATTCAAAATTCACGTGGACATTTAATGAAGAACCAGAAGATTCTTCAATCTAATGAATTATCATGTGCTGCTTGCTCTAAAGGGAAGTTGATTATTCGGCCATCACCAGTAAAAATAAAGAATGAATCCATAAGGTTTTTGGAGCGTATACAAGGTGATTTGTGGACCGATACATCCATCGTGTGGACCATTTAGATATTTCATGGTATTGATTGATGCATCAACTAGATGGTCTCATGTGTGTTTGTTATCAACACGGAATGTAGCTTTTGCGAGATTGCTTGCTCAGTTGATTCGATTAAGAGCACATTTTCCGGATTATCCAATAAAGAAAATACGCCTTGATAATGCTGGTGAATATACTTTCAAGGCATTTAATGAATATTGCATGTCTATTGGAATTGATGTTGAGCACCCCGTGCCACATGTTCATACGCAAAACGGTCTTGCAGAATCGTTGATTAAAAGGTTGCAATTAATTGCAAGACCATTATTAATGAAGTCGAAACTTCCCTCATCTTGTTGGGGAAATGCTATATTACATGCAGCGGCACTAATCCGCTTCAGGCCAACAAGTTATAACGATATCTCCCCAATACAAATGGTTTATGTTCAGGAATCAAATATTTCCCATCTGAGAATTTTTGTATGTGCGGTATATGTTTCAATTGCTCCACCACAACGCACTAAGATGGGACCTCAAAGGAGGTTGGGAATATATGTCGGATTTGAATCTCCATCGATAATAAAATATTTAGAACCTCTAACTGGAGATATATTTACGGCTAGATTTGCCGATTGTCATTTCGATGAATTGAATTTTCCGACATTAGGGGGAGAAAAGAAACAGCTGGAAATGAGTATTAGTTGGAATGAATTATCGCTAAATCATTATGATCCTCGAACGAAAGAATGTGAACTAGAAGTTCAAAAGATAATTCATTTACAAGGATTAGCTAATCAACTGCCAGATAGTTTTACTGACCTTAACAGAGTGACTAAGTCACATATACCAGCTGTTAATGCTCCTGCAAAAGTTGATGTTCCTGGAGAACATATAATGATCGAGCCTAAGCCACAACTAAAACGTGGTAGGCCCTCGGGTTCCAAAGATAAAAATTCTCGAAAAAGAAAAGGAGCAAATAATAAGAATGGTCCAGTCGAGGATTTATCGACTCTAGAAGAGTCAATGGGCATTAATGATTATGAAAATGTAAATCAGGTACCTGAAATTTATGAAAATAATGATAATGAAGAGATCTCGATAAACTATGCCCAAAATGGAATTAGATGGAACCGAGAAAAAGTCAACGTTGACGATAAATTCTCATTTAACGTAGCGCTACATGAAATGAATGAAATAAATGAGAATGAGGATCATGAACCAATGTGTAAAAGAATGCAGACAAAGAATGATTGGCCAAAATGGAAAGATGCAATCGAGGCGGAATTAAAAATCACTTGAGAAACGAAAAGTTTTCGGACATGTAGTCCGCATACCAGAAAATGTAAAGCCGGTTGGATATAAATGGATTTTCATCAGAAAGAGAAATGAAAACGGTGAAATTGTGAGATTCAAAGCACGGCTTGTTGACAAGGCTTTCCACAACGACCTGGTATTGATTATGAGGAGACGTATTCTCTGTGGTGGATGCAACTACTTTTCGTTATTTAATTAGTCTGGCAGTAGTGAAGGACTCGATATGGTCTAATGGATGTTGTCACCGCTAATTTATATGGATCACTTGATAGTGATATATATGAAACTTCCCGAGGGATTTCAGTTGCCTGAA